>CM049820.1:1794374-1834374 GCA_027422435.1 Schizopygopsis pylzovi | reverse complement strand
GATTTATGAACTGTTTACAGTTGACAATGTTTTATTACATTACTGAGAATTAGGAAAGAAAATGATTAATTGAAAATTATTAATAATAATTATCATAAAAAAATGACAATAAAGTAAGAAAATTTTAAATGAAATTACATTTATGTACAATAATAATTTAATGGAAATAATGTCATAAGAATGCAATCATACAAAAATTAAATATAAATGCAAAATAATAATGTCGTGGAAGTAATGTCATCATAATTCTAATGTAAAATAATACATATAGATGTAAAATGATGTCATGAAAATAATGACAATAATGCAAATATATAATAATAAAGTGAATATAAATGTAAAATAATAATGGCTTGGGAATAATGCCATAATGCAAAATAATAAGTGTAAAATAAATAGTCATAAAATAATATAAATATAAAATAACAATGTATTGAAAATAGTGTCATAGAAATGCAAATGTAACATAATAAATATAAATGTAAAATTATAGTTGTTAAAATAATGAAAAAATAATGCAATTTTAAAATAATAATGTCGTGAAAATAATGACAATGCAAATATTAAGTAATGCTGTCTCATGAATAATGTCAGTAATGCTAATCTAAAATAATAGTCATTAAAATAATGACAACTTAATGAAAATATAAAATAACGTCTTGAAAATAATGTCATAATAATGTAAAACAATGTGAATATAACATTATTCTTACAAATAATGTCCGTATTGAAAATGTAAAATAATAATTATAAATGTAAAGTAGTATTGTCATGAAAATAATATCATAAAAAAATAAAATAATGCGATTAAATGTTAAATAATGTCATGAATATAATGCCGTAATGATGCAAACATAAAACAGTAAACATTAAATGTTTTATGTTAATTCAGTTTAAACAGTACATTTAGTGGCTTAATTTTCTTTATGCAAAATATAATTTTCCAACTGGATTGTATTGCAAATATTGTTGGCTCGTTGACAAATTGCTTTGCTTCTGTTGTGAGTGGCTTTGGATGAATGCTGGCTGAAGTGTTGACGAGGAGCTTCTTAGTGTGATGTATAGCTGTGTAACAGCTGCTTTAATGCTCCATCCGGGTGAATGTTACTCAAGCACGTCTCATCTTGTCATTAGGAGATGAGTGTCCTTCTTTCATCGTTTATTTTGAAGATATCGCGTTCATCTAAACGAACTGCATGACAATAGCTCGATGAATTCTTGTGATGGGAGATCCGGCAGGTCCAGCTGCATGTGAATGAGATCCCCTCCAGTGTTTAATTAGAAACGCCTCATATGTATGCAGCAGGTCGGCCGTTTGCATCCTCGTTAGGGAAATTAGAATATGCTGAATGACTCCAGGCCTCTGTTGACTTTCATATTCATCCCTGAATCAGAACTCTGTAGTTTGATCATTTGGTAAAATAGCTGTTGTATGCAGTAATAAGGGGGAAATTAGTTTCTAATTTTGTAGCTTTTTATTATCTCAAATAGAAACATGACCAATTGCAATTAGTTTAATTGCTAAGATCCTTTGGCCGGTATTACACCATGGAATAAATAAAGACCTTTGTTATTTTTTTATTCCGTGGCGAAAAAAATTATAGAATTGCATGATGAATGGAATTTATACTTGCAAATATGATCTCACAATTGAGACTTTTTTCTTGCAATTATTAGAAATAACGAGATATAAACTCAGAATTGTGAGAAATAAGCTGAGAAATGTGAGATTCACTTAAAAAAAAAAAAAAAGAATTGCAAGTTATAAAACAAACACTCAGTTTAAAAAAAAAACAAAAAAAAGAAAATTCTGAGATGTAAAAAGTCTGAATTGTGATATAAAAAGTGACAATTACTTTTAGTTTTTATTTCAAGGAGGAACCAAAAATAAACGAAACAAAAACAGAATTGTGCGATGTAAACTGAGAATCTGAGGAAAAAGTCAGAACTCTGAGGTGTTGTTTACACTAGTGCGTTTTTGTTTTAAAACAGTGTTTTCTGTGTATAACAGTGTTCGTCCGCACTGGCATTTTCACTGCGTTTCTGAAACGATCTCCATCCACACTACACAACCGAAAACACATGTCACATGACCATTCATGCAGGTGCAACCATAGATATGTATAGATGCAGTATCTGACAGAAGTGAGTACACCCCTCACATTTTTGTAAATATTTTATAATATCTTTTCATGTGACAACACTGAAGAAATGACACTTTGCTACAATGTAAAGTAGTGAGTGTACAGCTTGTATAACAGTGTGAATTTGCTCTCCGCTCAAAATAACTCAACACACAGCCATTAATGTCTAAACCGCTGGCCACAAAAGTGAGTACACCCCTAAGTGAAAATGTCAAAATTGAGCCCAAAATGTCAATAATTTGTGTGGCCACCATTATTTTCCAGCACTGCCTTAACCCTCTTGGGCATGGAGATCACCAGAGCTTCAAAGGTTGCCACTGGAGTCCATGATGACATCAAGGAGCTGGTGGAGGTTAGAGACCTTGTGCTCCTCCACCTTCTGTTTGAGGATGCCCCACAGATTACCTTTACCCTCAGCTTCTTTAGCAAGGCAGTGGTAATCTGGGAGGTGTGTTTGGGGTCGTTATCTTGTTGGAATACTGCCCTGCGGCCCAGTCTCCGAAGGGAGGGGATCCTGCTCTGCTTCAGTATGTCACAGTACATGTTGGCATTCATGGTTCCCTCAATGAACTGTATCTCCCCAGTGCCAGCAGCACTTATACAGCCCCAGACCATGACTCTCCCACCACCATGCTTGACTGTAAGCAAGACACACTTGTCTTTGTACTCCTCACCTGGTTGCAGCTACACACGCTTGACACCATCTGAACTAAATAAGTTTATCTTGGTCTCATCAGACCACAGGACATGGTTCCAGTAATCCATGTCCTTAGTCTGCTTGTCTTCAGCAAACTGTTTGTGGGCTTTCTTGTGCATCATCTTTAGAAGAGGCTTCCTTCAGGTACGACAGCCATGCGGACCAATTTGATGCAGTGTGCGGCGTATGGTCTGAGCAATGGCAGGCTAACCCCCCCCACCCCTTCAACCTCGGCAGCAATACTGGCAGCACTCATACGTCTATTTCCCAAACACAACCTCTGGATATGAAGCTGAGCACGTGCACTCAACTTCTTTGGTCGACCATGGCGGGGCCTGTTCTGAGAGGAACATGTCCTGTTAAACCGCTGTATGGTCTTGGTCCACCGTGCTGCAGCTCCGTTTCTGGGCCCGGTTACATAAAAACCTTAAGTGTAACTTTCCCTTAAGATAGCCCTTAAATTTAAGGGCGTTGCATAAAATATCCCTTAAATGACACTTTAGGGTTCTTTCGGTGAAACGTCATAAACCTTAGAATTTCTCTTAAGTATCCCTTAAAGCCCATTAAGTGTTGTTATTTTCCTAAGTATAACATAAGGTATGGAAAATGTCACCTTAAGTGTTTCACAGCGAGCAGATTCAATCCAAAAGTCTTCTACAAGACACGATCGGCCGCTTTATATGTTAAACAGATTTTTATTTAGCCATTTATTCACATTGATAGAATTACATACAGCACATAATAGCTCAAACGTGAGAACACATTTATATTCTATAATATTTCATTCCTGTATTTTCCTACATCTTACCTAGAAATGACTTGAAAAACACACATAAACCATATATTGTCTCAATCGTGTGTTTATTGTGCTTTTTATTCAGCTTAGCTTCAGTGATTGCTGCTGTATCTCATCATAAGATACTTCTTCGTGTCCGGATTGGACTTTCAGCGTGACAGCTCACTCCAGCTTTGAGTATGAATTAAACATACACTGCATATGAGTGTTTAGCGCTTCATATTGTTCACATCGCCTCGTTTTGGATATGACTCTTGTCTCTTTGCATTTAAATATAGATTTATTCACGTTAGTCCATGAAGCCTCGTCATGGACAGTATTGATGAGAAATTTTTATTTGTTGTCCAAAGATTAATTAAAGTCTTAAAGGTTTGGAATGATATGAGGGTGAGTAAATGATGACAGAATTTTTCCATTTTGAGTGAGTTAAATTATCAACTTGAGTTTCCATCTCGTATGGTCATTCATTTTCATTTCCCCCCCTTATCCATGTCGAAGTCCGGATCTAATACACTGTTACATATGCGTTTTCTCTTTCTGCCGTTTACTCTCTCTTAAGACCTAAATCTCTGTGTTTATGAGGATACTTGCAAAGACGGGATTCTGACGCATATAAGTGTGTTTATGTAATTGTTCAAAGTCGGCGTAAAATAAAAAGCGCTCCTCTCAACAGAAAGAGACGTGCGCGCATATAGCCTGTTCTTTGGTTTCAACGGATTAAAATCGGTTGTTTATAAACGCAGTGCTTAAAAACGCGTGACCATGCCCGATGTAGTCCCTCTGTATTTATCAAGATGTGTCAATTAAATCATAAATAAAAATAAAATAGATATAATTAACCAACATATAAGTCAATAACAAAAAAATCCCTTCTAACAGTGACAAACATTACATGTTGCCAGTTACATGTGCACAAGTAAAGTCCAAAAAGGATCCCAAGTCTTATAAAAGGATTTGAGTGAGGCAGAGAGTGAGCATCTTAACTCTTCAAGTCTGGGAAAAGAGAAAAAACATTATTTTTATTGAATCTTTGGGGAATCACCTTCCGTAGATTGGTGCTCAACTGAATCTGTTTTTTTTGTTTGGTGTTTGGTGTTTTTTGTGTGTGTGTGTGTGTGTGTGTGTGTTTGTGTGTGTGTTTGTATGGCTATCTTTGTGAGGACCATCGCAAGTTTTTAACCTTTGGAGTGAGGACATTTTAGCAAAGTGAGGACATTTTGGCCGGTCCTCACTTTTTTTTCACTCTAATGGCCTCCAGAGTCTGTAAATAGGCTTCTCTCAACGTTTCAGAGAGGTCCTCAGAAAGATAGTAAACTGAGAAAAAAGTGTGTGTATTACCCCGGGCATACACACACATTCTGCTCTCTACCGCCCCCACTGGCTCGCCACCGGTACTGCGCCATATATTGTCAATGCAATTTCGTATGAATGGCTTAAAGGAATCTCTTTACATTTGCCACAAATGTTCACATAAACTCAAATATAAACTGAAGAGATGTTGGGGGTCAAAGGATCACTATAACTTCATGTTCTTCCCATTTTTGTGAATGTGTTTATCACGGAAGGCATTTAATTAATCTTTATAAATGTCCAGTTTGACTCACAAAATACTTTTTGGCCATAAATCAAGAATTGATTTGCTAATTAGGATCACATTTAAAAAAAGTATATTTTCTAATAGGGTACAGTGATGAAATGCTGACTGACACAAGGTCAAAGGTCAGCTTCTCTGCAAAAACATGATTACCCATAAACATGAAAAATGATTAACTATAACCCACATAAAACTCTAGCCATAATTAAACATAGCCATTAACTAGATACAATTTTTTTGGATAATATTACATAAACTATGTTACCTTGGATACTACATATTAAAACCAGGGTTCATTTGCTCAAAAGATAAACGTGTTTAAATAAAAATTGTGCTTACTATAGTCATGTTTTAACAACTATTCATTTAATCAGACCTTTAAAGTATATCACAAAAAGCTTATTATAATACATTTCACATCTAGGTTTGTCATGAATAATTCCATATGCATTTACTTGGGTAAAGTACAGATACACCAATGAAACATTAGTCCTGTACAATTATTCATTTTCAATCTTCTTTGAGTAAGAGTTCAACAGTACTAGATTTTAAATGTACTTCAGTATTTAGGCCCAGCTTAACAGACAAGGCTTAGCTTAAACCAGGACTAGGCCTTAGTTAAATCAGGATATGTGAGTAGCTTTAATAAAAATGCCTTCGAACAGTACATTACTGGTGTGTATCTAGAGAAAAACAATGGCACTGACATATTTTAATATTTGTTCTCTGGCTTTAACATGCATTTTTGTCTGAGACTAGCCTTAAACCTTTCTGCCACTTCACTTCACACTATCCACGGTCCTATCATAATAAAAATAAATCAATAAAAACATGTCTGATCATCTGTGGCAGGGGTTTTCATGAATTCACACTTACAAATGATGGAATAGAGTACAATAATGGTCTTTGGCGTGCTGTCTGAGGACAGTCTCAAGCCTGGACCTTCACTCAAACCCAGAGTAGCTCCTAACCCTATCTTGGGAATAGGAACCAGCCGAGAGAGAGAGAGAGAGAGAGAGAGAGACAGGTGGCAGAGGGAGGCAGAAAACCGCTGAGGTAAATAGGTGAGTCAGCTGTGTATATACACCTCGTTCTACAGTATTTCTATCAATAAATCAGGGCCTTCTCACTCCCAATTCATCACATATGTGGTCAGGATCCTTCAGCGTTGCTTTTTTAATGCTCAAGGTTCCCCTTTAGCATCATTTTTGACATGCAAGGTACTTCATTGTTTTCAGTTGTTTGACAACTGATGCATCAGATGAAGACGTGCAATCGGTCTTTGTCAATCACATGCGTTTATTATGTGTGACGTCACCGAAGCGCCATTTTGAAGGTATCGTTGCATCGAGCAGTGAACTGAAGGTGTACAGAGCTGTACAATAAAGACAGATTAAATCTTCATACTGGAGAAACAGATGCAAACCAAGTAGATACGGTACCGAGATAATCTCAGCAATATTTTTAGGAACCGTAATGTATATAATATTGTACTTACAGTATGTAAAAGACTTCTGCGTCTGACATTAATCTAAGTCAGGGAGAAAACTCACCGAGATCTACCAAGTGAACAGTAAATAAATGATAAAATACATATTAAATAAATAATTAAAAAGGCTTGTTGGGATGTATCTTTATATTGCATTAATTTAATAATAAAAAATAAAATATTGTTTTATTATTATTCAAGACGCCATCATTAGTTCCTCTGTAAGAACAAGCTGTTTGGAGCGTCTGATGCCCGTATACACACCACTGATCCTCACAAACTTCTCCAACACACACGAGCATCCGTTATAAAACACTCGCTGTGTCAACTACATGAATATACTGATCTGTATTCAACTACGTGAATATACTGATCTGTATACACGCGCCTGGCACAACACACGCCTAATGCAAGATCATGTCGCTGCAATCAGCTTTACCTTGATTACAATAGTCGCCCATCAAAACTTGTGTGTGTACTAGTGTGACACTGGCTTCTTTTATCCAGCGAGAGCTGTAGTTTGCTCATACAGCTGTTTTGAGCCACGATTCAGTCTGTATTACACACGATGAGAAACATGTGCAGCTCCGAAACAGAATACGTAGAGAGGTGGGACTGTTATTTATTTATAGCCTATATATTTTTTTACATGACTTAACATGCGAGTCATAATATTAGTGAATAAATTATATTGTAGTTTTATCTCTCGCCCCCCTGGTTGAGAAACACTGACCTAAAGGGTGATCTTCCAGCATTGCCTTCATGATCGATCTATTGGGCATCCCTGCTCTAACTGATAATGTTACAAAAAAAACATTAGTTTCTCATTTATTTGGTTCCACAGTATTTGCTGATTTTTATTTTATTTAAAAAGTGCTTGACGCCGAATTGCCGCTGATATAAAAGTCAAAGTAAAACACGCATGACGCTTACGGGGTATTTAAAACCTAAGGAAAGCGAGGAAAAGAGGGAAAACTCAAACGACCCCCCACCCCACGGTGATACCGGTATAACCGTCGATTAACCGGTGGAAAATGTCCTCACCGTCACAACCCTAGTGTGTAGCTGACCGTCTCTCCAGGCTCAGTGTGTAGTGTCACACTTTGATTCTCGTGAGTGTGACGTCACCTGACAAAGACCGATTCCTTGCATTTGTAAAAGTATACCTTTTACATTAAAGAAAAGTATAAGAATTGAAAGTGTATAAATATTCATACTTTCCTAGATATTAACGTTAGAGCACACCGATATTTAATATTTTATGAATATGGCCCCAGAAATGTTGTTTTCTTACTTAAATACCATAATTAAAGGCCAAGTCCTGACTTCAGCTAATCCCTGTCTGTGAAACTGGGCTCTAGAGTGCAAATAAACAAAATAAGTGCAAATAAACAAAATATATGATATAAAAAACTGAGTAAAAACAACGTGTGTACATGTTTTGACAATTATAAACATAAAATATTAAAATGTAACAGGGCAAAATGTCCCAAAAATAACTATACACAAAACATACTAGTTTTGCATCATTTGAAATTGCATCTGCAGCTGCTGAAAATGCACGTGCATCAGAGCTCGTGCACATTTATACGGACATGTCCACATTAAAGCAGTCCATGCAGCAGGCTTAAACATCTCACTCTTCTACATCACATTTAGCTCACAAACAACAGACAGTCGAGACTTCATTTACAATATTATAACATTCTGTTTTAGTAACTTACATGCATCAGTCGCGCGCACACTTCAGTTTCCCGGGTCCAGTCAGTGACTCGTTCGAACCGATTCATTTGAATCAGTGAGTTGTTCACTCGACAACACGAATGAACGAGTGAATCTTTTAGCGTGATTGATGAACCGATTGAACTGTTTGATTCAAAAGACTCGGTTCGTTCACGAATCGGACACCGCTTTTGCGTTTCGGAGCACGTGACGATTTCTAAACTTCAAAAATAATGAGGAATGACGTTTATGAAATTAAGTGGATTTTTTTAAATTAAACCCTGGAATCAAGTGGAGTAAAAGTTTAAACAAATAAAAATGCTCTGATAAAGTAAAGATCCTTTAAAAATGTACAGTAACAAAGTAAAAATACTTAATTTACATTACTGTCCACCCCAGATAATTAGGCAGATATAACATTACAGATGAGCTCCAGTGTTTCTGCTTTTAGTGTTTAGACCCCGTTTGTCCTGTCTTTCGTCAGTGTTGTCTGATCATGTTTACCAGAGAAATTGCTGGGCATTCATTAAGAGATGCATATCTGTGAATCTTTTGGCTCTTGTTTTTATATACTACTGGACGCTCATACAGTCTTTAACACCCCACTGCTGAATAACTAGCTAACTGCTCAATATAGGCTTCCTTGCAAACAAAAAACTAAATCATTATCTGAATAAAGTTTGGTGCACAGACACAACAGTGTTGGTGAAGAAGTGCTGTTCTGCATCAGATGAAAGCGGTTTTATTCAGCTCAAGTACATGTTAGGGAAGGTTTACATCTGACCTCAAGCCTGCTTAGCACAGTGCTGCAAAAGCCATCTGATCAGGAGCAACACCACCCTGAGTCCGTTATTACCCTGACACATACATCTACTCTTCAGTTTTCATATACCAGTATACATCTGTTCTAGAAAGATCTTACCAGCCTTAAACGTTAAATGGTGTTTGTCTCGGGTCCCCTGCGTATCATATTAAGATGACAAGTCTCTAGAATGAAGGGAAAGCTTTAGGAGCTCGTATGCAAGAATCACTAACATCTCTAGCCCTATTCAGATGGGATTGGATTTACAAGAGCAGAGGAGTAATGTATATTACCTGAGGACGTCCGTAATATTAATGGCCAATTCACACGTGATGAGTGATCTCAGTAACACAGATTGGATTCTGTCTGAAAAAGGCACTTATCTAAGGTTAAATAAATGTTGTTCCTCTAACAAGTGCTTTCACCCTTCTGTTTGATCTGAACTGTATGTGGAGAACACGTGAGGTTTGACTCAGACGTGTCCCGATAACTAGAAGACAACTGAAAGCTTCAAGAGCCTTCATACGTGAAACAAGTATGGAAAACTACTTTTAAATAGGAACTGGCCTAATATTTGTCTGTTAGCACAGGATCAGCATCACCTGAGAAATTTTTTCATGACCTTTTACAGAAGGTAAAAGTCATCATAATCTGTCCTGAGATTGTCTGTAATGAGATGCACATCGAGACAGAAATCACAGAGAAGATGTGGTAATAATTACTTTACTCCATCTCTAAATGTTAAACTAATCCTGTCCGAACAGAATTGTACACAGCAGATGAACAAGTGTGTGTGTGTTCACATGACCTGTAGTTGATATTAGGAGTCTCTGTGGCCGTACACAACAGCCGAACAAGTGTGTGTCCGTTCACATGAGCTGTAGTTGATATTAGGAGTCTCTGTGGCCGTACACAGCAGCCGAACAAGTGTGTGTCCCATTCACATGAGCTGTAGTTGATATTAGGAGGATCTCTGTGGCCGTACACAGCAGCTGAACAAGTGTGTGTCCGTTCACATGAGCTGTAGTTGATATTAGGAGTCTCTGTGGCCGTACACAGCAGCTGAACAAGTGTGTGTCCGTTCACATGAGCTGTAGTTGATATTAGGAGTCTCTGTGGCCGTACACAGCAGCTGAACAAGTGTGTGTCCGTTCACATGAGCTGTAGTTGATATTAGGAGTCTCTGTGGCCGTACACAACAGCCGAACAAGTGTGTGTCCGTTCACATGAGCTGTAGTTGATATTAGGAGTCTCTGTGGCCGTACACAGCAGCAGCCGAACAAGTGTGTGTCCGTTCACAGAGCTGAGGGGGTAGGTTGATATGAGGAGTCTCTGTGGCCGTACACAACAGCTGAACAAGTGTGTGTCCGTTCACATGAGCTGTAGTTGATATGAGGAGTCTCTGTGGCCGTACACAGCAGCTGAACAAGTGTGTGTCCGTTCACATGAGCTGTAGTTGATATGAGGAGTCTCTGTGGCCGTACACAGCAGCTGAACAAGTGTGTTTCTGTTTTACTCCGAGCCCTTTTCCACCGAGGGAACTTTCCCCAGGAGCTAGGGACTTTGGCCGGTACAACACCACAGGAACCAGGACCTAAATAAAGGTCCGGGTAAAAACCTGCCCCTCAGAAAGACCCTGCTCACGAGGTAGTACTTTTTCAAAGATCAGGAACTTTCAGAGATGGACTCGGGCACTGAACATGACGAAACACCATGCATTCAATAGTACTCACATATCTAACATGGAAAATTCACATAAATAAGATGCAATCTTATAACTTTATTCACAACTCTGGTTTGTTTTTGCTGCATTAATTTCTTTCTGCCTGATGGCACGAGTTCAGCATCTCATGCTCAATGTCAGCAAGAAATAACAGCAATTTACATACAAACTATGTGAAGGACCACTTTTTGTTTTCATGGTAAGGAAACTACTATGGATACAAATGTGATATTTACATAACATATACATTATTGACAGAAAGTAACTAAGTACATGATTCACTTTAATAATACAAAATATAATATATATATATATAATTAACAAGGATTGGTTTCATTAATGTATCAACAATTATAATCTTGTATTTATTCTGAATTGTGCATACTGTTTTTAATTTTAGCACTAAGTATATCTTGCTGCTTATACAAAATAATTATATTTTTTAATTTACTTGAAGAGTTTCACAGTACATTAATTATTTGAGTACTTCACTACTGATCTATTGTAGTATGTGCACTTGACTACAGTAATCACTGTCGTTGTAATAGTGTTAATATTAATTTAAATGAACATGTACTCCAAATACTGGAGGATTTGGTGAGACACTTTTAGCTGGCTGCTGCCAGGCCTTAATTGATGGCCACGCCCACCCCTCCCCCACTCCTCACAGCACAGCGCGTGCGTGCAGACAACGAGAGATTGAAGAGGAGAAAGAAGCGCTGCTCCAGCACTGCAGGTAAGATTTTACCATATTTATCATTGCTAGCATTTTATTTATTTATTTGTTGGTTATGATTATCGCATTGGGTGGTGGTTTTTAGAGTACATGCAAGATTTTATGATTTAAGGCCTGGTCCTCAACCCAGCGGGCACTTTGATATCAATTTCACATCAAATATCAGTCATCAAGATGCTGTATCATTTTAAATTAAGTTAAACAGAATTTAAAATTAAGTTCGAATTTCTTTGAGTGATAATTGGGTGAAAATCCCACACTGAAATTGGTTTAATATGTCTGAAGTGTAGGCCAATATATTTATCATTCGATTTTCATCAAATGAATGTCACTTCTCTGACGTCAGTTTGATTTGCATGTGTGACCTGTTTTTACACGGCATGTTTTCAACATCAGTTGGCAGAGCAAAGTGTTACTTCTGTAACTTATGGGAGAGGAGTGGGGGAGGGGTGCGGTAGCGCTGAGTGGGGGAGGGGTGTGTGGTACAAGCAGTAGAGCTAAGAACTAACAACAGTGAACTTGAGCTGTCAGTGGAGGACCTTTCATTAGCTTTTCTGTCAGCAAACACACACATATATATATATATATATATATATGTATGCATGTCTTTTTTAATTTGTTTCTCTCTAAACTCATGTAAATAACTGAATGCTTAAACATGTCTGTTAAGTAGTACTGTATAACAATGTTAATTGTAACCTGTGACTGGAAATATTTTGTCTAAACTAATGCATCATTGTTCAATCTTTTCTTTGGTGTGCAGGTAGCAGAAGGAAAGTCCATGGAAGGAAAGTCAGCACAGGTATGTGTCTTTACTAAATCTTTTAGTAGTCTTTAGTAACTAATTTTCAATTTTTCAAATTAAACAACACAACGTGATAACATAATATAAATCAATTCAAGGATCTGGAATCATTATAAGATAAGAGAGAACAGTTAATTCCCAGAACCAGTGTGATGATTTGTGATAAATCCTTCAGTAAAATCTTAATTATTAGTGCTAGATTATGCTCATGGCTGTTAGGCCAGACACATTTACATGGACTACAGAAGAGAATATGATGCAGATTGTGAAGATAGTAGGTCTTGAACACTTTACAGTTTAACTGTAAGTTGTCGTTTGTTAACATTGTTTAATTTATTAAAGGGATAGTTGACCCCAAAATTAAAATTGTCATAAATTGCTCTCCCTGATGTTGTTCCAAACCCGTCAGACATTCGTTCATCTTCAGAACACAATTTAAGATATTTTTGATTCTCTGACCCTGCGTAGACAGCAAGTGTATTACCACGATCAAGACACAGAAATATAGTAATAACATCGGTAAAATAGTCCATGTGTCATCAGTAGGGGTGTAACGATTCATCGATATATCGATACAATGTATGACGATACGATGCATCAATGCCACGCGTAAAATATCGATATCTGTCGTATAAAAAGGCACCTTTATTTTGGCACTGTCCACATTTTCATATAATGTCCGTCTATGCATTACCACCAACGCGTGCGTTCTCCTTCAATCTCACGTATCAGGACTCGATATAAGCACTGCCCGAAGGCACGAGGCGAGCATATAAGACGCTCGGGATTGTTGGAGTCGAGCGCTGTGTGAGAAGTTTTCCACGCACTGAACACACATCTGAAGCGCACTCGCACACATCTGAAGCGCACGCACACAGTCATCTGAAGCACACGCGCACCCATCTGAAGCGCACGCGCACCCATCTGAAGCGCACGCGCACACATCTGAAGCGCACGCGCACACATCTGAAGCGCACGCGCACACATCTGAAGCGCACGCACACAGACACACATCTGAAGCGCACGCGCACCCATCTGAAGCGCACGCGCACACATCTGAAGCGCACGCGCACACATCTGAAGCGCACGCGCACACATCTGAAGCGCACGCACACAGACACAGATCTGAAGCGCACCCATCTGAAGCGCACGCGCACACATCTGAAGCGCACCCATCTGAAGCGCACGCGCACACATCTGAAGCGCACGTACACAGACACACATCTGAAGTGCACGCGCACCCATCTGAAGTGCACGCGCACCCATCTGAAGCGCACGTACACAGACACACATCTGAAGTGCACGCGCACCCATCTGAAGTGCACGCGCACACATCTGAAGCGCACCCATCTGAAGCGCACGCGCACACATCTGAAGCGCACGTACACAGACACACATCTGAAGTGCACGCGCACCCATCTGAAGTGCACGCGCACCCATCTGAAGCGCACGTACACAGACACCCATCTGAAGTGCACGCGCACCCATCTGAAGTGCACGCGCACCCATCTGAAGCGCACGTACACAGACACACATCTGAAGCGCACGCGCACACATCTGAAGCGCACGTACACAGACACACATCTGAAGTGCACGCGCACCCATCTGAAGTGCACGCGCACCCATCTGAAGCGCACGCGCACCCATCTGAAGCGCACGCGCACACATCTGAAGCGCACGCACACAGACACACATCTGAAGCGCACGCGCACACATCTGAAGCGCACGCGCACCCATCTGAAGCGCACGCGCACAGACAGCCGTGTCAACTCTGCGTGAATACTGAGCGCTCCTCCGCTTTGTTGAGCATGGATGAATAAATTCAGACAAAACTGCATCAAAATGCATGTTTTGGCTAATATCCTTATAAAGAGTAGGTTAGTGTTAGATACAAAAAGTATTAATTTACAGCCTATTTAATTTATACAGTGAATACTATGCAGTTATTTTACATTTGATTATTATATTTCTGTAGTGTACATGATAATGTATTTTAGACTGAGCTGAAAAACCTGAAAAGCACTGTTTACTGAACTTGTCTTCTATTGTATTTATTTTCTGCTGTTGCTTGTAATTTGGTTATCAGTAGAAAAGATGTTTAGCGCTGAGCCCATAGCAGCATTTCTAGATTTATGTTCATGTTATATATTTTGGTTGCATTTGTGAGTTAATAAAAATGCAGATGGCTGTTTAAAATATGTATATAATATTGATATATCGATCGATATACTCCTGAATCGAATCGTATAATTTTTGAGGTATCTGCAAATATCGTATCGCTGTTTATGAGAATCGATATCGTATCGAATCGTGACGAACCATCCGATTTACATCCCTAGTCATCAGCGATTCAACAGCCGTTTTAAGAAGCTACGAGAATAGTTTTTGTGTGCAAAACCCCCCCGAAAATAATGACTTTATTCAACAGTTCGTCTCCTCCACATCACCCTGGCACCATTTTGGAGAGTATCACGAGGCATGCTATGATCTGAACGTAATCCGCGTAAGCGTGATGCTATTGACACAGAACATGCACGTGCGCCGTGTTTACATTCAGATCATAGCATAGCAAGTCATTACTATTATACAGTTCTTTGAGCACAGAAAATGTTCTCGTAGCTTTGTAAAATGACTGTTGAATCACTGACGTCACATGGATTATTTTACCGATGTCCTTGCTATGTTTCTGTGTCTTGATCGTGGTAGTACCCTTGCTGTCTACGGAGGATCAGCTCTCGGGTTTCATCAAATATCTTAATTTGTGTTCTGAAGATGAACGACGGTCTGACGGGTTTGGAAGGACCTGAGGGAGAGTAATTAATGACAATTTTCATTTTGGGGTCAACTATCCTTTGAACTATTTGCTGCAGTAACCCTAACCTTAATCAATGTTAATGTTAGTTACTAAAATACAACTGTTCATTGTTAGTTTGACGGTTCAGTCAGTGCATTAACTAATGTTAACAAATGCGACTTTTGATTTTAATAATGTCAATATCAACTAATAATTGCTGTAAAAGTGTTGTTCATGTTAAAGTAGTTAAGTAATGAACCTTAATGTAAAGCGTTACCAAAAATCCATGTACATCTTTAGAGCGAGTACAATAAAAACCGCTATCTCCTTCAGTCTGTGGAACACATCCTCGGTCTTTCTCTAGGTGAGGCAGACTGAATTTAACTTTATATGACCGTAAACGACCTTATCTTTTGCTCTGAAACACAAATCTGCATGACTCTCACTCATCACCACGAGTGGGGCATCACGTCTGCGTTTCAGTGTGGTTTGGCCTATTATAGCCTAGTTTACGTGCAACAATAGTTAACCGTTCAAACAAACAAACTATCCATTCAATGCAATAGTTGTTCATGAGTAATACATTAACTCACTATTGTTGTTCATTATTGCACATCTACAACTGCACTGCAGCTGTACAGACATTGCACTTTTGCAACTTCGTAGCCATATATCTGCAAAGAAACTAAGATGTCATATGCTCAATAACCCGTCTGTCAATTTGGTATTGTACTGTTTTAATACACACTTACTGGTAACACTTTACAATAAAGTCCCATTAGATAATGTGGGTTAATATATTAACTAACATGAACGGACAATACATTTATTGCTGTATTTATTACTCTGTTAACGTTAATGAAAATACAGTCATTCATTGTTTGTTCATGTTAATTCACAGTGCATTAACAAGCACAACATTGGATTTCAATAATACATTAATACAATAATACAATAAAATATTGACGAAACTAAGAATAATAAATGCTGTAGAATTATTGTTCATTTTTAGTTTAACTAAAGTAGTTAACTAATGAACCTTATAGCAAAGTGTTAGTTACTGTTGAACTTATCTAAATATCAGAAGGTCAAATAGAACATCTTCAAAATGACGATGGTAAAGTGTCTCTTTAACGATCTCATGATAATTATGCATTTTATGTACAGTCTGATGATATTTTGGAGGAACAGTGTTTCTGTCACCACTCACCAAACCATAAGAAAAAAGATTGAATAAAGATGACGTCATCCTTCAGTAAGCGGTATGTATGCTCTGTTTGCTTATTTGATAGTGCAGCTGTATGTTGTATCCTAGATCTGTTAAATAGAGGCTTTGGCCGTTGGAGTCATTAAGAGAACACAAATTACTTTTACATTTTTCTTTGGCTATACAATCTTCTGCTGGACAGTAACACTTTTAACATGTAGTAGAAATATCCTTTCACATATACCAAATGTATTACTTATAGCTTACTTAATCAAAGGTAGTTTATGTACTTTTAGAAAATCAAGCACTAGTATTTGATTGTTTTTAATCTTGTATAGTGAAAGCGCCGCATCAACTTCTGTCTCGCAGAGACAAACAAAAAAGACCCGAGAGAGGAAGAGAAGTGGATGAAGGTAAGATTTTATTTTTATATTTATACGTCTATGTAAACAGTTGTAAATGTGGCATTAATTGAAAACCTCCCGTAAATACATTCAAAACATTGTGACCTACAGCGTAAATAGTGGTTGTCATGAATAGTATATGGCTGAAAACTATCACGATATCAGTGTATATCGGTCGATATCGATAATTATTGATATTTTTTATGACATTTAACCATATATTACATTTAAACATTTTATTTAAGCTTATTCTCTGATCATAATAGTTTAAGACAGAAATGTCAACAACCATGGAAAACTCAAATAATTAAAATGTAACATAAGTCGTCCAATGACACTTAATTATCTAAGCAAATATATGATGCCACTGCCTATATCTTTGTACCGTTTAGATTCATGAGGCACTGATGCAGTACCGTGGCTATACAGATGTTGTAATACGGCTGTCTCCAAATGAGCGCGGTAAAGTACATCAAGTTCGTATATACCAATCTTGACGATCTTATAATTTGCAGACGACATTGGTCTGACTACGGTCAGACTTATAATATCCATGATACAGGCGATATATTTACAATGATCATTTTGCTTAAAAAGGAATCCAGCAGACCATGATACTGTTACATGATTGGCTGTTAGCGTGTCACGTAGGTTACCAGAGAGCGAGTCAATGCAACCAAACTAAGTGTAGACGAAGAATAAATATCGAACGTTTTATCGAACACATTTTGATATCGCTCACGTGTATCGCGATACTATCGTTATCGTTTTATCGAGTAGTCATGAAATATACATCCCTGACCAATTCATTCTCGCATCATTAGTTAAAATTCTCAATAGGGGTCGACCGATATGTGTTTTTCAGGACCGATACCGATTATTACAGATCAAGTAGACCGATAACCGATATTTTGAACCGATATACGTGTCTGGTGTAAAAAGAAAATGAATGCCAAAATTAATAACAAGAGCTCTGAAAAAAAACGTTCTTTAAATGCTTTTAAACATGTCTTTAATTCTGAAAACTGTTAATAACAACAACATTAAATAAACAGTAATATTAAAAACAACATAAGTGCAGGGATCACCCAGAAGCATTCTGTAAACATTTTGTAAAACTTAAAGTAAACGTATTTAGCGTATTGTGTGATTATTCTCAACAAAAGTTGTAATAATTGTTGTAGTTGTATTACGTATACAGTAATATATTCGGCTAAACCGAACTTATATTTTGACAGGTTGCCATGAGGACCTTTTAGGTTTCTGTAGCCTATGTATATATGATATGACGATCGTTTTACTCAAATGAAACGGTCAAATGCTCATGAAGTGACTCCGAGCAGTTCTGGGGATGTTGTTCATGTATTTATGTCCTCATTTAGTGAGACGGCAGACGCTGAAAACACCGCGAGCAGCACGCACTTCAGTATGTGTGTGTGCAGTAAACGAAACCGCACGTCTGTGTCATTCATTAACAGAGATGCAGAACATGCAGGATTCATATTTAAATAGTGTTTTTGCGGCTTAATATTTATATATACTAGTCCATAGCGCGAGTCGATTTAAGTGTACTGACCTACTTTTGATTAATTCATCCAAACTTCGACACATTCCGCGTTATACGGTAAATTCCATTATATGACTGCATTCCACGATTCCGCCCGCCTTTTCCGCATCGCGGACATCATAGGTTATATTGAGGTGTTTTGCAACTTCAGTGTAGTGGATTGTGATTTATTACAATCGTATTGTACCTTTTGAGAGACAACTGATGCGTGATCACTGAGGCAGCTCCAGTTAGCATGTGCTTTCGGCGTGAGACTGTCTTCAATTTTCCGCGTTGATTGGTCGGACTCGTGACTCTCTACATATCAGATGAGCGGTGGGCGGAGATTGCTCTCAGAGATTGAGAGATCGCCTCACTCTCACAGTGTTGAGCTCAGACAGGCTGCATCGAGCCAAATAGTGCATTTAAAAATTAAATAATTTCACCTGTATTATTTATTCACCAATAAATAATGTCACCTGTAAATAGTATGTTTGTTTGCATAATGTATTTATAATAAAAAAAAAATCGGCAAATCTGTTTTGAAAATGGCCGATATCGATAATCGTAAAAATGATTAATATCGGCGCCGATAATCCGGACTTCACTCACACAGTCACTTCTCCTCTTGCTGCCTCTGGAAGTCCCATGGCCTTGCCTGCTTCCTACGCATGCGATGCAGCTGAGTGGGGCAGCTTCCCGTTACAAGTGGCTCTCTTCATAGAAATGCAACCCCAAAGGTTCCTCACTGGGCGTTCTAAGGTAGCCTTTCTCATTTCACTGTTAACCGGCAAAGCTCTGTTGTGGGACCGAGCTATATGGAATGCTAGTAGTCTCGTAATCAACTCGTATGATGCTTTCATTAACCATTTCAAGGAGGTGTTTAGTTCAGCTACCGGAGTGTTGGCAGTGTCTGATCAACTGCTGCGGCTGAGCCAGGGTTTCTCCACCGTCAGTGATTACACTCTACAGTTTTGCACGCTAGCGGCAACTAGCGGATGCAATGAGGCGGTGCCCACAGCTCCTATCGTCATGGACTGGGTCCAAACATCCGCGCAGCTATGTCAGTCTACAATGACATGATCGGATTGGAAAATTTCATGCAAAAAGTCACCTGTATTTCACAACGCTTATTGGCATGCCAGCCCAACAAAGCCGCTCGCCAGCTTGCATCACCCACCGTCATTCTTCCAGTACCAGAATCCATGCGGTTGGATTCCATCCGTCTCACTCGTGCAAAACGTGCACTCCGCATTGCGGCCGTACTCTGCCTCTACTGTGCAGCTGCTGATCACTTCATCCAGAACTGTCCCGTCAGACCCCCACGCCCTGCGGTGAGTACCCTCCAACTAGAGCCAGACATTTCCACGTTATCTTTGTTATCAGTACAACTACTCACCCCTGATCACTCTGTTGCAATCTCTGCCCTGGTTGACTCTGGCTCCTCGGGCAATTTTATATCCCAAGACCTCCTAAGCCGTCTTCACCTGCCCCGAAGACACCATGCCTAGGAGCTCAGAGTCGAAACCATTCAGGGAAATCTGTTGGGGCATGGGTGAGTAAAATACACTGCTCACCCTTTGAAACTGTGTGGGGTGCCTGCATGAAGAGACCATCACCTTTCTGGTACTAGAGGGACCTACTGTGGATATCATCCTGGGACGCTCTGGCTTAACCCTCCATTCTCCAGAGGTCAGACGGGAACTATGTGCGATCACTCGCTGGAGTGAGTTCTGGCAACATAACTGTCTCACCACCAGGGGCGCAACCATGGTATAGATATTGGGGGGGTCCAAATGTGAGCCCTCCCCCAGATATTTTGTTTTAAGTTCAGTCGCGGATCAGATCGTAAAAACAAACAGGCCAGGCCATCAACGAATGAATAGAGGCTTATCAATGGAGTGGGAAGTGCGGGAACTCCTTGGTCTGTGACTCCAGCAGTTCATTATTCAGCCTATTTTCAGGGTATCATGCTAGCTACCTAGCTATAATACTGAGCCATTTAAACGTGATATTTTTTTCACATTTATTTAAAAAAATTGCCGCGGTATTTTTGACCATGGCACTACTTTTTAGGTGTCTACTTGCTTACCGTCTGAAAAAAAGGCGAATGTCTGCCTGTTCGTCCTGCTTCTTTCTTTTAGCTCCTACCTTCATTTCATTTAAGCACCAGTGACAGTCGGACTGAGCGTTTTTTTCAAACGATGCCGCAAGCGGCGTTTACGGGCTCAACCAAGTGTACAATCGAGGGGGGGTGGTCACACAGTTTTGTTTCCCTTGTTTTTCCTAAATTGAAGGAAAATTGGAAATAACTACATATCCACTTGGCTTCAACCAGGGTTCATAAAAGGAGGGCATATCATATGTCACATATTACAATATAATAGGCCTATTATTGGAGGGGACAGATTGGTATTTTTCCACTATTGGGACACGTCCCCCCCAAAGTATATGGTGGTTACGCCCATGCTCACCACGGTACCCAAGCCACGCTCCTCCCCCATTCCAGCTCAACTCTCATCCACCCTCGTTGAGAGCCCCGAGCCGGCACAAGTTCACACCATCCCATCTGACTATGCGGCTTTCCAAGATGTCTTCAGTAAGCAGGCAGCCACTCGTCTACCACCTCACAGGCCATGGGACTGTGCTATCGACCTGCTGCCTGGGACCAAGTTACCCAAGGGTAGAGTATAACCTTTGTCCATCCTGGAGTGCAAGGCTTTGGATGATCACATCCAGGAGGCTCGACGTCAAGTATTTATCCAACCATCCACCTCACCTGCGGCCTCCAGCTGCTGCTTCGTGGGCAAGAAGGATGGGGGGGTTTGGGCCTTGCATCGACTACATTACTCTAAATTCCCAAACAGTGAAGCTGCCGTACCCCACTTTCCCTGGTCCCAGCTGCCCTTGAGGAACTCCGTGGAGCCTGCATATTCTCCAAGTTGGACCTGCGGAACGCATATAACCTAATTCGTATCTGGGAGAGCGATGAGTATAAGACGGCTTTCACCACACCATCAGGCCACTATGAGTACAAGGTTATATCGTTTGGGCTGTCAAACTCACTGTCAATCTTCCAGACCATTATGAATGAGGTGTTTCGGGAGTTCCTCCATCGGTTCATTAGCATGTACATCGATGACATCCTCATATACTCCCGGAACCTGGCCGAACATTGTCACCACGTGACGCAGGTCCTCCAACAGCTCAGACAACACAGTCTCTACCTGAATCTCACTCGTAACCAGAACCCATCATCCCTCCAGCCCTCATCGTCAGTCCCATCCAGTGGAACATCTCTGAGAACATCAGTGTCGCACTCTCACCGAACCAGCTCCGCTGGGAGGCCCAGAAGGGAAAACCTATGTCCCTACATCACAACGTCAACCCCTTCTGGGGCTCAGTGCACAATATTCCGGGCTCTGAACACCCAGGCAGCACACAGACCCTCTCGCTCCTTCAAGTTCGGTTCTGGTGGCCCAGTATGACCCGGGATGTCTTTATGTTTTAGAATAAATATATACAAATATTAATTTAAAACAACTGTTAAAATAGTTATCGAATAAATATTTTAGATTAAAGTTATAAAGAATAAAGTTTATCTTATTCTTTTCCACTAGCTATTGTTAGTGGAAACAGATAGGCCTATATTTATTGCAGTGTAAATACAGTTGTCTGACTCTGTGCGCCACTGACGTATTTTAAAAATGAAGCGTGCAGATCTTAGTTTACTTCCAGTTTTATCTTTCAAATACACTGGTATTTTTCCTATTGTTGTGAAGATGCCTTCACATGACATTAACACCTCCGTGCAGCAGTTGTACAGTAAGTATCATTGGACCTATTCAAGCCGGAAAATTAATGGACCGTTCGACCACAGAGTATCCAGCAGTGCCCACCATAATATCTAAGTGCGCATCATTGATCATTGCCTGTTTGGACCCCCTTTTGCCTTCACTGTCTTAATTCTTTGTGACAGATTCAACAAGGTGTTGGAAACATTCCTCAGAGATTTTGGTCCATATTGACATGATCGCATCACACAGTTGCTGCAGATTTGTCGGCTGCACATCCATGATGAGAATCTCCCGTTCCACCACATCCCAAAGGTGCTCTATTGGATTGAGATCTGGGGACTGTGGAGGCCATTTGAGTAAAGTGAACTCATTGTCATGTTCAAGAAACCAGTCTGAGATGATTTGATCTTTGTGACATGCTGCATTATCCTGCTGGAAGTACATCAGAAGATGGGTACACTGTAGTCATAAAGAGATGGACGTGGTCAGAAACAATACTCAGGTAGGCTGTGGCATTTAAACGATGCTCAATTGGTACTAAGAGGCCCAAAGTGTGCCAAGAAAATATCCCGACACCATTACACCACCAGCACCAGCCTGAACCGTTGAGACAAGGCAGGATGATCCATGCTTTCATTTTCTTTACGCCAAATTCTGACGCTACCATCTGAATGTCGCAGCAGAAGTCGAGACTCATCAGACCAGGCAACGTTTTTCCAATCTTCTATTGTCCAGTTTTGGTGATCCTGTGTGAATTGTATCCTCCGTGTGCTGTTCTTATCTGACCGGATCGGCACCCGGTGTGGTCTTCTGCTGCTGGAGTCCATCTGCTTCAGGGTTCGATGTGTTGTGTGTTCAGAGATGGTGTTCTGCATATGTTGGTTGTAACGAGTGGTTATTTGAGTTACTGTTGTCTTTCTATCATCTCTAACCAGTCTGCACATCCTCCTCTGACATCAACAAGACATTTTCATCCACACAACTGCCTCTCACTGGATATTTTCTCTTTTTCAGACCATTCTCTGTAAACCCTAGAGATGGTTGTGTGTGAAAATCCCAGTAGATCAGCAGTTTCTGAAATACTCAGACCAGCCCGTCTGGCACCAACAACCATCCACGTTCAGAGTCACTTAAATCCCCTTTCTTCCCCGTTCTGATGCTCGGTTTGAACTTCAGCAAGTCGTCTTCACCACATCTAGATGCCTAAATGCATTGAGTTGCTGCCATGTGAATGGCTGATTAGAAATTTGTGTTACCAAGCAAATGAACAGGTGTACCTAATAAAGTGGCCGGTGAGTGTACTTTCATATAGACCAAGGCCTGGTTTCACAGACAGGGTTTAGACTAAGCCAGGATTAGGCCATAGTTCAATTAGGATATTTAAGTATTTTTTATAAACTTGCTTAGGAAATACATTGCTGCATCTTGAGACAAAACAAAGGCACTGATATATTTTAAGATCAGTCATTGCAAGATTATTTCAGTTGAAACAGATCAGACTTACATTTTAGTCTGGGACTAGACTTAAGCCTTATCTGAAATCGGGGGGAAATATATTACTTATAGCTTACTTAATCAAAGGTAGTTTATGTACTTTTGGAAAATCAAGCACTAGTATTTGATTGTTTTTAATCTTTTATAGGTGAAAGCGCCGCATCATCTTCTGTCTCACAGAGACAAACAAAAAAGGAAGACCCGAGAGAGGAGGAGAAGTTGATGAAGGTAAGATTTATATTTTATACATGTCTATATAAACAGTTGTAAATGTGGCATTAATTGAAAACACCTCCCGTAAAATTACATTCAAAACAAAACCCGCATTGTGACCTACAGCGTAAATAGTTGTTGTCATGAAATATACAAAAAATCCTGCCTTTACCAATGAACAATTCGGGTTAACTATTCGCAGCATTAGTTAAAAGTCTCAAGTATACTCTATGTACTGCCGTTCTTATTTTAGTAGATTTGAGATGGGCACACATACATATACTGATTTAGGCATTGTTACACCAGGTTCACACAAACTCCTACAAAACTAAAAATCAGTAAAGAATGCGGCTGAGTATACTTTGAAAGCTGCGAGACGGAACACGGAAAGTGAAGTGTGTATATATAAGTAAAGTGACGTAACGTTGTTGCGGATTAACACCGGGATCACCGCCAACACAGTGCAAGCCTACCATCAATATGAATGAGTCTGAAACAGGTAACACAGAATGTGAGGAGAGTAACATTTTAAGAGGGTTGTATTATTTGGACTATTTTTATTTGCAACACAGAATAATCACAATATACACAGTAAAGGCCAAAGGCACATTATTGAACATATACTTGAACAGTAACACAACTTTGTGCCAAACGTTCTTAGACTCACTGTGTAAACACTCATACCACTTTTATATCTTGTGGTTTTATAGAACATTAAAACACATCCTGGACTTGTGAGCTATTTAAATTCAATTCAAGATTATTTTTATAGCGCTTTTTACGATACAATCGTTACAAAGCAACTTCATAGGAAATTAAGTTTCTAAAATAGATTTATATTGTAGAAACTCAATATAATTAACTTATGGCAAAATGTGGTTAATTCAGTATAATCGCTGATGGTTGGCTTCCTCTGAGGGGTTGGCATCGTCTCTTCTCAGGTGTTTGTCATCTCAGATCAGTTAATCCAGAAACAGAGAAACAAATAGAGACATAATGAGTGTAGCTGTTGTTCCATCCAGGCAAAAATGATCTGTTCAATCCAAGCTAAAGCATAATAATCTTCCTTTGATCAGATATAACTGCAGTACACGATTAGGAGATGCATTATATGAATGCTTGGCTAAAGAGATGTGATTTAAACAGAGAGCTTGTGTCTGAACCCAAAACGTTATCAGGAAGCTATTCCAGAGGAATGTAATGAAATGCCACGTATTCAACATTTTGTTGGGGATTTCATAAATCTAGTCAGGAATTATAGTTTGGGGAAAGTCTAACTAGTAAAGTGTGTATATGTTACGTCAGTATAACACAACAACATCTAACAGGAGCAATCTTACTCGTATAAATGATATCCTCCACTGGATCCAGCTGCGTGACGCATCGTGTTGTGTTGTTCTTCTGAGGTAAATCCTGGGTTATTCTTCTCAGAGCGTCTTCCAGAAACAAAACGTAGCTGAAATGAACTTAATGAACATGTTCGC
This sequence comes from Schizopygopsis pylzovi, assembly GCA_027422435.1. Lineage (NCBI taxonomy): Eukaryota > Metazoa > Chordata > Actinopteri > Cypriniformes > Cyprinidae > Schizopygopsis > Schizopygopsis pylzovi. Next base: position 1,808,927 of record CM049820.1, on the reverse strand, counting down.
ACGTCTCACGTGGATAGTTAGATTTTAAAAACACGTGATCGCTCGTGGCCGTGGTCACATTAGATATGAGTTTAGATGAGCAAAACTGGAGATTGTGTTGGTTTCATACTAATTACTTTATCAGAGAATATTTGTTTTCGACATGACTGACTTAATTTGAAAGTAGATATTTCTGTGCATATATTTCTCATGTCTTTTGAGGCAAGTATTTGTGGAGATTCAGCTTGTTTTATTTACGTGTCTCTGAAGAGACGTGACAAAGCGCACCATTTATTTGCTTTATTTTACAAAATCACATTGTTTTTAAACCCTTTGCAGTTTCAAATGTTACCTTATTCTGATCTGTACAATCAAACATTGAGTATTTTTAGTTATTTTCAGTCATCATGAAAAAAACGTGACTGGTGCGGTCTTCGACCCCAGAAGGTTATATTGCTCAAGCAAGTGGCAGCACAGCAAAAATAGACTCTGTGTGGAAATGATGGCCGCACTGCTTCAGACACACTGCCGGACCTCAACCATTAACATGAGTGCAGAACAAAATATACGCCGCATACACACTTTAAACCGTGTGCGTGAACTTGGCGTCAGATACAGAAAAGCAGTGCAACAGATGTAATTTAAGCAAGGAGTTGGGCGGTAAATTATTTGCAGCCCTGTCACTAATTAGGTTTTAAAACAGCCAAAAGAATTGATAAAACGGGAAGGTTAAAACAGCACAGATAAAACTGAATGTGTTACTAAACTTGCCCACAAGATTGTGTGGATTTAACGTATATGACATTACCATATGATGATTTGTACACAAATTTGACCGGGGAAATCTAAAAGTTCATCAGAAGATGTTTAGGTTTAACACTGTTTATTTTATAGATATTTTGATCTTTGTATCTTGTTTGGGCCTGTATCATCTAAAATAATAGCAGCTGTTTTGTCTATTTTACTCTTCAGAAGATGAGGTGTCACTTTTTGTTTTTCAGACAGATGTTCTGATGACTTCTCCCTCAGAAAGCACCTGAACAGTGCAGTGAGGACGGGTTCAGATGTAGTAGGTGAATTAGTGTTTCTCATGAAGTCCAAATAACCATGAACACTGGTTAGGCCAGGCTTTAGTGTTTAGTCACTATCAGAGCTTCAGTACAGGTGGATGTTGAACATCCCACAATACCTGAGGATCCACTAACTAACAGGTGCTAATGTGTGTCTGTTGCAGATCAAGAGCAGGGAGCAAGCCAGGCCAAGAAGCCCTTCTCACCAAAGAAGAACAAGAAAAGAGTCGCTGACTTCTCCACTCAGAAAGCACCTGAACAATGCAGTGAGTTTTATAAAAGTGTGGTTAAAGGAATGCAAATCAAGATAAATGCAGAAGCCCTTCTCACCAAAAGAAGAAAAAGAAAAGAGGAAAAACTGGCTAAAGGTAAGTTTCATAATTTTTTTTACTGATAATTTTTGATAACTGATAAATCTAATAATTATTAGAACAATTATTTGTTTTTACAGTAGGAGCATAATACACATCTCATGATTCAGTGTAGTATACAATACTGAACTCATGATTCTTTTAACTGAATCTGTTTATACAAATAAAAAAACATTTAGGCCGTGTCCACCAAATGGCCTTTGATGTTTGTGTTCTGTTCTGAAATAGTGTTTTAGAAACTCTGTTCTGGAAACTCTGCACTTTACTTGGAGTTTAAAACAAGTCAAATTAGCCCACAGTGTAAGTGTATTTTCTTCAAAATAATCTTTGGTTTAAATTAATTTTAATTATTTAAATTGCTAATAGGATTTACTCAACCAAAAACAAGACACTCCTAAAATGTCTTGTTTTAAAACCATGAATAGGACTGTAGTCCAGTGTTCCTGTGGCTCAGTGGTAGAGCATTATGTTATCAGCGCAAAGGTTGTGGGTTTGATTCTCAGGGAACACATACTGACAAAAACAAAATGTATAGCCTGAATAAATATAGCGACGAAGTCGCTTTGGATAAAAGCGTCTGCTAAATGCATAAATGTAAATGTAGTCAGTTCAAGTTGTTTTCTAGTGTTTCCTCAAAAGAGGAGATGATGGGTAATAGGATAGTTTTCTTAATTTTGTTTGTTTATTTTATTTTACATTTTTGGAGGGTCAATTTTTTTGTTTAATTCTTAAAATACTTTTTTCCATATTTGTTACTTGTTTATTTTTTATCAAAAACAAGTCCAAAGCACTAAAACGTATTTATCACCATTAATTCACATATTCACAGTGATGATTCATAGCTATTGGTCGATGTCAAATATCTATATATGTCTACTAAATGACTAAAAGTAAAGAAAAGTAAATATATTTGCCCATGTGACGTCACCGATCACACAATATCACAACGAACTGTTTTTGGAGCTTAATTAAATAAATGCTTTGTTTGTAACGAGGAGGACAGCTTAAGCTATGAAACTTGCAACATGTTTTAACACAAAGACCTCTTATATGTTTGAGGCAAAGTTGATTTCTACTGTCTTGATCCTTTTAATTATTCATTCATTAGCTCTGATGCATTATTAACATCTTTGGGACAAATGTTTTTATGAGGATAAAATAACTTTTTGACCAAATCATGCATTCACTTCTCTTCTGTGACTGTGCAAGAAAGCTACATCTCTTGGTCTCTGTTTTTCATGGTGATACAGTCTATATTGTCTTGTCATTTGCAGAGACACAGGCGATCAGTGAAGAGACCGTGGTGTGAAGACGAGAGGAAGGTCAGTAAACACACATCTAGCACGGTTTGTTCCTGGAAAAGCAGACATGAAGGGCCTAGAAGGGAAAAGGTCCTGAAGGAACGATCTTGGAAGGATGTTAAGAACTTTGTCTACAACACAATTATTAATAAGAAAAGGAGGTCTGCTTCACGAATGCTTCTGTTTTAAAATCATGTCCAGCTGTTCTGTTTGCCTTCATGTTGAGACACTTGTTGGTGTGAATTTCTATGTTAAATTAACAATTAAATCAATCTGAAAATGACTTTTTTTTTGCATTTCTTAGACCGCTTTATAGTGATCAACAGGAGCATGCTTAATGATGCAAACAGAAATGAATGTAGTTGTAAAGATGCTCTGAGTCATTACTCAACTGATGATAGTTTAGTTCAGTTCAATAATGACTTAGAACTGTCCATAAATAAATAAAAATAATGTGCTTAAAATAATTCAGTCGGAAACGGACTCAATAGCGCCCCCATGAAAATGTCCTCACTCTGCTGGTAAAAAACTGGTTCTTTTCCTTTTTTTTAAAAATAATCCAAGGTGATATTCTGAATCCTGGAAACACATAGTGTATAAATATTGTTTTCACTAACTTCTAGCTATAGCAGAAATGGTGGTCCTCACACTGCAGGTTAATTTACCCGGACCTCACTTCGAGGGTCATACAGGAATGTGTGTGTGTGTGTGTGTGTGTGTGTGTGTGTGTGTGTGTGTGTGTGTTTCTCAGGGAGGAGGATGAGTTTTCCGAGCTTCGCTCCGATCTCAGTCACAGCCAGCAGGAGGTTAACGAGGACGACCGGAGCGTCGATCAGGACCCCGACCAGGCGTCCGTCTCACTGCCTGAGAACCAGTCCACACTGGTCACTGCAGACATGGGTAAGAGCAGCTGTACAAAACCTGAGGGACTATTATATGTCCAAATCCAGTCTCAGAAATGCAGACTGACAGACACAAAACCTGCCGGAAAATGAAAAACTGATTTAATGAGGAAATTGAATCTTAAGCAGAAGTTAAGCACATTTGACCGGCAAAATGTTCATTATTTTAATGCAAAAAAAACATTAACATTCCAGCAGTGAAAAGTTATGCAAAATAAATCTGCTTAATTATTATAATGCAAATGTAAATGACTGTAAATAATATAATTAAATGCAAAATAATGTAATTTAAAAATTGCAATGCAAGTTTTAAATAATTAATGTAAATATGAAATAAAACTCTTCCAAAAATGTTATAATAATGCAAATGTAAAATAAAAATAATATATAATAATGTCATTACATAATAAATGTAAAATAAAAAATATAAATGTAAAATAATAATGTCATGAGAATATTGTCGTAATAATACAAATGTTAAATAACAAATGTAAATTAAAAATAAATTTTAATTGGAAATAATATTTGTAAACATAAAATAATATTACCAGTCTTACAAATTATGTTATAATAATGTAAATATAGAATAATACATTTAAATATCAAATAATTATGAACTGAAAATGTCATAATAACCATTCAATAAATACAATTATATTTAAAGTTTTGAACGTGTCTTTTTTTTTGTTTGAAACATAATTTTTTTTGATGTCAATTAAGCACATTTGAGCTGCAAAATGTTCGTTACTGTCATGCAAAACGTTTAAAACATGTTGCATCACGGTAGTATTTTTTCTGCTATTATTGTATGCTGATTACAATAAAATATTACATATATATATTTCTGTAATACAATAAAATCATTATATTAGATTAATAAGAATTACTGTTGAGAATAACAACAAAAACTCATGAGCATTTCTATAATGAGAACATGTATTCATCACAGTGCTCCTAAAAACAGGCTTCACTGTTAGTGTTCGTTATATTTGTCTCTTAATTTGAGATTCTCTGTAATGACTCTCCTCTGAGTCTGCATGATCACTGCAGACTCATGGGAAATATTCCTCATTTGTGTTTTCACACACAGACAGCACTGAAGTTCATTAGAGAGCAAATAAAGGCGTTTGCTGAGAAACCGTGTGTACAGTACGTGCTTCGCTCGGTTTATACGGCAGATGAAAGACACACAGACTGGTTTTTCTGAGCGCTTTCTTCTGTTTTTCCACTTGATCGAGTCGATACGCTCCACACAAAAGCTTTTAAAGGCCTCCATTACGAGTGTATTCCCAGCATGCATCACTCCCGTCCCGTCTGTGAAAGGAGATGACAGATTCAGACTCTACAGGCTTTATTGCCCTCATTAAAACAGCTTTGCACAATTAAAGTGGAAATAAAGGAGTTGTTTTACACTTGTGATTAGAGAAATTAACTTTTAAATTACAGTTTTATAGTCAGACTTTTAGTATCATTGATACACTATTACAGTTTTAGTGAATATTCTGAATTAGATTGTATTATTTATATTCTGTTTCCATGTAATTTTAGTAAAGTTTTTTTAATGTAGTTTTTGTGATGTTTTAGTTCATTTAGTTTTAGTTATTTCAGTACTTAAACTAAATGAGAATGAGAAATGTTGCTTTGGCAACTAGCTGAAATAAAATTATTTTGTATTTATATATATAGAGAGATTTTTTTTGTATTATTATTTCAGGCAATAAATGTTTTTATGCTTTTAGCTTTAGTTAGAAAATAACCGTATTCAGACTTTATTTATTTATATATTCAGATATTAATATATATATATATATATATATATCTGTATGAACAATGTATATATATATGTATGTGTGTGTGTGTGTGTGTGTGTGTGTGTGTGTGTGTGTGTGTGTGTGTGTGTGTGTGTGTGTTTATATATATATATATTATGTGTGCGTGTGTGTGTATGTGTGTGTGTGTGGTGTGTGTGTGTGTGTGTGTGTGTGTATATATATATATTATGTGTGCGTGTGTGTGTATGTGTGTGCGTGCGTGTGTGTGTGTGTGTGTGTGTGTGTGTGTGTGTGTGTGTGTGTGTGTGTGTGTGTGTGTGTGTTATATATATATACACACACAGTCAAACTAGACACTTTCAATATTTCTCACATTATCAGTTTATCCGCTGTAGTTTAGAAAACGGTGATAAAATATGACAAGAACTCATATTCATCTTGATAAAGTCAGATAAGTTTGATAGAAAGTGATGAATTCGGCTGAATATCTGTCAGAATGAGATAATAGCTTTAGCTGAATCAATTACTAATGCTTCGTTTAGTTCAGTCTGTGTGTAAAAACATCGCATTAGTAATTAAAGAAAAACACTTCAGAAAAACATGCTCAGCTCAAAGTGTCTGAATCACTTTGGTCCCAAAGTTTTATCAATGTTACTTGTAGTCCATTGTATGAATAATTTTTGGGTGTAATATGTCATAGTTTACTTTATTGTGCTATCTTCACTTATATAAATCAACTATAGTGTCCTGCACCCACTAGTAAAAATATCTATGTATATATAGATTTAATTAAAAATATTAGTTTAATTTTTGTGCAGACGGTTTCATTTGCTTTGCCACTGAAGTGATGGATCTGTGGTTGAAATGATCCTGGAGGAGGCTCAATGAGAAGCGAGCGCTTTTATGTTTCATGGTTAATGTATGAATATTGTTGTGAATATTAATACAGCTCTGGATCAATAATCTGCTCATGTCAGCGATCGTATTGATTCATATGAGCTCTGATTTACTCCGGTCACTTGCCTGCTGGACGCTGGATGATAATATTATTACAGGTTAGGCAGGAGGCTTCATGGAGATCTCAGGTATGGATCATACAAATTATTGAAGTGATTTCTGTAAATTGAGATTTCTGACTTCCGATGCAGACTTTGGCTAATCTAAGGGCGATGTGAGACGTTGTTGAGATCTCGTCAGAAGCTATAGAAGAGACGAGGGTTATTTTCAGCAGAAGTCTCTGTTTGCTCTCTTCTTTCATTGAGACATTACAGTAATTGAATGTGTGGTTTTTCTTTACCATACTTTTATATGATATAAAAACTAATCGAATTATTTTTAAGCTGTTTATTTAATGTTCTCATATTGCATTCTTTAATTGGACTTTATTATCTCTCCTATTATTGCTAGTATTTTTGTGTTTTATAAATAAACGACACAGTTTGATGCTGGAGAAATTCCCAGTAATGCACTGCAACTTTACATTTACATTTAGTCATATAGCAGTTTGTTTAAAGAAAACAAGCAGTTAGTAAATGAATGAGTGAAAGTCTTTTTTTTAAGAATAGAATTATAATAGAGAGCGCTAGAGTTCGAGGGTCAAATAAAGATGGAAGAGATTATTGTTAATGGCTACGGCTCCTGGGATTGAGTTGTGCAGGAGGGAACAGTTCATGTAAAAGTCTGTGAAAGTGATTTTGTGCCTCTTTGGGAGGAACAATAAAGCGTCGTTCACTTGCAGAACACAAGCTTCTAGATGCACATAAGTCTGAAGAACTGGATTTATGTAAAGTGGTGTAGAGTCAGAGGTGGTTAGGCAAACATTAATGCCTGAGTTGACTGGGATGCGTGTGTTTTTCCAGATAACTGCAGTGACCTGAATTCGGAGCTGCAGCGGGTTTTGACGGGGCTGGAGAGCGTCCTCTGCGGCCGTAAGAAGAGCACATGCAGTCTGTCCGTGGCGGAGGTGGACAGACACATCGAGCAGCTGACCACCGCCAGCGAACACTGCGATCTGGCCATCAAGGTAAAACACCTGACGGATGAGCCCACAGACACCATATAGTGCACAATACCTCAAACACAGACGAGCCCACGGACACCATATAGTGCACGATACCTCAAACACAGATGAGCCCACAGACACCATATAGTGCACAATACCTCAAACACAGATGAGCCCACAGACACCATATAGTGCACGATACCTCAAACACAGACGATCCCACAGACACCATATAGTGCACAATACCTCAAACACAGACGAGCCCACGGACACCATATAGTGCACAATACCTCAAACACAGATGAGCCCACAGACACCATATAGTGCACGATACCTCAAACACAGATGAGCCCACAGACACCATATAGTGCACAATACCTCAAACACAGACGAGCCCACGGACACCATATAGTGCACAATACCCCAAACACAGACGAGCCCACAGACACCATATAGTGCACAATACCTCAAACACAGACGAGCCCACGGACACCATATAGTGCACGATACCTCAAACACAGACGAGCCCACAGACACCATATAGTGCACAATACCTCAAACACAGACGAGCCCACGGACACCATATAGTGCACAATACCTCAAACACAGACGAGCCCACGGACACCATATAGTGCACAATACCTCAAACACAGATGAGCCCACAGACACCATATAGTGCACAATACCTCAAACACAGACGAGCCCACGGACACCATATAGTGCACAATACCTCAAACACAGATGATCCCACGGACACCATATAGTGCACAATACCTCAAACACAGAAGAGCCCACAGACACCATATAGTGCACGATACCTCAAACACAGATGATCCCACGGACACCATATAGTGCACAATACCTCAAACACAGATGAGCCCACAGACACCATATAGTGCACAATACCTCAAACACAGACGAGCCCACGGACACCATATAGTGCACAATACCTCAAACACAGATGATCCCACGGACACCATATAGTGCACAATACCTCAAACACAGATGAGCCCACGGACACCATATAGTGCACAATACCTCAAACACAGATGAGCCCACGGACACCATATAGTGCACAATACCTCAAACACAGATGAGCCCACGGACACCATATAGTGCACAATACCTCAAACACAGACGAGCCCACGGACACCATATAGTGCACGATACCTCAAACACGGATGAGCCCACGGACACCATATAGTGCACGATACCTCAAACACAGATGAGCCCACGGACACCATATAGTGCACGATACCTCAAACACGGATGAGCCCACGGACACCATATAGTGCACGATACCTCAAACACAGACGAGCCCACGGACACCATATAGTGCACGATACCTCAAACACAGACGAGCCCACGGACACCATATAGTGCACGATACCTCAAACACAGACGAGCCCACAGACACCATATAGTGCACAATACCTCAAACACAGACGAGCCCACGGACACCATATAGTGCACGATACCTCAAACACAGACGAACCCACGGACACCATATAGTGCACGATACCTCAAACACAGACGAGCCCACGGACACCATATAGTGCACGATACCTCAAACACGGACGAGCCCACGGACACCATATAGTGCACGATACCTCAAACACGGACGAGCCCACGGACACCATATAGTGCACGATACCTCAAACACAGACGAGCCCACGGACACCATATAGTGCACAATACCTCAAACACAGACGAGCCCACGGACACCATATAGTGCACAATACCTCAAACACAGACGAGCCCACGGACACCATATAGTGCACAATACCTCAAACACAGACGAGCCCACGGACACCATATAGTGCACGATACCTCAAACACAGACGAGCCCACGGACACCATATAGTGCACGATACCTCAAACACAGACGAGCCCACAGACACCATATAGTGCACGATACCTCAAACACAGACGAGCCCACGGACACCATATAGTGCACGATACCTCAAACACAGACGAGCCCACGGACACCATATAGTGCACGATACCTCAAACACAGATGAGCCCACGGACACCATATAGTGCACGATACCTCAAACACAGACGAGCCCACGGACACCATATAGTGCACGATACCTCAAACACAGACGAGCCCACGGACACCATATAGTGCACGATACCTCAAACACAGATGAGCCCACGGACACCATATAGTGCACGATACCTCAAACACAGATGAGCCCACGGACACCATATAGTGCACGATACCTCAAACACAGACGAGCCCACGGACACCATATAGTGCACGATACCTCAAACACAGACGAGCCCACGGACACCATATAGTGCACGATACCTCAAACACAGACGAGCCCACGGACACCATATAGTGCACAATACCTCAAACACAGACGAGCCCACGGACACCATATAGTGCACAATACCCCAAACACAGATGAGCCCACGGACACCATATAGTGATATAGTGCACAATACCTCAAACACAGACGAGCCCACGGACACCATATAGTGCACGATACCTCAAACACAGACGAGCCCACGGACACCATATAGTGCACAATACCCCAAACACAGACGAGCCCACGGACACCATATAGTGCACAATACCTCAAACACAGACGAGTCCACAGACACCATATAGTGCACAATACCTCAAACACAGACGAGCCCACAGACACCATATAGTGCACGATACCTCAAACACAGATGAGCCCACGGACACCATATAGTGCACAATACCTCAAACACGGATGAGCCCACGGACACCATATAGTGCACAATACCTCAAACACAGATGAGCCCACGGACACCATATAGTGCACGATACCTCAAACACAGACGAGCCCACGGACACCATATAGTGCACAATACCTCAAACACAGACGAGCCCACGGACACCATATAGTGCACGATACCTCAAACACAGACGAGCCCACAGACACCATATAGTGCACAATACCTCAAACACAGACGAGCCCACAGACACCATATAGTGCACGATACCTCAAACACAGATGAGCCCACAGACACCATATAGTGCACAATACCTCAAACACAGATGAGCCCACGGACACCATATAGTGCACAATACCTCAAACACAGACGAGTCCACGGACACCATATAGTGCACAATACCTCAAACACAGACGAGCCCACGGACACCATATAGTGCACGATACCTCAAACACAGACGAGCCTTCTTTTTTTTAAAGAAGTCTCTTCTGCTCACCAAAGCTGCATTTATTTGATAAAAAATACTGAAATATTATTGCACTTTTAAACGGCTGTTTTTTATGTGAATATCTGTTAAACTTTAATTTATTTCTGTGATCAAATCTGTATTTTCAGCATCATTACTCCAGTCTTCAGAAATCATTAAAATATGCTGATTTGCTGCTCAAGAAACATTTCTGATTATTATCAATGATGAAAACAGCACAATATTTTTGTGGAAACTGTGATTTGAGGATTCACAGATGAACAGAAAGTTCAAAAGAGCAGCATTTATGTGAATCTGAAACGTGGGAAGCAGGCTGAAGCAGCTTTGTTTGTGTGTGTTTGCAGACGGTGGAGGAGATCGAGGGCGCTCTGGGCCGTGATTTCTACCCCAGTCTGTGTGAGGAGCGTGTGCGCTGGGAGAAGGAGCTGGCTGGACTCCGGGAGGAGAACGAGAGCCTGACGGCGATGCTGTGCAGTAAAGAGGAGGATCTCAACCGCACCAAAGCCACCATGAACGGCATCCGAGAGGAGCGAGACCGCCTGCGCAGACGCGTGAGTGACGCTAGCCTCGAACCATGCTTTAAACCTCGAAACCCTGCCACAAACAGATGAGTCATCCTTGAGGTTTAGGAGGTTCAAACACCATCCTTTCTCCACTCGTTAATACTCTGAGTTTGTCCATGTTCCAGCTAATCTGGGTTCAGATATATCAGTATAATTCTTCCGGTTCTGACAACTTTATTATCTTAAAGTGATAACTTTATATTTGTTATCTGTGACAATAGGCAAACAAATAGTTATTGCATTCATTGTATCATTTATTAACTGTGGTTTTGGTTTGGCTGTTATTTTAATGCACATTTTTATTATAATTCTAAAATGGTTTGCTATAATGTTATGCTGAAATTTTTATGACGATAATAATAATCATAAAAAGCCTTATTTTCCTGCATATATTCATATATTGTTTTTATGCTATTTAATTTTTGCACTATAAATGATACTATTAATACAGTCATGATAATCATCATTGAGAATAATGACATGACAGTACCTTGTCTTCATTGATTTATTCATTCATTTTGGTCATATTTCTTATTTTTTGTATTAATAAAATGACAGAAGTGTTATCTTTTTCAAGCAAATAAATATGATGTGCTTTTATAAGCACATATACGACCCAGTAACGCGGCGAGAGTCTCGATGTCTCAGCATCTAAACCCGATCCCGTCAGAAACAGCAAGCGAGCACGCACAGATTTCATTAGAGATAAATCACAGGCCGTTTGTATGTCATAGGTCTGACCCGGCTGTTTCTATAAAAGCCTTTGGCCTATTTCACTCGATGCATTTCAGGGCTAATCATGTTAGTGTGCTAAGCGGCTTCAGACGGCCAGATTCGATCTAAAAGCAGCAGACGAATCGATCCAAACAGGTTTGTGCTGTGATCCGAGGACAGCAGCATCCCTTATTTAAGCTCAGTAAAGAGATCCATCAGCATTAGTGTAACACCAGCATTCAGTGAAGCCAGGATGAAAACTGATCTAAAATGAAATTAACCTTTCTATTAAAGTACCCCATTAAAGTTACCTTGCCCTGTTTTGACACGGAAGAGATGCATACACATTTCTAAAAACTTACTGTTTTAAGACCCTCGAAATACACATCATTGATTTTTTTCAGATCATTTATAATTATAGATATATAACCGTGTTTTGTGCTCGGGTCATTTTTGACCCGTGTATGTACATTAGGTGTCAACAATATCTATTTTTCGGTGAATTATCTGTGAAGTTATATTAGTGTTGGAAAACTTTTGTAACATATACAGTATTTAGTATATTATCATTTATTACTTACAGTATTTATTACTTTTCCCCATATCTTACACACTTTTGGGACTGAAATGTGTTGTTAAACATGAATATATGCGCCTGATGATGAACCCTTGCAGCATGAAATCAACTTTTCCATCTGAAAGTAAACGTTTATGCAAGTCAAATTAATTTAATAATTTCACTTTAAGAGTAATAGTTATGTTGTTTTGTTAGAAATAAATATTTTGGTTTCATAAATTTGGACGGTTTTTGAGCAATCATGAGTTAAGTCAAAGGAAATTAATTAAATTAAATGTATTCCAATGTGTGTTTATTACGAGGAATTCTCATATTATATATTCTTATATTTTGAATGTATTATGAGGGTTAAATTAATTTCCAGGGGCATTTTTACCTTTTTAAGAGCGAATTTTCTAACTTTAGTAAAGTAGATGTGCGTACGTTTGTGTAAATTCTACTCAAGAAAATCAATCTGAATAATAAAACACAGTAGGACTGATAATGAAATCAGTATCAATAAGAGTCAAATGAAATCAATATCAATAAAATCCATATTTGCACTGCAGAAGTGGCACATTAGCTGCATCTGATGTATTAATGCAGCTCAGCGATGCCATGAATGCATTTACAATCGCATGTTATGAGATATTACGTTTTAAATATAAAATAGATTGAATATGGAAGCGATACTTTGAATATGAAAGTAAAACTGTCATTAGATGGTCTTAATAAGATTCACTCATTTAACAGATTCATTCAAAACGGCTGATTCATTCAGGAGTGAAGCCAGGGATTTGCTGTTTTGTCATAAACAGATATGCTAAAGATAGTAAGAGCAGTATACTAGTATGCATGTTTTTTCTTTATCAATGGCTTATTGAATCACTGACTCACTTTATTTGTTCAAATACGCCAAATCATTCAGGAATGAACACCACTGTGATGATCGGAGACAGTGATTGGTGAAATAGAGCAAGAAAATCAATACTTACAACATTTGTGTCTAAAATCTAAATTACTTAATTATTAGCTGTACATCACTAATAATATTTATATATATTGCTTGTTAGTTACACACCATTGAACGAATCACAATCCGGTCCTGAAACACGGCTATATTCTTTATTATTATTATTTTTTTTTCAGAATTATAGTCACATTTATTTATTTATAATGTAACATTAGCATTTATTTATTTATTATACACTATTGTTTACATTTGAACACAACATAAGGATGTATTACTGCTCCCCCGACTACAATGTCCAGCAAAGCGTCCGAATAATCGAAATCCGTTAACAATCTTTTGTGGTGTGTTCTGCCGAATGTTCATCCGTGGTAAAACTGATCGTGTTTGAGAAACAAAAAACAGGAAAAACTAACAAAGACAAAACAAACACTGAAGAGCCGAGCACTGTAGCTGCCATCTGCGGCGCCATCTTAGATTCACTATTGTTCAAACTTGAACATAACATTAGCATTTATTTATTGTACAACATTGTACAAAGTAAAATAGCAATCTTATATATACACGAGCGTCTGGCTCAAGCCTGTGCCAGTAGGCGGATATGGTATTTCAGAACCGGACTGTCCCACCTAAAACCGGACCTCTGGCCACTCTAATCATGATCCGGATCTGAAGCACGGCTATATTTAAACTCACACGCCGCAGCCGCTCGACTGTAATTACTGGCCTGGCTTTGTGACAGTGGTTTGTTTGATTGGACTCGACTACCGCAGGTCAGCTGTGTGTGTGTGTGTGTGTGTGTGTGTGTGTGTGTGTGTGTGTGTGTGTGTGTGTGTCTGTGTGTGTGTGTGTCTCTGTGTGCGTGTGTGTGTCTGTGTATCTGTGTCTGTGTGTGTCTGTGTGTGTGTGTGTGTCTATGTCTATGTCTGTCTGTGTGTGTGTGTGTGTGTTGTGTGTGCGTGCGTGCGTGCGTGCGTGCGTGCCTGTACGTGTGTGTGTGTGTCTCTGTGTGCGGTGTGTGTGTGTGTTGTGTGTTGTGTGTGTGTGTGTGTGTGTGTGTGTGCGTGTGTGTCTCTGTGTGCGTGCATGCGTGCGTGCGTGTGCGGTGTGTGTGTGTGTCTCTGTGTGCGTGTGTGTGTGTGTCTCTGTGTGCG
>CM049820.1:1784374-1789374 GCA_027422435.1 Schizopygopsis pylzovi | reverse complement strand
GATGTGTAATGAGGTGATTTTATATTTTTTAATTATGTAAATACACTTTTATTTTGAATGCGATTAGTTGCAATAATAAATATATTCAGGTTAAGTGTCTTAAGAGCATAGAAGTAGATTTATTTTATTTACTGTTAAGTGTAATAGTGATAGTATATTTTTATACTTTTTTATATTAATCAGCACATAATGTGACACTATATTTACAGTATAAATGAAAAAATTATGGATAGAAGGTAACAGCCAATCACACTGCAGCATGCAAATAAGACAGGAAGGGAGAGCTGTTATTGGTTATGCAGATGTTGTGATGATGTCATCACCGGTGATTTCATTTTGAATGTTACAGTGTACATCAGCGGGAGAGTTTCAGACTTTAGTCTTAAAGGTGAAATGTATGACTTTTCAGATAAAGTTAAAGGGGTCGTATGATGTTGCTTAAAGAACGTTATGTTGTGTATTTGGTGTAATGCAATGTGTTCAAGGTGAAAAACACATTATATTCCACATACTGTACATTATTGTTTCTCCTCTATGTTCCATCTTTCTGAAACACGTCGATTGTTACAAAGCTCATCGTTCTGAGAAGCGAGGCGTGCTCTGATTGGCCAGATATCCGGTGCGTTGTGATTGGCCGAATACCTCAAGCGTGAGATGGAAATGTTACGCCCCTCACCGTATTGTGATGCCGTGTCCCGGCGCGACGAGACTAAAACAATAAAACCCGTTATAAACATAATTACTGATTATAATGACTTATATGATCTTTTTACACATTACCATGTCTGCGTTTGTGATCGGAGAAACAACAAGCACTACTCTACACTGCTCAAAACTCATGTTTGAATCATCAGCGGCTAATTCTTTAAATATGAAATCATACTTACAGACTGTGAGTCAAAGCGTCAGACTGTTCTTCACTTTATAGAAAAAGTCTTTGTGCACAGAAGCATTGTACGCTACTCTCTCACAGGTTCAGGACACAATCCTCCGTAAAATGCGCTACTCACAAATAAAAGTAAAAAAGCTGGGTCGAAGACCTACGCTGGGCTTTACAGCATCCAGCTTTACGATAAATATTCACCATTGTTGCACCAACTAAAACTACAGTCAGGCACAACTACGCCCGGCGTAGACAATGCAGTTATAGATATAGCTGAGATGACGTCAATGGCTACAACTATTAATATAGAACTGAATTGCTCAAGACATCATTACAAGTGAAGCCACCGCGCCATGATTTCACTGAGTAAGTCATATCGCGTTTTTATATCTGAAGTCTCCCTGCACGTTCCCATAACAGATTTCTTCACACAAACATTAAAAATGAAGGCGGCAGGTTAAGTAAAATATAATGAATGCAATACAATGCTTGGTATTTTTCTAGCTGACTATCGAGTTTATGTACAATGAATGTCTTTTCTGAGGTAAATGTGACGTCTTTCTGTGGCTGGAAAACCACATTTATAGTTTGTATTTTGTGATAAAACTAACAGAAAGCTGATTCTTTTTTCTGATTAAAGCCTACAAAACTTACTGCGATTATTGGATGGCAGGCACGCTACAAATAATGGTCGAATGGTACAGATTATTTTAATAATCCCAGGTCATATTTTACTGCATAATTACAAGCTGTACAGAAATATTTTTTAATTAGGTCAATTACTGTTGGCAGTGTGGTATAGTCAACACCTAGCTTCACGAATGATATCGCTTATCAAGGTTCAAGGTTCAAGGTTCAAGGTTCTTTATTATTTGTCACATACACAATCATACAGGGTATAATAAGTAGTGAAATGTTAGTCAGGACAGGTCCGCTCAATGGAAAGTGCAAAAAAAATAAAAATAATAATAGGATAAAAATAACATAAAAGCAATAAAAACTATGAAACAAAACACGAGAGTGTATATATATAAATATGGTGAGAATGAAGTAAGAAACAAATAATGAAATAAAATAAGGAGTAAGATGTGCAATGAGATAAAGTGTGCAGTGCAAGAGAATGTGCAAATAGGTTGTACCGGGAATGTACACATAGCAGCAGTGTGGATGATGGGGAATAATGGATGTGTTACAGTTTATTAAGTTGAGTCCTGTGGATGTTATGATGTTATGAGACTGAGTTTAGGAGCCTGATGGCCTGAGGGAAGAAACTCCTGCTCAGTCTTTCAGTTTTAGCCAACATGCTCCTGTAGCGCCTGCCAGATGGCAGTAAAATGAAAAGGTGGTTACCGGGGTGATTCGAGTCCTTGATGATTATCCTGCCTGAAAAGACCATAAACATTACAATTCACGTCTGCAGTAATAATTAACTAACAAACATTCATCCTTAAAACAATGTCCGAGCAAATCATGACTTTACACCTACCTCTGATTAGGCGTAATATTTAGTGCCAGACGTAGCACTACGCCGAGATGGTGCAACAGGTATAAATTCTACACACGACTTAAAGCGTGTTTTACGTCCAGCCTAGTCTTACAACCGGTTGTACCTCCAGCTGGTGCAACCGGCCCCAGGACATGGCGCCAGAATAATAGCTCCGCCTTCTCTCATTGCGTATACATTCGGGTGGGGGGTGTTTTGCAAATCTTCCCACATCATGACATAGACATGGGGGGGGGGGGTTGTTTTAAAACGAGCCATTTTATGAGGCCGTGGCAGTCTTAACTTTGATAAAGAATATCTCTCTGGTTTTGAGACTCTAGTCTTTGTATCTTCAGGGATCTTATCTATGCACAATCATCTTATAACGCTCCAAAGAGAAAGAAACACTTGAAATCACATCATATGACCCCTTTAAAGCTTATAATGTGTATAACAACCAAAAATGAGTTCGAATTGAATTTATTTACAACAAGGTTTGAGCTGAATGAGTTGCAGGACATTGTGGGGAAGACAAATGAAATGCAGTGAGGGTTTGAGTGAGTCGAAGCGCACTGATCTGCTGGTTTAGTTTGCTTCGCTGAATATCACTGTCGGCCATTTAACATTTCTATCGTAAAACACTTGACTAAATATTAAATTACCTCGCTCTCTTTCAATGGTTTCAATCTTCGAGGCGCACTCAGCATCTGTGAACGCTAAGCCCCGCCTACTTTGATTTGATTGGCCAGTTGAATTATTTTGACATTGACGAGCGCTGTTTGCCCGCTGAGGCGGAGCAGACTGAACATGTTACTTTTAAAGCTTTTTATTCATCTTAACAAGAGCGCTGTGTAATGGAGGACAGCAGATCAGTGCAAGAATTTCAAATATTGTGGAGGACATTTGACCATTTCTAATTATCGGGGGGGGGACTTGTCCCTCTCAATGTCTATGGTGGTTGCGGCCCTGCAATATTCCCCATCATACCCGTGGTGTTATTGCTAAATAACACTATTTACTAAATGTTTTTGTTAATTGAAATGAAGCTGAAATAATATAAAATATTAAATAGAAACTTAAATGTCTTAAACTTATTTTATTTAAAATGTATTTAATTTCTAATTTTTAAGTAAAAAAATTACTAAAACTCAAACTGAAATAGAAATAAATTAAAGTTACATAGAAGTATAAAAACTAAACAAAATGACAAAAGCACATAATAAAATTACTAAAACCGAAATGAAATGAAATAAAATGAAATTAAGTCAGTTTAAGTTGAAGTACTAAATGACTAAAATGTTGAAGTACTAATATAAGCTAAATAGAAATATTAAAAACGAAAACATATTTAAACTTTTACAAATACTAATGTAATTTTTTAATTTTAAATTTTAAATAAAAATGAGCTAAATAAAATAAAATGAGCTAAAAAACGCTAATGAAAAGGAAAAAAACAACAAAAATACTAAAACTCGCACACACACACACAATAAAATTTAATGAACTGAAATAAAATAAATCATTTTTTTTAAGTTGAAGTACTAAAATAACTAAATGTAAAACTGAAATAAAAATAACCTAAATACAAATATTTAAAAAGCAAAAACAAATAAAGCTGACAAACATGCATAACAAAATGACTAAAACTGAAATTAAATTCACTCAAATTCAATAAAATAAGTTTTAAGTTCTTAAAGTTTGCATTGAAGTATTAAAACGACAGACTCGAGCTGAAATAATAAGCTTAATAGAAATATATTTTTTAAAACAATAAAAATGACAAGCACATAACAAAATTACTCGCACTTAAACAAAAATTAAAAGGAAAATTGAAAAACATAAAATATTAATAAATACTATAATAGTATATAAATAATACCAAAATAACATTGCATTATACAGAAAATACTGCATGTGTGCTACTCAAGTGTTGTCTTTGTCATCGCAGACTCAAACAAATGTGAACGTCTTCAGATATCCCCATACTGAGTGTGTAGGAGCACTGAACACTATGTAGGGACCCTATGCATGTATCTGATCATGATTGATGTGTGTTTCAGTCGTATCGAGCACCTGAAGTCTCAGAACGATCTGCTGACCATCACGCTGGAGGAGTGTAAGAGTAACGCCGAGCGGATGAGTATGCTGGTGGGGAAATACGAGTCTAACGCCACCGCGCTCAGACTGGCCCTGCAGTACAGGTACACACACAAACACACACACATACAGTACAGTCCAGTCATACACACACTCACACTCACACACACACACTCATACACACTCACGCTTACACACACTCACTCTCTCGCACACACACACACACACACACACACACACACACACAGTACAGTCCGGTCATAAACACACTCACACTCGGCTCTCGCACACAACCCTCACAGGAGACATTTTGCATTTTTACATTTTAAGATAAACTTAATTTGGTATTTTTTTATAATTTATTTGCCTTGTGAGGACCGGCCAAATGTCCTCACAAAGTCAAAATCTCAGGCTTTACTATCCTTGTGGGGACATCTGGTTCTCACAAGTATAGCAAAACCAACGCACGCACACACACACACACACACACACACACTCACACACACTCACGCACACTCACGCTCACACACACACACA
>CM049820.1:1766874-1779374 GCA_027422435.1 Schizopygopsis pylzovi | reverse complement strand
ACACACACATTGGCAAACACACACACACAGCTTACACAACGTTCACACACGTTCACACACACACGCACACAACGTTCACACACACACCAACACACACACTTACACATACACACCCACACACACACACAACACACACTCACACACACACACACCACACACATTCTGAATCAGGACGTCCCATACACTTCTGTTGTTATATATACAGATATATAAGTGCTATAACCCAAGAGTTCCCAAACTTTTTTGTCAGCCGAAACATTTGAGCTCAAATAATTTCTTAAATGCCAACTGAAATATTAAGTTAATATTTGAATAATTTAACAACACATTTGCATGTTCATGGTCCTATGATGTCAGTTAAAGGTCACATGACAAATTGTACAATTCCTTTTATTTTTTAGCAAACAAAAAATTACTTTACTGTTCAAATGGAAGAACATGGAAGAAAAATTGTGTAGCATTCCTTTAAAAAAATTGTTGCTTTTTCTACTATGGTATTATGTTTAGTATTATACATTATTATATTTTTGTCACAATTTCTTCAAGACAAAACTGTGCAGAGACATGAAGAACATGCAGACTTCATATTAATTTAATTCATATTTCATCATGATTTACGGTGTATTTCTGTGAATCTGTATTGTATTAAGCACTATATACTTTATACAGTCCTTCATGCTCTGTTCTCCTCGAGAGCTTTGAGCAACATTTAATATCCTGGTTCTCCAGCGCTTCATTAACGGCTCATGAGTTATTAGTGTAATTAGTTTCTCTCCACACACTGAACATCTGAACGCATCCACACCGCTGCTGGAGAAATGAAACATTAATTATTCAATAAAACAACATCCACAGAATCTCTGCCAGATTTTCACACCATTATCAGTCATTTATTCCTAAATATTATTTTTGATTGCATTTGGAAAGAGTTTAGCATAAATGTTTAAATTAATTACAAAGTGTAGTGTTTTAATTAGATCATGTTTTCAGCTAACAGTGTGGTACTTTCAGCTCTGATTAACATATTTTACCATATATTTAAATTTACTTGTGGCGTGACTCTTAAAGTTCCCGCACAGAAATGCTGAAAATAGTATTAATATCGTGTGTGGATCTGAACAGAATCATTCTGAGACAGTATTTTCGGGAGGTTGTGTAATATTTGCATGTGTGTGATGACAGGAGAGCAGGCGGGTGAAGAGAGCATCACACAGATCCTGAAGAAAGCTCACGACTGCAGAAAGACGGCAGAGATCGCCGCTAAAGATCTCCTGACGCGTCTGGATGGCAGCTGTGGAGCGGTGTTTGCGGTCAGCGGCTGCAGTGTCCAGCCCTGGGAGAGTCTCTCGTCCAACAGCCACACCAGGTCACTTCATTCATTCAATCATTCAGATACATTCAGAATGTCTTCCAGTTTTGTGGACTATTCTTGTTATTTCTTATTTACAGTACATGCACTGAAAGTATTCCCAATGTGTTTGTTTGTTTTGTTTCACCTAATATATGTACTTGAAGTTCCCCCTGAGATTTTAGGTAATACGTTAATAAAAAGTAACACATTTGCATGTTCACAGTTCTCTGATGCTGGTTAATGATCTGATGACAAATAATACATTCATTATTTAATTATTAGCTTTTCATTAAACTCACGAACCCCAGTTTGGGAAACCTTGACGTAATGTTAGTTTAATGCACGTCATGTTGTTAATCACAACGAATATATTTTCATTCTCAACGTGAATAAATGAGTTAGGTCAAAAGTAGTCTGATTCCCTAAAATGTCTAATGTAATGGATTATGTTACTATGTGTGGATTATGTTAATAATCATGGTCATGAACTGAGAAACCAAAATTCCCTTGATCTCTTGATATGTAAAAAGTCATTGTATTATAAAAACATCCTGTTTCAGAACTCAAAACTTTGTGGTTAGTGTAAAAAAGCTTATATTGAAGGCCGTCTGACAAAACAGCTTGTGGAAAGTTCTTCTCTATGATGTAACAGTGTGGATAAGCACCGCCTCCGAAGAAGAAGATCGACATCACCATCTGTTTAGCTCCGCCCACCAATTCTACAGCACCATCTGTTTAGCTCCGCCCACCAATTCTACAGCACCGCCTGTTTAGCCCACCCACCAATTCTACAGCACCCTATTTAGCCCCGCCACCGATTCTACAGCACTACCTGTTTAGCCCCACCCACCGATTCTACATCTGTGCCTGTTTAGCACCGCCCACCGATTCTATATTAGTGCCTGTTAAGCCCTGCCCACCGATTCCACAGCACCATCTGTTTAGACCCACCCACCGATTCTACAGCACCACCTGTTTAGCCCCACCCACTGATTCTACAGCACCACCTGTATAGCCCCACCCACCGATTCTACAGCACCACCTGTTTAGCCCTGCCCACCGATTCTACAGCATCGCCTGTTTAGCCCCACCCACCGATTCTACAGCACCACCTGTTTAGCTCCACCTACCAATTCTACAGAACTACCTGTTAAGCCCCACCCACCGATTCTACAGCACCACCTGTTTAGCCCCACGCTCACCAATTCTACAGCACCACCTGTTTAGTCCCACCCACCGATTCTACAGCACCACCTGTTTAGCCCCACCCACCAATTCTACAGCACCAACCTGTTTAGCCCCGCCCACCGATTCTACATTAGTGCCTGTTTAGCCCTGCCCACCGATTCTACAGCACCAACTGTTTAGCCCCGCCCACCAATTCTACAGCACCAACTGTTTAGCCCCGCCCACCAATTCTACAGCACCAACTGTTTAGCCCCGCCCACCAATTCTACAGCACCACCTGTTTAGCCCCACCCACCAATTCTACAGCACCACCTGTTTAGCCCCACCCACCGATTCTACATTAGTTGCCTGTTTAGCCCTGCCTACCGATTCTACAGCACCAACCTGTTTAGCCCCGCACCACCAGATTCTACAGCAACACCTGTTTAGCCCCGCCCACCAATTCATACAGCACCACCTGTTTAGCCCCGCCCAACCAATTCTACAGCATCGCAACTGTTTAGGCCCGCCCACCAATTCTACAGCTTCGCAACTGTTTAGCCCCGCCAATCCGATTCTACAGCAGCACCTGTTTAGCCCCACCCACCAATTCTACAGCACTCAACTGTTTAGCTCCACCCACCGATTCTACAGTACTTCGACCTGTTATAGAACCACTGCCCAACCGATTACTACTTAGCACCACCTGTTTAGCCCCGCCCACCGATTCTACAGCAACACCTGTTTAGCCCCGCCCACCAATTCTACAGCATCGCCTGTTTAGCCCTGCCCACCGATTCTACAGCAACACCTGTTTAGCCCCACCCACCAATTCTACAGCATCGCCTGTTTAGCCCCACCCACCGATTCTACAGTACCACCTGTTTAGCCCTGCCCACCGATTCTACAGCACCACCTGTTTAGCCCCACCCACCAATTCTACAGCATCGCCTGTTTAGCCCTGCAATCCGATTCTACTGCACCACCTGTTTAGCCCCACCCACCGATTCTACATCAGTGCCTGTTTAGCCCCGCCCACCGATTCTACATCTGTGCCTGTTTAGCCCTGCAATCCGATTCTACTGCACCACCTGTTTAGCCCCGCCCACCGATTCTACTGCACCACCTGTTTAGCCCCGCCCACCGATTCAAAAGCACCACCTGTTTAGCTCCACCCAACAATTCTACATCAGTGCCTGTTTCGCTCCACCCAACTATTAGCGCATGTAGCCTTTACGAGAGAGGTCTAATAAGAAACCAAACAATAAAGATGCTCTGAAGACAAGAAAACGCTGTGCAGTGCCAAGATGTAGAAAAACAGCCTTGTAGCCTTGCTCAAGAGCACCTCAGTCGTGGTATTGAGGGTGGAGAGAGCGCTGGTTATTCACTCCATTTGCTTTTTCATGTAGGTAGATCGAGGGCGCATTCCCTTCAAAAACAAACGCAATCCACTGCCTCTTAGATGTCAGGAGTAAATGACTACTGCTGTGCATTATTACATCCAACAACAAAACACCTCAATCGCTTACGAGTCATTCTTGTCTACATCTGCTCCGGCGGTGAAACAATGGCAGACTGATGACAGCTCACTCAGGGCGGAGCTGTGATAAAACGCCAGTGTCAATCAACCTTCGTGGGAGGGGCCTGGGTCTGTGACATCACACAGACAAGAAGCCGAGATCGGCTCGATTTGAGAAAGGGGATATTATTTAAAGAGATTTGGATGTTTATCATTATAGGGTAAAACCCTCGTGCTTGGATACCAGCATAACTCTTTTATTCTCCATGCACTAACTTAACCCCGCCCCCTAATATCCATGATAACTACGGATGCCCCGAAGGCACACGATGCATTCACATGTACACATACATGACACTGCAGCCAACACACATTTCAGTTCAAACAACATGTAAAAGTGAAATTTGCATCCGATGACCCCTTTAATAAATATATAAATAGATTTGTATGTATTTCTAAATATATTTATTTATTTATATAAGTAATTGTACGTATAAAACATGTACAAATATTTGTATTATTTATGATTACTTGCAGCCACAGAAGGTAAGAGTTACTTTCATAGAAAAGTCGAAATTATTCCATGTATTTTTTTGTTATTAGTGTTTATTTTTTGGTTTTAATGCTTTTAAAATGTTAACTGAAAAGGTGTTAATACATTGATTGAACTGAAAGATATTTATTAAAAAAATAGTTAATTAAGGATTGATGCAAGAAAGGCATTGTGGACTCCAGCGGCTGTGTGATTCTGCAGGTCTGGTTTTTATCTGTCTGACGGTGTGTACGTGGTTCTGGTCCAGCGGTTGCCCATGACAACACGCTCTCATCCGTGCTGGTGTGTGTGTGTGTGTGTGTGTGTGGTTTCCCATGAGCTTTCATTGAGATTCACTGCTGCACAGACATCCATCCGATCACCTGATGCTGCAGCTGTCAGTCACACCAGTTTATTTCACACACACACACACACACACACACACACACACACACACACACACACACACACACACACACACACACACACACACACACACACACAAACATACACACACTGCGCTGAATCACTATATATGTATAAAAAAGTATAATGTATCATCATTCATGTCATTCCAAACCAGCATGATTTCTCTCTTCTGTTGAAGATGAGTAAATGATAAGAGATGTTTCATGTTTTGGTAACTTGTAATATGAATGCTGTGACATTAGTGAGGTGTGGGTCAGTGTGAGAATGAGACTGAACTGATCTAATGCAGAAAAACCTCTTTAAACTGACAGCTTGATATCTGGGAGGATCGATTATAAGATGACGTGTTGATCTTCAGAGGCTTGTATGCTGAAGGTTTGTCATGTGTGCATGAGATCAGTAATGTGCTAAAGATGTATTTTATACAGCAGAAATTACAGACAGACATTGACTTCATGCAGACAGTGTCATGCCTCACCTCCCAGCACACACAGACACACACACACTCACACACACACACACACACACACACACACTCACACACACAGACACACACACACACACACACAGACACACACACACACAGACACACACACACACACACACACACACACAGACAGACACACACACAAACACACATACACACACACAGACACACACTCACACACACACACACACACACACACACACACACACAGACACACACACTCACACACAGACACACACACAGACACACACACACACACACAGACACACACACACACACACACACTCACACACACAGACACACACACTCACACACAGACACACACACAGACACACACACTCACACACAGACACACACACAGACACACACACACACACACAGACAACACACACCACACAACCACACACACAGACACACACACCACACACAGACACACACACACGACACACACACCACACACAGCACACACACACAGACACACACACACACACACACACACACACACAGACACACACACACACACACACACACACACACTCACACACACACACAGACACACACACACACACACAGACTCACACACACAGGATTTTATTGCGTGTGACAGCAGGAGGGCGAGTGAATTGCGTTGATGTCTCGTGTAATTCGTCAGGCTGCAGCAGCGTTACATTATTGAAATGAAAAATGTATTATGTCTGCAGTAACCGTTCCATTTTTGTAACAGCACCAAATGGTAACACTTTAGTATAGGGACCAATTCTCACTATTGACTAGTTGCTTATTAGCATGCCTATTATTAACATATTCGCTGTTTATTAGCACTTGTAAAGCACATAT
The DNA here is from genome assembly GCA_027422435.1 of Schizopygopsis pylzovi. NCBI lineage: Eukaryota > Metazoa > Chordata > Actinopteri > Cypriniformes > Cyprinidae > Schizopygopsis > Schizopygopsis pylzovi. The sequence goes on along the minus strand of CM049820.1, from coordinate 1,773,052 downwards.
TCTGCATAACCATATTCTACATCCCTACCCAATACCTGAACTTAACAAATACCTACTAAACTTATATATAAGCAACTTATACATATATGTATATATATACAGTATATGTATATGTGTAGTATAGTATATGTTTATTTAATATATAAATGTTTATATTTTTTACAGCTTATTTACAGGAAAGTTATTATATATATAGCTATTAGTTATATATAATGTATATGTACAATTAATTGTAATTGTATCACACAGACACACACACACACACATATATATATGGGTAGGTGACGTATCAATGTGTCCTATGGTGTGACGAAAAAAACATCTCTTAACATTGAAGATAAACCTCTCTCGTGATATCTGTAACTCTAAGAATGAATATACATTTTTCTCATGTTATTTGTATGTTAAGTTTTTTTTCTACATTTTTGCTGTCATACCATAAGACACAGTCCAATGTTTATTTGTCAACTACCCATAAATGTATATATATAAAAGCTTTGACTGGTGTCAGCAGTATCTGTGAATCTGGATCCGCAGGTTTGAGGCTCGTCTGTTGTTCTGGGTGATGGTTCTGCACTGAACGGATGGGATTTCAGGATCATTGCAGCGTCTCAAATAACCACACATTGATTTTCTCCCTTTCTCCTCCATTCAGTGTTACAGCGTCAGATGAGGAGAAACAGAGCTCATCTCCTGCGTTTACTGCGGTTCTCCGGCGCTCAGATATTACTGAGTTTTAATGAGACAGCGTTGAGTTTCCAGGTTTCATTGTTTTACCGCGGTAATCTTGTCCTGCTCATTGAAGTGTGTAAATGGTTATGAATATTTCTGTTGATGATGTTCATCACCATTAGACCTGTGATGGTTGAGTTTATAATCACTGACAGACCTGAAGTGTGTGTGTGTGTGTGTGTGTGTGTGTGTGTGTGTGTGTGTGTGTGTGTGTCTGTGTGAGTGTGTGTGTGTGTGTGTGTGAGTGTGATGTGTGTGTGTGTGTGTGTGTGTGTGTGTGTGTGTGTGTGTGTGTGTGTGTGTGTGTAGTCGTGTGTTGTGTGCTGTGTGTGTGGTGTGTGTGAGTGTGTGAGTTGTATGTGGAGTGTGAGTTGCTTGTGGTGTCAGTGTGTGTGTGTGTGTGTGTGTGTGTGTGACAGCAGTGTTTCTGTGCAGATGGAGATAATTGGGATTGTCATTGTAATTAGGGGCTTTGCTAATTGAGGAAGAGAGATTGATTTGGAGGTGTTTCACGCTTCATTGTGATTGTGTGGAGTCGGGTTTAAACTGACGATGATTAAACCGCTGGAGTCACAGTCTGTGCAGCGTCGCATCAACAGCACTTTCTCACTCGTCTCACACAAATCAACAACTCTGGGTAAAAACTATGATGCTTTGCCAATTTGTCTCTGCCCTGAACGGCCCTGGCTTAAGAGCAATAATAACTCCCATTGTTATTAAAATTATTATAAACTTTAATTGTAAAAAAAATTATAATAATAGTTTCACTTGTTAGTAAAATAATTATCAATTTTGTTATACATTTTTATTTTATTTTTATTGTTACATTTCTCTACCATAAGCCGTCTCCAAAGGCGTTTCAGAGACATTTGCACCAGTACATCCAGGAAGCTCACTGCAGACCACGTTATCCACACCAGCCCAGGACCTCCACATCCAGCATCTTCTACCTCTGCAAGATCGTCATGAGACCAGCCACCCGGACAGATGTCTGCAGACAATCCGGTTTTACTTACCAAAGAATGGTACGACAACTATCAGAAACCGTCTCAGGGAAGCTCATCTGCATGCTCATCGTCCTCATCTGGTCTCGACCTGACTGAGTTCATCGTCGTAACGCTTGAGTGGCAAATGCTCACATTCGATGGCGTCTGGCACTTTGGAGAGGTGTTCTCTTCACGATGAATCCTGGTTTTCACTGTACAGGGCAGATGGCAGACAGCGTGTATGGGTGTGTGGGTGAGGGTTTGCTGATGTCAACGTTGTGGATCGAGTGGCCCATGGTGGCGGTGGGGTTATGGTAGAGCTGGGCGGTATGACCAAAAATGTATATCACGGTATTTTTCTAAATTATACCGGTTTCACGGTATATTACGGTATTTTTTTTTTTCATGCATGACCGGGTGTTAACCACATTTTCTACTGACTGAGGAAAAACTGCAGTAGATTGACTTAGAATGCCATATTTTAGTGTCATGATGAGTGAATATTGTAGAAAAAGTCCACACTAAATACAGGGGTTAAAGCAAAAAAAAAAATTTTGACTGAAAATATTTCCTCGGCCAAACCCCATTCCACAGCCATACGGCTACAGTCACACACACAGTTTAAGAGCGGTGTTTTTCTTCTTGTAATTAGGAGCGCTTGTCCTCCAAACTAAAAACATTTAGGAGTACCTTCTGATCAATGAAAAAAAATTCTGATAAAAAAATTAGCCTTCCGAATACGAGGTGACGTTTGACTTACAGGGGTATTTTATTTTTACCTTTGCAATGGCATAATTTTCATCTACTTCAAATTCAAAAATGTATGTTTATAAGCTTTTTAAAATTTATATTTAAAACAATATAATAAGTACAATACGACAAATAAGTTACCAATCATGAAATTAGTATTAATAAAAAATTTATTTGTATAATTTGGCACAGAAGAACACAAAAGTTTAATGAGGCTCAGAGGTGGCATGAGTGCAATTACATTCATAGATTCATGTGCACATTAATGTTTTACATATAAATGTGCATTTAATGATGCACACCGGCTCAGCTGTTACTTTATTTTGAACTATTTTCGTTGATGAAATAGAACAAAATCATGCAGTACTTGTTTATTGATCTTTTGTATTAAATCAATATATCACATTTGCAAACTCCCCTTATAATTATTAAAAGCTGTCTCCTGATCGCGATCTGTGGGCGCACAGAAATTAAGAGCGCGTGAGTGAGCTCAAGAATCAAAAGCACGTGAAAATGTGATGCATTCTGTCGGAACCTGCGGGAATGAGTATAATTATTATTAATAGCCGCAATCCCGCGCCGAAATTCAAGTTCTGCTCGGTGTTCTCTGCTAAGAACCCGACTGTGAATGATGCGAGCGTTACTATGTTGTTTGCCGAGGCGGGGATGATTTTTGGTGTTCCGCAGAACAACAACAGTGTGCTACATGATTCCTACATGTTTCTTTCCCCTCAGTAATCCCCGATAACGTTTAAATGGTGAACACGGAGCAGTTTCTCCGTGAGCGGGAATGTAAACCCGGAGTGGATCCGGAGCGGAGTGATTACAGAACGCTTCGAGCGGAGAGAGGAACGTGCTTTAATCCACTCCAGGCTTTGATCACAGCCCCCTCATCAGACCTCGTCTTTCCTTCATTTAAGACCTATTCAAGCTGAAATCAAGACATTTATAACACTATTTGAGAAATGTAAGCGTATTTACGGTCTTAAAATGATGAAAAGTGAATTTAAGAAGGCGGGAACCCTGCAATTGACGGGAATCCGTCGTATCGACGGAGAACTTTAGTTTGTGAGAGACGCGGGAGCTGATGCAGCGGACGGTGTGTGTGTGTGTGTGTGTGTGTGTGTGTGTGTGTGTGTGTGAGAGACGCGGGAGCTGATGCAGCGGACGGTGTGTGTGTGTGTGTGTGTGTGTGTGTGAGAGAGACGCGGGAGCTGATGCAGCGGACGGTGGATATTTGTGGCGGTCGATGTGGATATTGTGGATGACTTCTTCTCTCTCATCTCATTCTACTAGTGCTTCAGTTTCTGAACTTTCACGCTTAGTAACACATACAGCTGTATCCTCGCCAAAATGCAATAGTGAAAAGAGACCCCTCTCTAACAGTGTCGCGTTTCAAACCTTATTTAAATGACACCGGTATTGCGGTATTTTAAAAATTCATATCGTAAGAAAAATAAACACCGGTATTCGGTATGAACCGGTATACCGCCCAGCTCTAGGTTATGGTATGGGCAGGCGTATGTTATGGACAACGAACACAGGTGCATTTTATTGATGGCATTTTGAATGCACAGAGATACCGTGACGAGATCCTGAGGCCCATTGTTGTGCCATTCATCCACGACCATCACCTCATGTTGCAGCATGATAATGCACGGCCCCATGTTGCAAGGATCTGTACACAATTCCTGGAAGCTGAAAACATCCCAGTTCTTGCACGGCCAGCACACTCCCCGTACATGTCACCATTGAGCATGTTTGGGATGCTCTGGATCGGTGTATACGACAGTGTGTTCCAGTTCCTGCCAATATCCAGCAACTTCACAGCCATTGAAGAGGAGTGGACCAACATCCCACAGACCACAATCAACAACCTGATCAACTCTATGTGAAGGAGATGTGTTGCACTGCGTGAGGCCAATGGTGGTCACACCAGATACTGACTGGTTCCGGAACCCCCCCCCATACAGTAAAACTGCACATTTTAGAGTGGCCTTTTATTATGACCAGCCTAAGGCACACCTGTGCAATAATCATGCTGTCTAATCAGCATCTTGATATGACACACCTGTGAGGTGGATGATTATCTCGTTCACTAACACAGATTTACACAGATTTGTGAACAATATTTCAGAGAAATAGGCCTTTTGTGTACATAGAAAAAGTCTTAGATCTTTGAGTTCAGCTCATGAAAAATGCGGGCAAAAGCAAAAGTGTTGCGTTTATAATTTTGTTCAGTGTAATAACGTAGAGACAAAAGTATTTTAGTAAAATATATTTGCCAAATGCAGTTTTATGGTTGGTGAGATTAATAAAAAATTGAGTTCTATGCAAACCCTTTTAAAAGAGTTTTATGGTTATGTCAATAAAACATCTTTTTTAATATAAATCTTCTGAATGTTTGTCAATGTTGCAGCACCACCAGCTCGACCGCCAGCAGCTGTGACACGGATTTCTCCAAAGACGACGAGCAGCGTCTGAAGGACTACGTGCAGCAGCTGAAGAACGACCGGGCGGCCGTCAAGCTGACCATGCTGGAGCTGGAGAGCGTCCACATCGACCCGCTGAGCTACGACGTCAAACCCCGCGGAGACTCGCAGAGACTCGACCTGGAGAACGCCGTGCTCATGCAGGAGCTCATGGCCATGAAGGTGCCAAAACTCTGCTAATAATAATAATACATCTCTCAGAAAATCAGTCTTGACTAGGAACGCTTTCAAAGTCTAGTGTTAAGTTTGGGGCAAATGCTCACTAAGTCTGCATTTATTTGTTCAAAAATACAGTACAAATTGTTCAATATTATTACAATTATTACAGTCTTCAGTGTCTTCAGAAATCATAATAATATGCCGATTTGCTGCTCAAGAAGCATTTCTGATTATTACCTGAAAATGGGTTATTATTGTAAACTAAAACCATACAAATATGTTTTATTACTTGAGAGTGAGACATTACATCAACTGAAATAAAATAATACAATATTTCAAAATCAAATAAAACAATTTATTTCAGCTATTTGCCAAGGCAATATTTCTCATTTTCATTTAGTTTAAAAGTACTAAAATTACTAAAACTAAATATAATAAAGCTTTAAACTTAACAAAAAACTACACTGTAAAAAAAAAAGAAAAGTTATTCAAACTTAAACGTTTAAGCTTGCTCAACCTTTTTTTTTTTTTTACAGTGTATAGACATAAAAAAACACATTTTAATAAAAATAACAATAAAACTTAACTTAAAATAAATTTAATTCACAGTTAAATTAAGTTTTTAACTTTTTTATTATTCATTTTAATCAATTATACTAGAATGAAACCATTTTGAACACAGTTGTGCTAAAATGAAAAATAAATGATTTAACATTATAAATGTCTATACTGTCACTTTTGATCAGTTTAATGCATCTCTGATGAATAAAAGGGTCAATTCCTTTAAAAAATGATTCCTCTACTCATACAGTCAGACGTGTTAATGGAGCAAAAGCTGTCAAGTGTTGGATGAATGACTGAAGCTGGTTTAAAGAATAAGTTTAGCTCAAGAATCTCCTAAAGAATAAGTTCAAACTCAAAAATCTCCTAAAGAATAAGTTAAAACTCAAAAATCTCCTAAAGAATAGGTTGATAAAACTCAAGAATCTCCTAAAGAATAAGTTGATAAAACTCCAAAATCTCCTGAAGAATAAGTTGATAAAACTCCAAAATCTCCTA
>CM049820.1:1754374-1761874 GCA_027422435.1 Schizopygopsis pylzovi | reverse complement strand
AAAATTCGTATCCATATTAGCCGGATACGCTCTCCGTTTCCCTGGTTACTTCTCATTCTCTATATGGATAACTGCTTATCTTTTGTTTTGTTTTTGCCTTTAAGTTAAACAATCATTCATTCTTCATTGTATCGTTTGCAGGGAAGAGAAGCTAATTTATCGCAGTGCATGATAATTCGATTATTCGTCCTCTTAGGTTTTGTAGAATTTCATTTACTGTGTTGATCTGATTACGGTGAAAACAGTGTCACCCGCTGCTGCTTCAGCCGTCGTATTAAATTATGCAAATAAAAGTGTGTTCAACAAGCTGACAGAAGTCAATCTACTTCTTTGTTGGAAACTTATAAATGACCACGTATAATTGTTGTCATTATAAATATAAATGTTTCCATCAGAATCAGAACCAGAGTTTGTGGGTCACATTCAGCGAGTCACAAACACGCTGTATTTTTATATTTATGTCAACTAATGGCAAGCAAAATGTATTCCCTAGGAGCTTGTGAACTGTTTTATAATGTTTTATATTAGGCTGGTTTAATGTAATGTAAAGACAGTGATGCTAAAAGACATGCGGGTGAGCCAGAATATTAACGCAATGTTTAAACATTAAGCATTTTCCTCCCTTTAGAAAACCGTAATGTAGAAAGCGCGTATGGATTAAGACAGTGATATTTAATGTTCATATTTGAGTAAGAGGCAGTGGGTTTAGTCGGTGACTAACAGATTCACTATTCGGGCGTCTTCTCCTCCTCGACCTGCTTTCTTTGGTGTACACATAGAAAAAAGGTGAAACAAACATACTGTTTTATCCAGTTTTCTCTCAGAAGGATCATACGAGTTACTATTGCAATTCTCGATGCAGCATAAATGACATACAATGGTGACATTTTTCACAATCATGACAAAAAATTAAATACTGCCCTGAACTCAATAGCGGAAAGGCAGCGCTATCCTGCAAGTATGGCGGATAAACAAAGCAGTTTCCCAGAACTCAGCGCGCCGTTACGTCACATTCTCATTCTCTATTGTTGGCTTGGCAGCTAGCTTTAATGCAATGAGGTATTTTTAGTTGCTATGGTTATAAGAAATAATTAATAGATGGATTGATAATCCTGAATCTAATGATCTTTATAATCTATGAATGCGTTGTTGATGACATTTATCAGCAAAGACTCTCTTGTCTGTCTGTGAGATTTAAGACAGCTAGAAACATACCGTATCTGTCAGACGTCTGTCTGTCCTTCAGCCTGTAAGTGTGTGTGTGTCCGTCCATTAGTCGTTTGTCTGTCCGTCTCTCTGTTAGTTGTTTGTCTCTCTGTCAGTCGTTTGTCTGTCCGTCTCTCTGTTAGTTGTTTGTCTGTCCGTCTCTGTCAGTCGTTTGTCTGTCCGTCTCTCTGTCAGTTGTTTGTCTGTCTGTCGTTCGTTTGCCTGTCAGTCAGTTTGTTTGTCAGTCGTTTGTCTGTCTTTGTCTGTCTGTTAGTCGTTTGTTTGCTTGTCTGTCTGTCAGTCGTTTGTCTGTCGGTCAGTCATTTGTTTGCCTCTCGGTCTTTGTCTGTCGGCCAGTCATTTATTTGCCTGTCTGTCTGTCTGTCGTTCGTTTGTCTGTCTGTCGTTCGTTTGCCTGTCTGTCAGTCGTTTGATTGCCTGTCAGTCGTTTGTTTGTCTGTCTGTTTGTCAGTCGTTTGTCTGTCTGTCAGTCATTTATTTGCCTGTCTGTCTGTGTCTCTCTGTCAGTCGTTTGTCTGTATGTCAGTCGTTTGTCTGTCCGTCTCTCTGTCAGTCATTTTTCTGTCTGTCAGTCATTTGTTTGCCTCTCTGTCTTTGTCTGTCGGTCAGTCCTTTATTTGCCTGTCTGTCTGTGTCTCTGTCAGTCGTTTGTCTGTCCGTCTCTCTGTCAGTCATTTGTCTGTCTGTCAGTCATTTGTTTGCCTCTGTCTTTTTCTGTCAGTCAGTCGTTTGTCTGTCTGTTAGTCGTTTGTTTGCCTGTCTGTCAGTCATTTGTTTGCCTGTCTGTCAGTCATTTGATTACCTGTCCGTCGTTTGTTTGTCTGTCTGTTTGTCAGTCGTTTGTCTGTCTGTGTCTGTTAGTAGTTTGTTTGCCTGTCTGTCGTTCGTTTGTTTGCCTGTCTGTCTGTCTGTCGTTTGTCTGTCTGTCAGTCGTTTGTCTGTCGTCGTTTGTTTGCCTGTCTGTCTGTCAGTCGTTTGTCTGTCTGTCGGTCTTTTTTGTTTGTCTGTGTCTGTCTGTCAGTCGTTTGTTTGCCTGTCTGTCTGTCAGTCGTTTGTCTGTCTGTCTAGTCTGTCTGTCTGTCTGTCATGAGTCGTTTGTTTGCCTGTCTGTCTGTCAGTCGTTTGTCTGTCTGTCTGTCAGTCGTTTGTCTGTCTGTCTATCTGTGTCTGTCTGTCAGTCGTTTGTTTGCCTGTCTGTCTGTCAGTCGTTTGTCTGTCTGTCAGTCGTTTGTTTGTCTGTCAGTCGTTTGTTTGCCTGTCTGTCCGTTTGTCCGTCCTTCTCTGTCTGTCTGTCCGTTTGTCCGTCCTTCTCTTGTCTGTCATTTATTTGCCGTCTGTCTGTCTGTCAGTCGTTTGTCTGTCAGTCGTTTGTCTGTCTGTCTTCTGTCTGTGATCGTCTCCAGCAGCAGCTTGTGTGAATTATTGACGAGTATCTTCTCTTTCTCTCTCTGTTTCGATCGATTGCTCTGCTCTAATCTCGTCTCTGTGCTGTGAAAGCGTCTCTTCTGTGGGTGTGAGAGCGGGTTCGTCTGCTGTCGATCTCTCCAGGCGTCTGTGTTACACGTGATGTTCTCTTACAGTCTCTGCAGAGCCCAGAATGCCTCATCAAACCTGTGACCTTGATATTGCTAGCGCAGTGCTCTACTGTACACATAATCCTCTTTATTTATTAGCACCAAATAACGTAAAGGTTATTTTTTTAATGATAATCCAAAGCAACTTACAATAAAAAAATAAATGCATTTTTGTCAGTTCATGCTTTCCCTGGAAATCGAACCCATGACCTTGGTGTTGCTTGTTGTATGATTTACTGTTTGAGCTTCAGGAACACAGTTACATTATCATTGTCATGATAAAACAAGTCTGCTTATCAAATAAATAAATGCACATGAAATATTCATTCGTGCAAATGGTTTCATTACATTAGAAGAACTAGAGTGAAACTAGGACTTATTTCAGTGGTTCTCAAACAGGGGGCCTGAAGATGACTTATGATTTGATATAAGCGAAAATAACTCAAAATCAAGTCTTTTAAAAAATTTATTTTATTCCCTCTACAATGGTGTGTGTTTGAAGAAACAGGATTCTCTCAGTCTCTGAAAACCGGGATATAGGAGGAGGCCTTCATTTCGAATTAGCTTTTATTTTTATATTTTCAGTCTTCAATTTAAGCTTAAATTAATTTTACATTTTAATTGTAATAATTGTATGTGCTTTTGTCATTTTTCATGTTTCTATTTAGCTTTAATTTATTCTTATTTCAGTTAATTTTTTTTATAATTTTTGTTCTTCAACTTATTTCAGTTAGTTGCCAAGTAAACTTTTTTCTTTTCAATATATATATTTTATATGTATTTGTCACTTTTGTTGTGTAATATTTCTGTTTATCTTTATTATTTTTTTGCCAAGGCTGTTTCTAGGGTTTTCAATATTTAAGTTTGCATTCAATATGTTTTTTTTTTTATTATTTTATTTTGTCTTTTAAATATTTTTGTTAGTTTGAGTATTTTCAGTACTTCAGCTAATTTCAGTTATATATACAAATAACATGATTTGCATACAATTTTTGTGTGCTCATTAATATTGAAGGAAACGGTGATTAGACAGTGAATTATGATTGTGTGATATTTGGCTGCCATGTGTTAATGAGCTCATGGTTGTGATGTCATCAACATGTTGATTACATGTTGAATTAATTTTTATTTTACATTTAGCTTTAATCTCTTTTGAAGTGGAGATTATGTTTTTAAGCACTAAAAGTTACAGTGTTACACGTAAAAACAGGATTGATGCACATTTGATCTAGACACATCGATCTGTAATATCTGATTGACTGATGTCTGTGTGTGTGTGTGTGTGTGTGTGTTTACAGGACTCTGATTCTCCAGCGATCAGTCTGTCTGATCTGAGGAGTCTGAGCGACAGCGACCTCGCGGCGGAGCTCACCAGCGCTCTCAGGAGGTCAGTTAGTTACTTAGGGTTGGTTAGTGAACTAATAGTTAGTTAGGTCAGTTCCCTTTCAGTCGGTCACTCCGAGTCACGTCGGATGACCGACGAATTGGGATCTCGCCAGAGAGACCTATCCACTTCGAGTGTAACTAAACGAGCCAATGGACATTGGCATGCGATCATTGCATCCAGCTGCCGCTGATCACAGCGTGAGTATAAGAGGCAGCCGGTGCACCGCATTAATCATCCTTTCGCTTCGGAGCCGAGCGGTGGTGTTTCACTACTGCTCTTCCTGACGCTACGAGAAAGCTTTTGACACTTCAGTCAAACCCACCGATGCTCCTGTCTTGCGTGCGGAAATCGCAGTCCTACTGGCGAAGGACGCGATAGAGCCGGTCCCTCCAGCCGATATGAGGTCGGGGTTGTTCAGCCCCTACTTCATTGTGCCCAAGAAAGGTGGTGGGTTACGACCGATCTTGGATCTGCGAGTTTTGAACCGTGCACTTCACAAGCTGCCGTTCAAGATGTTGACGCAGAAACGCATTTTTGGATGCGTCCGTCCCCTAGATTGGTTTGCAGCAATCGACCTGAAGGACGCGTACTTTCATGTCTCGATCCTCCCGCGACACAGGCCATTCCTGCGTTTCGCGTTCGAGGGACAGGCGTATCAGTACAAGGTCCTGCCCTTCGGGCTGTCCCTGTCGCCTCGCGTCTTCACCAAAGTCGTGGAGGCGGCCCTTGTCCCCCTGAGAGAACAAGGTGTGCGCATTCTCAACTACCTCGACGACTGGCTCATACTCGCACAGTCTCGCAAGCAGTTGTCTGCACACAGGGACCTGGTGCTCAAGCACCTCAGCCTGCTGGGCCTTCGGGTCAACTGGGAAAAGAGCAAACTCGTGCCAACGCAGAGGATCTCTTTTCTCGGCATGGAGTTCGATTCGGTCAACCAAACAGCACGCCTCACCCAGGAACGTGCTCAGTCAGTGCTGAACTGCTTCAAGACCTTATCAGGCAGGACGGCGGTTCCACTGAAACTCTTTCAGAGGCTCCTGGGGCATATGGCTGCAGCTGCGGTGACAGTTCCGCTCGGTCTGCTCCATATGAGACCGCTTCAGCACTGGCTCTATGGCCGAATCCCGAGGTGGGCGTGGAAACGCGGCACTTACCGGGTTCAGATTACACCGGCCTGCCGCAAGACCTTCAGGCCGTGGTCAGATCCCTCGTTCCTTCGGGCAGGAGTGCCCCTGGAGCAGGTATCCAGGCATGCTGTGGTATTCACAGATGCCTCGACCACAGGCTGGGGAGCCACGTACAACGGGCACGCAGTATCAGGGGTTTGGACGGGTCCCCAACTGCATTGGCATATCAATTGCCTCGAGTTGTTAGCAGTACGCCTTGCCCTGAGCCGTCTCAGAGGGCGCCTTCAGCGCAAGGACGTTCTGGTCCGTACGGACAACACTGCAACCGTTGCGTATATCAACCGGCAAGGCGGTCTGCGCTCCCGTCGCATGTCGCAACTCGCCCGCCACCTCCTCCTCTGGAGTCAGAAGCATCTGAGGTCCCTTCGTGCCATCCACATCCCAGGAGTGTTCAATCGGGCAGCCGACGAGCTGTCTCGAGCAGCACTTCCAGGCGAGTGGAGACTCCATCCCCAGGCGGTTCAGCTGATTTGGGGACGGTTCGGAGCTGCTCAGGTCGACCTGTTTGCATCTCCAGAAACCACCCACTGCCAAGAGTTCTACTCCCTAACCGAGGCAACGCTCGGCACGGATGCACTGGCACACAGCTGGCCCCGGGGCCTGCGCAAATATGCGTTCCCCCCAGTGAGCCTACTAGCACAGACACTGTGCAAGATCAGGGAGGACGAGGAGCAGGTCTTGTTAGTGGCTCCATATTGGCCCAACAGGACCTGGTTCCCGGAACTCATGCTCCTCGCGACAGCCCCTCCCTGGTCAATTCCTCTGAGGAAGGATCTGCTTTCTCAGAGACGGGGCACCCTATGGCACCCGCGCCCGGACCTGTGGAAACTCCACGTATGGTCCCTGGATGGGACGCGGAGGTTCTAGCTGACCTACCCCAGGAGGTAGCACTCACTATCACTTCAGCACGGGCACCGTCCACGAGACGGGCCTATACTCTGAAGTGGAACCTGTTCGTCGAATGGTGTTCCTCCCACCAGGAGGACCCCCGGAGATGCTCGATCAGAGCTGTGCTTTCCTTCTTACAGCAAGGGTTGGAGCGTAGGCTGTCCCCTTCCACCCTTAAGGTTTATGTGGCCGCTATTTCTGCTTACCACGACCCCGTAGAGGGGAAGTCGGTGGGGAAGCACAATCTGGTTGTCAGGTTTCTTAGAGGGGCCAGGAGGTTGAACCCTCCTAGGCCCCCCTCTCTACCCTCTTGGGATTTGGCTTTGGTGCTAAGAGCCCTAATAACTGCCCCCTTTGAGCCTTTGCAGTCAGTCGAATTGAAGTTTCTATCTATGAAAACCCTACTCCTGACTGCATTGGCCTCGATCAAGAGGGTGGGGGACCTGCAGGCATTTTCGGTCGACGATTCGTGCCTTCAGTTTGGGCCGGCTGACTCCAGTGCAACACTGAGGCCCCGGCCCGGCTATGTGCCCAAGGTTCCTACCACTCCCTTCAGGGACCAGGTAGTGAATCTGCAAGCGCTGCCCCCGGAGGAGGCAGACCCAGCCCTAGCTTTGCTCTGTCCGGTACGCGCACTGCGACAGTACACGGATAGAACTCAAAGCTTTAGGACCTCAGAGCAGCTCTTTGTCTGCTACGGTGGACAGCAGAAGGGGAAGGCTGTTTCCAAGCAGAGGATGGCCCACTGGATAGTGGATGCTATCACCTTGGCCTATGAAGCACAAGGTGTGCCCTGCCCGCTCAGGTTGCGTGCTCACTCCACTAGGGGTGTTGCATCATCCTGGGCGCTGGCTCGTGGCGCCTCGCTAGCAGACATCTGTAGAGCTGCGGGTTGGGCGACTCCCAACACGTTCGCTAGGTTCTATAGCCTGCGTGTCGAACCGGTTTCCTCCTGTGTTCTCACCTCAAACGGGTAGTGGCACTGAGAGGCCCTGTTCAGAGTCGGCTTGCGGCGTCCCTAAACGCCTTATTCTCCAGAGAGTTCCCTAACCGGGCAAACCCTGTCGAGTCCTCCAGCACTCCGGTGCCCAGACGTGGCGGAACGTACGGCGCCAGGCCTTTCAGCCAATGAATTCTTGAAATCTGGTGTGAGGCTAGTGCCCATATGAGTGACCCTGTTGGGATCCCATATGTGTTTTCCACGGTATGCTTATTAGAACCGTGTTCCCCAGGTAGA
>CM049820.1:1701874-1751874 GCA_027422435.1 Schizopygopsis pylzovi | reverse complement strand
CTCCTCAAAAGATCCTGATGATCAGATTTAAGACTAAAACATTATTGACGGAGAATAAAGTAAAGCTGAGCTGCTTCAGTCCAGAAAGTGTTCTTCTGGAAATATTACTGCAGTTATTCTGATGCTTACTTGATCAAAATCAGTCAAGATGTGTGTCTCTGTGTGTGTGTGTGTGTGTGTCTCTGTGTGTGTGTGTGTGTCTCTGTCTGTCTCTGTCTGTCTGTCTGTCTCTGTCTGTGTGTGTGTGTGTGTGTTGCAGAGAGAAGAAGCTGAAGGGTCGTGTTCAGGAGTTGGTGGCGGCGTTAGAAAGACTGACTAAGAGCAGTGAAGTGAGACATCAGCAGTCGGCAGAGTTCGTAAACGACCTGAAACGAGCAAACAGGTACCAAACACACATGAACAGACTCCGAGGGTCTGAGCGGCGCCTCCTGCTGGTCTCAGCTCGCAGTGTGTTTAATACAAGCAGCTCAAACATTAATGCACACGGAAATTACTGCTGAATATGTGTGTTTGCATTTACCAGGCTTATTTTAGTGTTATTTATATATTATTAATATTTAGAATCACTTTTTGATTTAAACATTTTCGCTGGAATTTATTTTTACGTGTTTTGTTTTTTTTCCCCCTTTTTTCAAATATATCTGTTTAGCTTTAATATATTTTTATTTCAGTTTTAGTACTTCAGCTTATTTCAGGTAGTTATGAAGGCAACATTATTGTTTTCTTTATTTGTTTTTATGCACTTTTAATTTATATTCACTTTTTTATATTTTTGTTGAGTCTTAATTATTTCAGTACTTCAACTTATTTCTAATTTTCATTAGTTTGTTTTAACACTGGATTCTCTTCATGTACTATTTATATTTTATTTAGTGCTTTTGTCATTTTTATTCATTATTTCAGATAGTTTTAGTAATTTCACTTATTTCAGTTAGTTGCCTAGGCAATATTTTTAATCCTCTTTAAAGTAGAAGTTTGTATTTAATGTTAATGCAGTTGTTTTAAATTTTCATTTAAGTAGAGGTTTGTATTTAATTTTATTTAATTTTTTATTTAGCTTTAGTTTTGTAATTTTAGTAATTTTGTATTTTTATTTCCGTTTTTTTCCCCAAGATTAATTTCATATATACAGTATATCAATAATTTATTTTTTTTTTTTTAGTTTTAGTAATTTTTTGTAAGGGTTTCCCCCCATATCTAATATATTGTTCATATTTCCATCTAGCTGTAATTGATATTTAGCTGCCAAGGCCGTGTTTGTGATGCTCGTGAGGTCTGTCCTTGTGGACGACGTCTCAGTGGCTGTGCTGTGTTTGTGTGCTGCAGTAATCTGGTGGCGGCGTACGAGAAAGCCAAGAAGAAGCACCAGAACAAGCTGAAGAAGCTGGAGTCTCAGATGATGGCGATGGTGGAGCGGCACGAGACGCAGGTGCGGATGCTGAAACAACGCATCGCTCTTCTGGAGGAGGAGACGTCTCGACCGCGCACCAATGAAACCTCGCTCTGAACTCATCGAGACCAAACCCACCATTCACAGCCTGTAGGACGTTATTCTTCTGAGGAACACGAAAGCAGACGTTTCTCAGGATGTTCACGCTGCTCTTTTACACAGCAGCGACTCTCCAGATACAAGAAGCATGAAACGACGGCTCAGACGTGCTCGTTGTGTCACGTTTATTTTATACTGTTCAGTTTTTACAATTATGAGGTTCACAGTTTTTATGCCTTTACTAGTCAAACCGGTAATTATGATGAGCAGCAGAAATCCTCAATCTCAGAATGAAACGACATGAGAAAGTACAGACCCAAGTCACTGGTTTAGATTAATAATGATTTCATAATCGTATAGTTTTGAGCAATAAATGAGAACGATGTTTCCTTCATCTGCTGATTAAACTCCGATCAACATTCTGTCATCATTTACCCAGTTCCCTAACTTCTGCTGATCTGTGCTCAGTTTATGATCCAGAACCAGATTTATGAACTCTAGACAAGCCAAGGCCGCAAATAATCAATATGAGATGAATTATTGATTTAAGACACCATTTATATTGGCTGATGAGATGTTATTTTATCTGAAAAGTCTCATTCATGAACAATATCTTTACTAACATTAGTTAATAAAAATACATTTTTGATTTAAAATATGTTTGAATTTATCAAAGATATCTAAATGCATTAAAAGTATTATTCATTGCTAGTTAAAGCAAACTACTATAATTTAACAAATGAAACCTTAAAGGTAAAGTGTTACCAATTTATCATCAAAATCAAATTATTTTAGTAAAATGTGTCATATTTACACTTCTGCTGATCCTGAACGATTTTTAATTATGTTGAGGTTTTTTGCATTAATCAATGAAAACATTTAATTTGTTCACGAGAATATTTTTTTCTTTAGAATAACATGCACTGATGAATTATGCAATCAACAATAATAAACTTGATTTTTTTTATAGCGCCTTCAAAAGATGCATCTCAAAGCACGTAAAAAAATACATAAAAATGCAAAAATAAAACAATTTTAAGAGTAAAAATAATTACAATAACGTAAAAACAAGTGAGTTTTAAGAGAAGATAAAAAAAACTGAAAGATGGCAAGCAAGTTTTGATCTTTTCCAAAATGAATTTTCTAATAGCATGATTTTTACTTGATGCTGGAAATCTGATGACAGAATCTTCAATCGTGCTTCAGCCTTCATGTGTTTGTTTTTACGTCACGTTTCACCACATTGCCTTCTTACGGACGAGTATTTATTTCTCACGGTTTGATCCGATCCTGCCACGGTTAACACGCTCCTCGTCCCACAGATCTAGTGAAGACGTGATTATGCATAAACGCTTTCACTCATATTTATCCGTTATGAGACTGACTTTTGATTCGTGGTGCAATATTCAATGCGATCTGCGCGCTGTTAAAGGAATAAACTACTTTAATGTGAACAAGCTTTTAATAGAAGAATCCATCATTCATGAAACATCTGTGACTTCACGCTGGACGAGCATGTGTTTATGGTTATCGTTGTGCATCAGAAAGTAACGCGATCGATTATGAGACGGTTTAGAAACATCAAGACTGTGAGATGCTTGTTCTTCCTTTCATGAAAAGTATATGCATATCCATAAACGATGTGCTGGAGAAACTATAAAGGGTTTGTGAATTGTACTTAATTTGCACAGGTCTGTTTATGAATCAAATCTTTGCAATCATTTTGTTTTATTTTAATACAGAATGTATTTGTTTATATAATAAAGAAATAATGCACACTTCATGTTAATGGTTTCAGTCATTATAACGGTTATACTTTTTTACTCGCATTGACATATTAAAATAAATATTTGTTGATTTAATGGTGACAGTTATTAGTGTCATTACAAAGATGAAAAAATTAAAGCAAGCAAGATGTTCCAAGTGCAATGCTTTAATCTCAAATCATTCCTGAACATCTTTTAAAATTCAGCTCTCGAAAATGAAGTCTTCAGATATTTTCATAAGAACATTTTAATTCTCAGAAAATGTATTTAGCAACCAACTTTTCTTACATTTTAAATAGTTCTCAAATATTTAAGTTCTTAAATATTTTCTATTTAATCTCTAATTGTCACACCATTCAAAATTATTTTAACCCAAAAAGCTAATTATTCTTCCTTCAAACTGGTTGTCTTTAGAATAAAATCTTGTGTAATGCTGGAATATCATTTAATTTCAGTCGCAAACCTTTCTGGATTACAATCTGCCTTCAAAAGGATAATTTGTTCCAGCTGTGGTGAGAAAAGTTCTGCTGCAGCGTCGTCGTGTGACGTAGTTATTAGCCGAGACAACTTCTTCAGTGTCCAGCTCACACCTGGGCCTGTTCTAGAAAGACCGATTATCTGATTAACATGGCACCAGTCCTGGCTTAAGTGTGTACTTCACTTTTTATTTAAGTTCTCAAATAATTGTATTAAATATATCTTTTAAGTTCTTAAATATATATTTTAGGTTGTTAAACATCTAATTTATCTGTTCAGTTTTTTAAGTTACTTAAATATTTTATTTCTCAAATGTTTAAGTGCATCTTTTAGATTCTCAAACATCAGATTTTTAAGTTCTTATTTTCTTAAGAAAATGTTTGGTTCTCAGATTTCTTCTATGAACTTCAAGTTCTTTTAACTATTTTAAGCACATTTTAAAATGTTAAAGTATTTTCTCAGTTCTCAGTTCTCAGTTTTTTTAAATACATATTTTAAGTTCTTAAATATTTATTTAAAAGCAACTTTTTAAGCTCTCAGCTATTTCGCTAAAATCATTTTTTAATCTTAAATGTTTTTCTAAGTACATTTAAGTTCTTAAATACTTTAACATCTTTTAAGTTCTGAACTATTGTTAAATACTTTAACATCTTTTAAGTTCTGAACTATTGTTAAATACTTTAACATCTTTTAAGTTCTGAACTATTGTTAAATACTTTAACATCTTTTAAGTTCTGAACTATTGTTAACATCTTTTAAGTTCTGAACTATTGTTAACATCTTTTAAGTTCTGAACTATTGTTAAATACTTTAACATCTTTTAAGTTCTGAACTATTGTTAACATCTTTTAAGTTCTGAACTATTGTTAACATCTTTTAAGTTCTGAACTATTGTTAAATACTTTAACATCTTTTAAGTTCTGGACTATTGTTAAATACTTTAACATCTTTTAAGTTCTGAACTATTGTTAACATCTTTTAAGTTCTGAACTATTGTTAAATACTTTAACATCTTTTAAGTTCTGGACTATTGTTAAATACTTTAACATATTTTAAGTTCTGAACTATTGTTAAATACTTTAACATCTTTTAAGTTCTGGACTATTGTTAAATACTTTAACGTATTTTAAGTTCTGAACTATTGTTAAATACTTTAACATCTTTTAAGTTCTGAACTATTGTTAAATACTTTAACATCTTTTAAGTTCTGAACTATTGTTAAATATTTAACATCTTTTAAGTTCTGAACTATTGTTAAATACTTTAACATCTTTTAAGTTCTGAACTATTGTTAAATACTTTAACATCTTTTAAGTTCTGAACTATTGTTAAATATTTAACATCATTTAAGTTCTGAACTATTGTTAAATACTTTAACATCTTTTAAGTTCTGAACTATTGTTAAATATTTAACATCTTTTAAGTTCTGAACTATTGTTAAATACTTTAACATCTTTTAAGTTCTGAACTATTGTTAAATACTTTAACATCTTTTAAGTTCTGAACTATTGTTAAATACTTTAACATCTTTTAAGTTCTGAACTATTGTTAAATACTTTAACATCTTTTAAGTTCTGAACTATTGTTAAATACTTTAACATCTTTTAAGTTCTGAACTATTGTTAAATATTTAACATCATTTAAGTTCTGAACTATTGTTAAATACTTTAACATCTTTTAAGTTCTGAACTATTGTTAAATACTTTAACATCTTTCAAGTTCTGAACTATTTAAGAACAACTTTAACCAAGTTCTTAATTTATCAATCTTCAATTTTTTGAAACAAGAATTGAACATTACATTTGCTTATTTAAGAACAATTCAACTGTTAGTTTTATGGCATTTGTTACCTCTTAAGAACAATTTAAAAGTATTGTTGTGAAGTTAATTAGTGAACCTGGCTCCAGAAGAATCAGTCAGGTCAGTTATGAATTCACCTTTACATTGAATGAATGTCTGAAACGAACAAACGAACGCTGCAATAGTGTTTCCATCTCCCGTCGATTTATTCTGCAAGTATAACAATTATTTATAGTGTTTAAAACTGAATTATTGCCAAGACTGAACAAAACATTTCCTGTATATTTACAGAGTTTGGGTTGAACAGAATTGATATGAAATACAGTAGAAATATGCAAGAAAAGGTGTTCCTGACGTGATTTACCTGATGAGGAGCTACATTATTCTGAAGACATGCTGAAGATGACATGCCCTGAGAGAAAGCCAAGGCCTTGTCCTATTCCTCGAACACTAGCGCATGCAACAGAAACATCCGTCTGAGAGATCGACAAATCAACATGCCAGAACCCAAGAAGAAGAAAACAAAGAGACTTGATGTTTGAGTTCACACACACTCACACAACATCTGTCCTAAATGATAAAAGCGGACTGATGTCAAAGCTCATGGCACAAATACAAAAAAGCTTCAGGTGCATAAAAACAGACTGTTTGTTCAGTGGTTTGCAGGGGCACAAATCATCTTAAACGTGTCGATGGAAAAATCCTCCTGTATTTCTATGCGAGGAGACGCTGCTCGTCATGAAGTGGGAATAAAAAGCCGTTTGTGAAATTAAAAGGCTCCCCTCTAATACGCCAGCGGCTGCTCGGGACGGTAAACGAGGAAAACAAGGTAAAGGAGGGAAATAAAGACGCAGTGGACGGCTCCGGATCCGAGCGTATGATACAAGTCCGGCCGGCTCGCGCGAGCCTCATTTCTTGGCCGGTTTGGGGACCATGTTCCTCGGAGGAGTCACTGGACGACTGGAGTTTGGCTTCTTCTTCTCTGCCGGCTTCAAAATCTGAAATAAACACATCAGATTAAACAAACAAACTTACACAACATGAGCATCACAGGTCCTGCTTCTCGTGAGCTTTAATCGTCTTTTTCTCATCATGAGTTCATTTTGAAACCGTTATGGTCATCTTGCATGTATAAGAACTAGAGATGTCAATATCAACACGACTGCAATGTGACACTGATTTTATACAATAGTATTTAAATAAACTAGTGGTTAAAATTAAGTTACTTTGATTTTAGACAAAATATTGACTCTTTTTACTCAACTTCGCCGATGAAAATAGTTGCGATCAAAGCCACAGCAGAACTGTTGTGTGGCGTTTGGTTACTCAATGAATCCACGTGTTTGAATGAATCGAGTGAGTCAATGATTCAGTGACTCGTTCATAAGGACAGTCACTTGACTCTGTTACTGAATGAATCCACGTGTTTGAACGAATCGAGTGAGTCAATGATTCAGTGACTCGTTCATAAGGACCGTCACTTGACTCGTTACTGAATGAATCCACGTGTTTGAACGAATCGAGTGAGTCAATGATTCAGTGACTCGTTCATAAGGACAGTCACTTGACTCGTTACTGAATGAATCCACGTGTTTGAACGAATCGAGTGAGTCAATGATTCAGTGACTCATTCATAAGGACAGTCACTTGACTTGTTACTGAATGAATCCACGTGTTTGAACGAATCGAGTGAGTCAATGATTCAGTGACTCGTTCATAAGGACAGTCGCTTGACTTGTTACTGAATGAATCCACGTGTTTGAACGAATCGAGTGAGTCAATGATTCAGTGACTCGTTCATAAGGACAGTCACTTGACTCGTTACTGAATGAATCCACGTGTTTGAACGAATCGAGTGAGTCAATGATTCAGTGACTCGTTCATAAGGACAGTCACTTGACTCTTTACTGAATGAATCCACGTGTTTGAATGAATCGAGTGAGTCAATGATTCAGTGACTCGTTCATAAGGACCGTCACTTGACTTGTTACTGAACGAATCCACGTGTTTGAATGAATCGAGTGAGTGAATGATTCAGTGACTCATTCATAAGGAGAGTCACTTGACTTTTTACTGAATGAATCCACGTGTTTGAACAAATCGAGTGAGTCAATGATTCAGTGACTCGTTCTTAAGGACAGTCACTTGACTCGTTACTAAATGAATCCACGTGTTTGAACGAATCGAGTGAGTTAATGATTCAGTGACTCGTTCATAAGGAGAGTCACTTGACTTGTTACTGAATGAATCCATGTGTTTGAATGAATCGAGTGAGTCAATGATTCAGTGACTCGTTCATAAGGACAGTCACTTGACTTGTTACTGAATGAATCCACGTGTTTGAACGAATCGAGTGAGTCAATGATTCAGTGACTCGTTCATAAGGACCGCCACTTGACTCGTTTCTGAATGAATCCACGTGTTTGAACGAATCGAGTGAGTCAATGATTCAGTGACTCGTTCATAAGGACAGTCACTTGACTCGTTACTGAATGAATCAGCTGTTTGAACAATCGAGTGGTCAATGATTCAGTGACTCGTTCATAAGGACAGTCACTTGACTCTGTTCTGAATGAATCCACGTGTTTGAATGAATCGAGTGAGTCAAATGATTCAGTGACTCGTTCATAAGGACAGTCACTTGACTCGTTACAGGAAAGTGAGATGCCTGACGGTCCTTGAGAATCGAGTAGTAATGATTCAGTCCGTTCTAAGGACAGTCATCTTTTGCTCGTTTGAATGAATCCAGGTTTAACGAGATGAGTGTCAATATTCAGTCTCGTTCAAAGACTGATCACTTATTGTTAAATAATCCACTTTGAACGAATCGAGTGAGTCAAGTTCTGACTGTTCATAAGCAGACAGTCACTTGTTTCTAATGAATCCATTTTGAAAACGATGGTCAATTTCATGTATTAAAGGAAGTCATTACTGTACTGAATGACCACTGTTTAACAATAGTATAAATTAACTGTTAAAGAAGTACTTGATTTTACAATAATCCAGTGTTCTAACGAATCGAGTGAGTCAATGCATCAGGACTCGTTTCTAGGCGTTTGACCGTTACTAATGAATCCACGTGTTTGAACGAATCGAGTGAGTCAATGATTCAGTGACTCGTTCATAAGGACAGTCACTTGACTCTTTACTGAATGAATCCACGTGTTTGAATGAATCGAGTGAGTCAATGATTCAGTGACTCGTTCATAAGGACCGTCACTTGACTTGTTACTGAATGAATCCACGTGTTTGAATGAATCGAGTGAGTAATGATTCAGTGACTCGTTCATAAGGAGAGTCACTTGACTTTTACTGAATGAATCCAGTGTTTGAAAATCGAGTGAGTCAATGATTCAGTGACTCGTTCAAAGGACAGTCACTTGACTGTTACTAATGAATCCAGTGTTTGAACGAATCGAGTGAGTAATGATTCAGTGACTCGTTCATAAGGACAGTCACTTGACTTGTTACTGAATGAATCCAGTGTTTGAAGAATCAGTGAGTCAATGATTCAGTGACTGTTCATAAGGACGTCACTTGACTTGTTACTGAATGAATCCACTGTTTGAAGAATCGAGTGAGTCAATGATTCAGTGACTCATTCATAAGGACAGTCACTTGACTCGTTACTGAATGAATCCACGTGTTTGAACGAATCGAGTGAGTCAATGATTCAGTGACTCGTTCATAAGGACCGTCACTTGACTTGTTACTGAATGAATCCACGTGTTTGAACGAATCGAGTGAGTCAATGATTCAGTGACTCGTTCATAAGGAGTCACTTGACTCGTTACTGAATGAATCAGCCGTTTGAACGAATCGAGTCAATGATTCAGTGACTCGTTCATAAGGACAGTCACTTGAATCGTTACTGAATAAATCCACGTGTTTGAATGAATTGAGTGAGTCAATGATTCAGTGACTCGTTCATAAGGACAGTCACTTGACTCGTTACTGAATGAATCCACGTTTGAATGAATCGAGTGAGTCAATGATTCAGTGACTCGTTCATAAGGACAGTCACTTGACTCGTTACTGAATGAATCCACGTGTTTGAAGAATCGAGTGAGTCAATGATTCAGTGACTTTCATAAGGAAGTCACTTGACTTTACTGAATGAATCCACGTGTTTGAAGAATCAGTGAGTCAATGATTCAGTGACTCGTTCATAAGGACGTCACTTGACTTGTTACTGAATGAATCCACGTTTTGAACAATCAGTGGTCAATGATTCAGTGAGTTCAAAGGACAGTTGACTGTTATAAGAATCCACTTGTTTGAACGAATCAGTGTAATGATTCAGTGAGTTATAAGGACATCATTGACTTTTACTAATGAATCCAGTTTTGAAGAATCGAGTGTAATGATTCAGTGACTCGTTCAAAGGACGTCACTTGACTCGTTACTGAATGAATCCACGTGTTTGAAGAATCGAGTGAGTCAATGATTCAGTGACTCGTTCATAAGGAGTCACTTGACTTGTTACTGAAGAATCCGTGTTTAATGAATCAGTGTAAGATTCAGTGACTCTTCATAAGGAAGTCACTTGACTTGTTACGAATGAATCCACGTGTTTGAAAATCAAGTGAGTCAATGATTCAGTGCTCGTTCTAAGGACAGTCACTTGACTCGTTACAATGAATCCACGTGTTTGAATGAATCGAGTGAGTCAATGATTCAGTGACTCGTTCATAAGGAGAGTCACTTGACTTGTTACTGAATGAATCCATGTGTTTAAATGAATCGAGTGAGTCAACGATTCAGTGACTCGTTCATAAGGACAGTCACTTGACTTGTTACCGAATGAATCCACGTGTTTGAATGAATCAAGTGAGTCAATGATTCAGTGACTCGTTCATAAGGACAGTCACTTGACTCGTTACCGAATGAATCCACGTGTTTGAATGAATCAAGTGAGTCAATGATTCAGTGACTCGTTCATAAGGACAGTCACTTGACTCGTTACTGAATGAATCCACGTGTTGAATGAATCGAGTGAGTGAATGATTCAGTGACTCGTTCATAAGGACAGTCACTTGACTCGTTACTGAATGAATCCACGTGTTTGAATGAATCGAGTGAGTCAATGATTCAGTGACTCGTTCATAAGGACAGTCACTTGACTCGTTACTGAATGAATCCACGTGTTTGAATGAATCGAGTGAGTCAATGATTCAGTGACTCGTTCATAAGGACCGTCACTTGACTCGTTTCTGAATGAATCAGCCAAAAATATATTCTGTACAAATTTGAATTTAATATAAATGCACATCATTTAATATAAATTTAAATTAATGTGATTTAGATTTAAATTATTCACATTTTTAATTGAATGTCTGTTTAAGGAAAGTATATGCCTGAGGTCCTGGAGGTATTGTTTTTCATCCTTTTAAACATCATCTTTTGTCATTTGTTTTAAAATAGTTTAGGTGTATTAAAATTAATTTTTAACTGTTTATTTTAATGTTCATTTAACGTCCCTGGGAAAGTTTGATGGCAAAAGCAGAAGAGCAAAAAACTGTATTTTAACTTCAAATGATTATTTACACAATTAATGCATTATGTAAAAAAAAATATTCCATGCAGTCTCACAAACGGCATGATTTCAGAACAACGGTATAATGATGTTTAAATGTGTTTTGGATGGGGTGTAAGCGGATTTAAATGAGCGGAGCAGAATCATCTGGACTGTACTGTACCTGGAAGGAGCACATGAGGGTCTCGTCGACGCTCATCATGGCTCCGGCGTTGTCGAACTCTCCGCAGTAGTTTGGTGCGGAGAACAGAGTCACCAGCTGCCGCTTGGCGAAGAACTCGTATCCGTCCTCCACCACCTGCAACACACAGGAATATCACTGCTCTGAGTTTACACGGATAATAAAACTAGAGTCGATCACACTCTCTGCAGGGCTCCAGACTGCCACCATTTATTCTGCCGGTGCGACTACAGTTCATTGACTTCAGTTCAGCGCTGCATATGAGAAACATCAAACGGCAAACGAAACGAGTGTAACAAAATCCCACTACTCGTTTTTAAATCTTTTGTCATTTACAGAATAATATTGTTTACAGGAAAAACCCTACCCACTTCATCTTCATGGAGCCTACCTGATCTGTATATTCTAATGCCACAAAGTATGCACGTTGTTTGTAAATGGCTAACATTAATGGCTAACGAACTTCGCCCTGCCCCGTATCTTACTCTCTCATTGGCTGTAGGTCATCGCAGATGTATTTTTCAGTCAGAACTCAGCAGCAGGATTGTGAATCTCCGACAGCTCCAGATATTTAGCATGCCAAGTATTTCCGGCGATGACCTCAGATCGCGTCTTTGATAATTCACACTGCGTGATGTCACTCACGTGAACGAGCACCGACTTGCCTCTGATTTCGGCCATTTGTCTGGGATTTATCAAAACCTGTCGGCGAGTGAAAAATCGTGCTAAAATGTCTGAGTATTTGTGTAGCCGACATTTATTACAAGCTCTGAGAGAAAGCCTGCGAGCGTGGGCACAAACGGGTTTAAGAAAACAGTCCCGCGCAGGGCTCTACACGTGAAACTGAACAGAATCGGCACATGAGTATAGTCTGCTGCTGAGCACTGGCGAGTCACTAGATTACAGTCTGAGTGGATATAGATTAGGGTTTAGAGGAACAGCACACACACAGAGACATAAGGTGCGTCCTACACTCGTCTCAAAGCCCTGCGTCATCAGACCAATGTCAAAGGCTCGTCTCAGATCTGCAGATTCATGCACAGCCGGCTCAGTACATGCTGTGACTCATCCCGTGTGTTTATCCAGGAACAGTTTCACATTTCCAATAACTGGACGTTCGTGTAAACTGAAACTGAACGACTCGCCCAGCCGAGCCAGACAATCATAGCACTGGCCCATACATACAGTGACTAGAGACCGGCTACTCATTAACTAGTTGCCCAACAACTGGCTAGACAATTAATGAAGTCGACTAGTGACTTTATCTGTTCACGTTTTTAGATGGGGATACATTTGGAGACTCTTCTCTGAGGTGTTTTGCAGCATGCTAACAGTCCAACAGTAACTATTACTGTCAGCAGGGTAAAGAAAGCCTAAATCCATCTATAGCACCGCTGCTACAGACACTGCGGCTTTTGAACAAAACCCACCACATGCCACAATAAATGATCTAATTCATTAAAACAGACTACTTGGCAAACTCTAGACTAGAGCTATACGATACTGGAGAAACCTGACACTGCGATATTTAGTTCTTATGTAATACACTGAATAATGCAATATGGAAAAAGACAGGAATATTCACCAAATGACCTGAAAAGACATATTTGGAAAGAATGGGTCATTTCTTAATGATTGGGGTGATTCTGTTGGGAAGTGCAAAACATTTTATTTTTTTTACTTTTTACTCTGAATACTGTTTTTATGAGCATGACCCATCCTTTTAGGGGTTGAATGATTTGGGAAAAACATGCATGTTCACACTCGGGTATTTAAAATACTAATTTAAGAAATTTAATTACATACAAATACAATTGTTCATTGCTGTTCATGTTAGATCAAGGGTTATTATAGTTAACTAAAACTAACTTAAAAAATATACATTTTTGATACTTAAAATAAATATTAATAAAAATGTATATTAAAAAAAACGTATTTTATTTCAGCTAGTTGACAAGGCAACATTTCTCATATTCATTTAGTTTATCTTGACGTGCTAAAATAAACTAAAGTTTAAAAATTAACAAAAACTTTAGACATAAGTTCAACAAAATGTATCAAAATGATGAAAACAAATTTAAGTGAAATTAAAATGAAAACAAAAATATACAAATAAAATTTCAAAATGTTAACAAAAGCTGCAATAGTATCTCAATGATACTAAAATAACACTAGTTAATTCAGTGAAATCACAACAACTTCTGACTTTAAAAATGTATTATTAAATGTTGTAATTAACTGCTGAAGTATTGTTCATTGTTATTTCAGGTTAACTAACGCCAACAAATGACACCTTATTGTGAAGTGTTCCCAAAGCAATTCTTTCCACTTGAGCTTTCATACATTCATATTTTATTTAAATATTAATTCTGCTGTTTAAAACGCACTGTTATGCTCAACAGCGGGAAACTCTCTATATTTGTGCAGTGTACGCTTGTTAAAGCTTGTGACATAAACGCACACATCAACCCAATCACTTTATTTAGTGTTCATGTAAACACTACATTCAGATTCGTCCATTGGAATAAATTCAATCCGATTGAAACAAAAAATGTGCATGTAAACATAGCCAATGAACGCGGCTGCTCTAAGATGATGAAGCACAGCGTGAGCTGCTCACGTGTAAATTAAACCTGCAGCGCATCGGTTTATTATAATTAAAATGCAGCCTTCATGATTTGACAACTGCAATAACCCATACTGAAAATATCAATTTAATTTCAATATATTGGTCATCCCTACTGAAGACTCACCTGGTGGGCCCTGCAGATCAGATCCAGGTCGTGTTTGTGAAGGAACTTGGCCACCACTTCTGCTCCGAAGGTGAAGGACACGCCTCGGTCGTTCTCGCCCCAGCCCAGCACGTCCTTGTCCGGGTCGGACCACAGCAGGTCGCACAGGAGGCCCTGGTCCGGGACATCTGTGGGTCTCATGATCCTTCTGATCTGCTCCATGGACTGCAGATCAGGAGACAAACCTGAGGAACAGCAGACACAGCTCAAGATTTCACGTTCCTAGTTTCTTAAGAAAAGTGAGGCCTTATAACGCGTCATCTGTCCAGAGATCACACACGGCACACTATTCGCACCGACTCAGCACTCAGAAATGTGCGAGATGATGTCAGGGCTGCAGCTAACGATTATTTTTATTGTCGACTAATCTGTCGATTATTTTTTCCCCGATTAGCCAACTAATCTATCGATTATTTCCCAATTAATCTATTTATGATTTTCTCATCGTTTGATTAATTCTTTAGTTAAACCATCAATAAATAATAACAGTAACTTCTGCTATTAATCTTTTATTTTATTCAAACATTTTCTCATAATTAATACTTTACAAAAAATAAATAACAGAAAGAAAGGAAAATAAGAAAAAAGAAAAAGAAATAGAATTACAGGGCAGTGATAGAATCAATAGAAATGCACATTATGGCTGTATTCACAGTTCTGTTTG
This sequence comes from Schizopygopsis pylzovi, assembly GCA_027422435.1. Lineage (NCBI taxonomy): Eukaryota > Metazoa > Chordata > Actinopteri > Cypriniformes > Cyprinidae > Schizopygopsis > Schizopygopsis pylzovi. The sequence continues at coordinate 1,737,169 of CM049820.1, read as the reverse complement.
GGACTGACAGCAGTTGCTTACAGGAGAGAGACTTGAATGGTTTCATTTATTTAGCAGATTAAAACATCTGCTTGAATACATATCTGTATATGAATGAACAGCTGAAGTCACGACCGCGTTCAGGACACGAGAGCCACAGAATCATAACACCGGGAAGTTTTATCACAGCTGACAGCCGTTTTTAAATAAATGAGCCCAGTCGAGGCTTGTCCTATCATCACATAGTTAAACAACTAACAATGACTTTAATGCTTTGTTAGCGAGTGTAGAGTGAGCGTTTGGTGCGCGCGTCTCTGAGCTCTCGCGCACACACACACACACACACACACACACACACACACACACACACACACACACACACACACACACACACACACACACCACACACACACACACACGCTCTGGTTTAAGATGAACGTGAATCATTTCTCCTTCTCCGTGAGTGCATTAAACCCGTCATGATTATATATGCAACTCGATGTCCCGTGCTGTTCCGGTCATTCAGCGCAGCTTTGAATGCGGTTGTGAATCCTGACAATGTAAAGGTGTCAGTTCGGCTATATATATATATATATATATATATATATATATATATATATATATATATTATATATATAATATATATATATATATATATATATATATATATATATATATGTGGTTCTGAGAGTCGTATAATAATAGAATGCTCTATGAAGTGAAGCCATACTAGCCTTTAACTTCTTCTCTAGAGTCTTGTTTGTGTAAAACATGGCAGGATAACTGCAGGCTCACTTAATGTAGGCTGTTTACCGATGTCTTTGTTATGTTCCTGGACCTGGGAACATTACAGTTGCATTGCTGTATATGAAGCTCTCAGATTTGTGTTCTGAAGATGAACGAAGGACTTACCGGTTCGGAACGACATCAGGGCGAGTAATTAATGACAGAAATTCATTTTTGGGTGAACTAACTCTTTGAGCCAACTGGCCATTTATGTAGTAAACTAATATAAAATATATATTAAACTAAATGTCCAGAAACTGTGTTTATAAAACTAGCCCGTCACATGTAGAAAAATATTTCAAAATGGATTTGAGATTTAGCTTGGACTCGTGACGTAACTTGGACTCGAGATCAGACTTTTGCACGGTCACATGTACAATGTTTTAAAAAAAGCCTAACAAAGATGTTAACTTTGTAAAAGTGTGAACTTTATTGGACGCCATAAAAACGCAGATTCACGATATTGCACGTAGCAGAAGAGCCGGCGCTTGTTGTTTAGCAGGTGAAAGTCTCTCTGGGTTATCTAGAGGGTTTTAGCACCACACCCACCTCCATGACAGCAGAAGACCTTCTCATCAACGATGGCAGCGATGGGCAGACAGTTGAAACAGTCTGTGAACGTCTTCCAGAGCTTGATGTTATAGCGTCTCCTGCCTAAACACACAAACATGGGTTTAACATCACCTTCAGGATTTAACATATAAAAGTGGTTACAATGTAAATGAACAAAAAGAGCTCTAGAGGGACAGACTCTGCTAAAAATACACAGCGGTTCCCTTCACTCTCACACAGACGACTGCAACGCCGCTAAATAATTCATTCTGCACTGAATGAGTCACAGAGTTCTGCTTAAAGTACACGTTTGCTCTTATTACGGTTTAAAACAAAGTTAAATGCAGTGGAATCTGGTCATGCATTTGCTTCGGTCCATGTGCGGATTATGTTAATGTGAACATCCATGATGGCCAAGTACTCCAGCAGGATTAGTGATTACAACACACAGCAAACAATCTGGACACCTTAAATCACAATCATGCTGTTGCTCACTAAAAACAAAAAGGTCTATTGACATTTTTACTAGCAAATGACCACAAAAGCAATTCTTTAATCTGGTTCTGCTAATACAAAAAGCAATATTTAAATTGTAGGTTTGTGTGTATTTATACATCAGGTAGGGCACTATGAAAATCATTTTTTTTTCTCCCAAAATTCCTTATTTTTTGGTCAATTCGGTTTTAATTTTAATAATCAAAAACATTATAACACAGTTTTTGAAGTCTGTGTTATTTTAGTAGCACTGAAATACTATCATATTTTTTATTAATATTTTAAATTAGTTTTTATTTTTATATTTTCCGTTTTATTCTAAAGTTGTAGTAATTTTGTTGCATGTTTTTTTCTTTTATTAGTTATTGTTTTTTTAATGTATATGTATTTTTATTTCAAGTAACAAAAACGTTTTATGGTTTTAGGTTTTGGTTACGATAATAATGAAATACAAGTCATGAAATACACAATTTAATGATTTATATTTTTAAAGCCCAATGAAATCCATTAAAATTTTTTACCAAATTCTGTTTTATTCCATTCATTCTTTTCAATGGATTTCATTAAACTGTAACAATCAAAAATCAAGTCTAATGATTAAAATCATAAAACTACAACAATTTAATAATTCAATAAAATGCTTGCAATATTTTTCTCTATAATTCTGTGTTTTGTTTTCATTTTTGACGCTTTGATATAATTAGTGCGATATAATTAGTAATTAATCGCAATTAATCGCATCCAAAATAAAGGTTTTAGTTTACAAAATATGTGTACTGTGTATATTTATTATATATAAATACATTAACATTTATATATACAAATATTTAATATATATATTTATAATATATATTTAATTTATAAACAATTTTTCTTACTTGCATGTGTTTATGTGTATAAATACATAATAAATATACACAGTACACACTCATATATTATGTAAACAAAACTTTTATTTTGGATGCGATTAATCATTTGACAGCACTAGATTTAACACAAATAAAGTCATACCAAAAAAATGGTGGTAATCAAAAAAGGTCAGCAATTAATCTTTTAAAAAGTATTCTAATAAAGCAAAGAAAGTGCTGCACAGCAGAGGTTTACAGGTAAAATATGTCGGGTTTTCTGTATGGTGTAAATCCTAATCATGGCATCAGTATCTACAGGACACTCACACTCATCGTAGAAGCCGTAGATGCGGTTGATGGAGGCGCACTCGTGGTTCCCCCTCAACAGGAAGAAGTTCTCAGGGTATTTGATCTTGTAGGCCAGCAGGAGACAGATGGTCTCCAGAGACTGCTTCCCTCGGTCCACATAGTCGCCCAGGAACAGGTAGTTGCTCTCCGGAGGGTATCCTCCGTACTCGAAGAGTCTGAGCAGGTCGTAGTACTGCCCGTGGATATCGCCTGTGGAGAGGAGAGCGTCTCATTCGCTGAATGCTGAACACACTATTTCAACAACATGACAGGCTTAACCAGCTACAGGTGGAGAGGAGAGAGAGTCATAAGAGACCAATCAAGTGTATGCGCTCACCACACACCAGCTACAGGTGGAGAGGAGAGAGAGTCATAGAGACAATCAAGTGTATGCGCTCACCACACACCAGCTACAGGTGGAGAGGAGAGAGAGTCATAGAGACAATCAAGTGTATGTGCTCACCACACACCAGCTACAGGTGGAGAGGAGAGAGAGTCATAGAGTCAATCAAGTGTACGCACTCACCACACACCAGCTACAGGTGGAGAGGAGAGAGAGACATAGAGCCAATCAAGTGTATGCGCTCACCACACACCAGCTACAGGTGGAGAGGAGAGAGAGTCATAGAGCCAATCAAGTGTATGCTCTCACCACACACCAGCTACAGGTGGAGAGGAGAGAGAGTCATAGAGACAATCAAGTGTATGCACTCACCACACATCAGCTACAGGTGGAGAGGAGAGAGAGTCATAGAGCCAATCAAGTGTATGCCTCACCACACACCAGCTACAGGTGGAGAGAAGAGAGAGAGTCATAGAGCCAATCAAGTGTATGCTCTCACCACACACCAGCTACAGGTGGAGAGGAGAGAGAGTCATAGAGACAATCAAGTGTATGCGCTCACCACACACCAGCTACAGGTGGAGAGGAGAGAGAGAGTCATAGAGACAATCAAGTGTATGCGCTCACCACACACCAGCTACAGGTGGAGAGAGAGAGAGAGTCATAGAGACAATCAAGTGTATGCGCTCACCACACACCAGCTACAGGTGGAGAGGAGAGAGAGTCATAGAGACAATCAAGTGTATGCTCTCACCACACACCAGCTACAGGTGGAGAGGAGAGAGAGAGTCATAGAGACAATCAAGTGTATGCTCTCACCACACACCAGCTACAGGTGGAGAGGAAGAGAGAGACATAGAGACAATCAAGTGTATGCTCTCACCACACACCAGATACAGGTGGAGAGGAGAGAGAGTCATAGAGCCAATCAAGTGGATGGGGATTATTAGGAGGCCATGATTGAAGGGCCAGTGGAGGGAATTTGGCCAGGACACCGGGGTTACACCCCTACTCTTTACGAGAAGTGCCATGTTTTTTTTTTTAATGACTACAGAGAGTCAGGACCTCGGTTTAACGTCTCATTCGAAGGACGGTGCTTGTTTACAGTATAGTGTCCCCATCACTACACTGGGGCGTTAGGACCAGAGGCGGACAGTAACGAAGTACATTTACTTGAGTATTGTACTTAAGTACACATTTTGAGTATCTGTTCTTTACTTACATATAATTTTTGCTGGAAATGTATGACTTTAACTTCACTACATTTGAAAGACAAATATTGTACTTGTCACTCCACTACATTTCTATCAAGGTCCTCGAAGTAGAAAGCGGTTACTATGTAGCAGCTTTGAAAGTCAGTGGGTGATTTTTATCTTCTCTAAAAAGTGACTTTCTTTTTTTTCCAGACAGTTTATCAGTAATCACCCTTGTAGGGCTACATGAAGTGATTTCCTAACACTGACCAGTTGCAAATGTGATTTTCATTTACAACAATTCAATAAGAAGAAGTTCATATTGTGGTATATATTAGACACAATATTGCTAAATTGTGCAAGTGGAAATATTACCTATAAAGCCACAGAAGAACTGTAGTGCTTCTCCTAATAAAACACAGGTGTTTGACTCAAAGCAGCACTGCACAGATCGTTCTGTGTATGACATCAAAGTACCGCGAGAGCGATTAGAGAGCTTTTTGTATTTATGTTTTGATGTCAAATAAGTCTTGCCGTTTTTCTTTTTTGTTAAAGCAGTGTTGCTGTTGTAAAGTTATACTGTTGCTGTTTTTTTTTTGTTGCTTCTTTCTCATCACTCTGTATTTACAGCAATTTCACTGTCCACTCAGATGTGTGCACACACTGTCAGAGCTGTGTGAGATCACTACCATCCTACTTTAGTGGGGGTGTGTAGGGGTGTTAGGTATTTTTCCCCCATAGGTTTTTAACAGTCTAAAAACTCTTTATTCCAAAGATAGTATACCAGCTAATCAGTAGGTGTAATGTATTGAAAGTTGCTTCAGAGGTATTGTAAGCATTATGTAAAGCAGTGACCTACACAGACTGCAGGGTGAGCGCCCCCTGCTGGTCTCACTAACACCTCTTTCAACAGCAACCTAGTTATCCCAGGAGTCTCCCATCCAGGTACTGACCAGCTCAACCCTGCTTAGTGGACGACCAGTCTTGGGCTGCAGGGTGATATGGCTGCGGCATATCTGTGATATATTTTGAAGCCCATATCGCCCATCCCTAGTAGAGATTCTGCATTTCTATTTTTAACATGGCATATCTGCAGTGTGATTCAACTAAAGGTTTGTGTTACTCACCGCAGACCTTCAGCGGAGCTTCCAGCTCTAGGAGGATGGGCTGGCTGAGGAAGATCTCGCGGGATTTCAGACACAATCCACGGATCTCGTTCTCCTGCAGCTGAATGCTCTTGCCAGGCTTCGACCCTCTCACTGCAGACGCACAAACAAACCTACAGTTAACTTAAGCACCGGTTCGGCTCTTTGACCTTTGCCATGGGAAAATGCATAACAGCAAGCAATAAACGATCACAAATGACAGTTATGTAATTGTGATTACATTTATGACACTCTTTATAGTATCACCGATAAACTATTATAGTTCCCATTTTATATTTTGAGTTGATTTTTACATTTGATTTTTTCATTTTAGTTGTATTAATTTTGTTATACATTAAGGTTATCATTTTTAATGTACATAGTTTTTATTACATTCTATTTCAGTTTTACTTTCATTTATATTAGTACTTAAGCTTAAACGAAACAAAAATGTCAAATGTCTTGGTAACTAACTGAAATTATTTAAGTTTTTTTATTTATTATATTTTTAACTTTTAATTTAGTAATCAATCATTAATTGAAATCACAAAACATATACCATTTAAATTAAAGGTTTAACATAAATGTAATTCATAGGGCTTTATGAAATGCTTTTTATTTTTCCCAATTTCAGTGTTTTGTTACAATTTGTGTTAATTACTTTAATGGTTTAAATTGCAAAAATCTAAAAGCATGTCTAATTTCAACTAAATTCATAAAACCTTAACAATTTAATAATTTCTTAAAATGTTCACAATAATAGAGCCTTATAAAATGTTCTTGTACATTTTTTACCCCCAGAAATTCTATTTTAGTTTCATTTTTTTCTAGAATTATGTATTGATACAAACTAAATACAAAAGAAAATGTATTTATACTTTTAGTTCTTATTTGATTTATGTAATCAGGTGAAGGCATAAAACCTTTATATACGGTTTAATTATAATAATTAATAAGCTCACAGTTTTGCCAACAGCTGTAAGACGAAACAAAGATGTGGGCAGTTTGTCAACACTTAAATCACCATCAGACGTCATCGTTCATGTAATTATCTGGTTAGTTGAGCAACAGTTTCTCGCAAGCGTGCGTCCAGAGTTGTGAATCCAGACCCTGCAGTAATTCTGGGGCCGGATTCACGAAAATCTTAAGAAATAAGGTAAGAAATTTCTTAAGATAAATTCCACGAAGTTCATAAGAATGTTCTTAAGTGCAATTCTTGAATAATTTCTCAAATATATTCTTAAGAACATCTTAATTTTTTTCTTAAGAAGAAAAGAATGAAAATGTGTTTATCTGAGTGAATACATGACGCACTGATAAACTCACCCTTTATTGTGTTTTTGCGCTTCCTGCAGATTACCTCATAATCATAATAAGCACGCGCACTATTTTTGTCGCAACTTTGACTGTCGCTCAGCTGTATAAATGTATATTTCTGACTAACTTTTTAATGTCTTTTGGTGTTATTTCTAGCGAGAAACCAGTGTTGTAGTAATCAAATATTAATTGATTTATCACCAAAACTCGTTCTATATTGTAGTAGATCATTAAACCGCTACGAAGCCTGTCCGAACTCAGTTTCACGAGCTGTCATTAAGTCATTGCCTGACAGGGCAGCAAGGCAGAAAGTCAGGCGCCTAAGTTTTCGGATGCAGTTTCTGTCGTATTTACAAGCTAAAATAAAAGCGTTCAATTAAAGCTCCCTATCTGACTCGTTTTTGTAGAGTTGCTACTGAATTTTGAAGGTTCTAGGTTCTTTATTATTTGTCACACAATCATACAGGGTATAATCAGTAGTGAAATGTAGGTAAAACATTGTCAGAAGTGGGATAGAAGTCAGCTAAAAGTAGCGTCACACAGGCTAATCATGACCGATAATTGTTTACATTATCATCCCGGTCGCTTCAGAAAACTCGTGCACATCCCTATTAATAGTCCGACTGTATTATATGGAACCAATGTTGTTGTAATGCTTTAATATAACAATTAATTTGAAATAACCCAATACATTAAATAATTCTTACTGTTTGGGATTTAAGATAAGTCTGGGGCTGTCCTAAATTTAAGAACTATTTACGATGATTTTTAAGAAGATTCTTTTCAAGAATTTGAATTAATCTTAAGTTTTGTCTTAAGAACAATCTTATGAAAAAAGATAAGAATATTCTTAAGGATCATTTTTGGGAATACAAAAATTAAGTTAAAAAATAAGAAAATGGAAGTTAATTAGAAATGTTTTCTTAAGAATGTTTCGTGAATCCGGCCCCTGGACAAACACTACTTGAGCTTGCAGGGAAAACTGTGGCATTATGCAGATAAATGTGGCGTTTTTAATGGCCTTCCTGTGATCCGTCAGCACAGGGAAGGGAAGTAGGTTAGGTTTGTCTTCCTGTCTGTAGACATGCCCTACTTGCAGAGGATCAAAGTGACCTACAGGATTCATCCCTAATGTGCAAAGCAGCCTCTCCAGAGAGCACACGGATCATCCCGCAGTCCCGTTTCTCCCCGCTTCCAACCTGTTCCTGCTCGTAGTTTTCACATCGATCGTGTTTTTACTGCGCTGGAACTCCAGGGAATAGTCAAAGGCTGGCCTGTGCCCTACGACGGACGGCCTGTTACTGCCCAGCATTTCTATTTTTACCCCGCGTTTGGAGCAACAGGCACACAGTTCTGCAGCTCTGGACTGAGGCTTGTTTTGCTGGTTACTGAGAGTTAGGGACGGTACATACCGTACACAGTATTTAACTGGATTATCCAAATATAGACATCTGAAACGGTTATTTAATATAAATCAGTTTTACACTGATTTAATAACTAACAGAGATATATATACTGTTTCTGTGAAATAAAAACAAACTAATTACCAGGATCTAGGATTGTGGTGATTTACATTTACATACAGGAGGGTTTCCTGTTCATAAAATATTTAAGAGTTACAATTAAATCAGAAAATTAAAATTACAACTCATTTTGACATTAAACAATTCAAAATAAATCACTTTCTATAAACAGAAAATATCTAATACAAATAAATTACTTATAAAAATAAGACAATAATATTATGTATTATTTAATGTGAATATTTAAAACTTTAAAATAAAAACATTATGGATTATTTAATGTGAATATTTAAAACAAAAATATCATGATTGATATATGATTTATTAAATATTATTAATAATTGCCTAAAGTAATAAACAACTTAAAATAACAATTAAAAACTTTCTAAAAGTAAATATATATATATATAATAAATAAAGAATATTATATATTACTTCATATATATTAATAATAAAAACGACAAAAAATATTAAATGTACATTTTTATAAATATATTATTTAATATGATTAACAATTTAAGTGACAACAAAATGCTTCTAAAAAAAAATTATATTGTATATAAAAAATTTAAATAATATTATTTCAATAAAGCTGACGGCAATATACTTGAAAACAACAGATGGCTTAGTACTAGAGAAAACATCATATTTTATATCTGCCTGCATCCAAAACATAATGACGTCCTTCAGTATTTAAAGGGACAGTGCACTCAAAAACCTTGCGGCTTTTATAATGAATATTATTTTATATTAATATTAGTAATAATAAAACAAATACAATTAAATACACAGAAACACACAGGTGTAAAAGTGGAATAAATTAGTGATTTTCTTCCACTGGCCTTCTGCATAATGTCATGTCAACAAACTCTAACAGAGTAAAGCGAGAGAGAGGATCGGCTGACACACTCCACACAACTGAGCTGTGAGACTAATAACAGCAGCCACAACAATGAGCAAAGGGCTCTTTTAACGAGTGCTCAGTGACGCTATTCAACGAGATGATGTCAAGTCGCTTCATCACCATTAGCTGAAACTTTCTTAAAGGAATCATTCATCCAATAATGAAACTCTGTCATCATTTACTCAGCCAAAAATTACACGGTCGCTGACGGAAAATGCAACAAGGAGTCAAGACGTCCAAAACCTGCAACGGTATTGAGTGCACTGTCCCTTTAAATACTGAAGGACGTCAGGCAGATATAAAATATGGTGTTTTCTCTAGTACTATATAAGCCGTTGTTTGTTTTCAAGTATATTGCCGTCAGTTTAATTGAGATCCTGATTGTTTTTGTGACAGACAAACACTGCTCTGCTCTTAAATGCTAAATTATATAATCTGCTACTTATGTAACAAAAAACGAATTGCCCCCTTAAGAAGCTTGAAAGCCGCTTGACTGACGCACAGATCGGCCACATCACGAGGTTTCAGGCTGTGCTAGTATGCATACTATGAGTCAGTGCTCCTCAGAGCTGGACTTTCCTCCTGCTTCACCAACACTTGTGTTGTCAAAAGACTCGGTTCTTTGTACCATGTCGGTACTAAAAAAAATGAAAAAGTCACGTTACCAGGTTTTGTTTTTTTAAGTACCGGTGGTACCGAGCAGCTGGTCAACCCGGTTCTTGACCCGTACGGCCCTATGATATCCACGATGCAGAAAACACAGGCAGAATCACGGAATCCAGTCATAAAAACAGAGTTACAGTTTAACGCGGAATTTGTCAAAGTTTGGATGAATTAATCAAAAATAGGTCATTACACTTAAATCAAACCGTGATATGGACTAGTATCTGTAAATATTAAGTCAATTTAAATATGAATCCTGCATGTTCTGTGTGAATGGAGCAGACGCGCGGTTTTGTTTACTACATACAGGCCACGTACACACTGCAAGTTTCAGGAGTGACAACTGCATTTAAATGCGGGAGTGAGTCCCGTAAATTATCGTTCCATGTGTGTACAGAACAACTCACTCCTGCATTTGTAACCACACTACTCTGTCGTCTTGCAGGAGTGAATACAAGTTTAGCCGTTTGTTATGTGCAGTTTTTTGACTAAAGACTGTTTTTGTCCGTCGATTTTAACTAAACTACCACTAATAGACATGCGGTGCTGTGGTTATGCTCCGGGAGGCTGCTTCTGTCTTGCAGGGTTGCCATATCCTCATATTTATAAACGCTTTCAGGCATGTTGTTTGTCTTAGCTCATAAAGACAGGCACTTTATGATGGAGTTAATAAAGTGGTCTGTCGCGGATATGAGATATATTAATGTTTATTTTGGTGTTATAAAACAAAGCATTTTTGTGTTTTTTTTAATGCCTGTTCCTTGTTTCTTGTTGTTTTTTCTGTGAAGATCTGGCAACACTGACACTTTACCGCACGGGTCATGAGCGCAGCTAGCCGTGTGCTAAGTTAATGACTTCATTCACTGTTGTTTTCTTGCATCTCACATACAGACGAATACACGATGCACGTTCAAATACGTCATTAACAACTAGTTGTTCAGTTCGGTTCCGTACACACTGCGTAGAATTTCTGTAAATGCGGTTGTCACTACCTGCATTTTTCGGGAGTTAATGCGGTTGTCGAATGCGGTTGTCACTCCCGTATTTTAGTGACTTGTGTGTGTACAGAACGCGATTAAGGAGTAAAAGGTGAACTGTCAACCGAATTTAGCTGCAGTGTGTACGTGGCCACACACTGAAGTGTGTGTCGCTCGCGGTGATTTCTTCGTCTGCCGTCTCAATGAGGACATAAATACATAAACAACATCGCCAGAACTGATCTGAGAGTCACTTCACGAGCATTTTACCGTTTCATTTGAGTAAAACCAGCATCATATCATACACACAGAACTTTAAAGACCAAACAACATGCCGAAAAGCACTGCAAGACAGCGCTCTCTAAAGCAGCCTCCCGACCATAAACACAATGCACATCTATCAGCGGTAGTTTAGTTCAAATCGATGGACAAAAGAGTCTGTGACGAGTGGTGCGGGGTCTCGAGTCCCACAGAGGAGCTTCGGAAGGATAAAAGGAGGAGCGACGACGGTGAAAGACGAGAGAGGAACAGGCCAGGACTTTAGTTTGTGTTTCGTGTGCGGCAGTCGTCCGTAAGGCCTGCTGCTTTTCTTTTATGTTTGTTTATTTTATTATTAAAGTGTTTTAATGTTCGCCGCTTCCCACCACCTCCCGATCTACGAGTCTTTTGTCAAAAACTGCACATAACGAACGGCTAAACTTGTATTCACTCCTGCAAGACGACAGATGTAGCTGCGGTTACAAATGCAGGAGTGAGTTGTTCTGTACACACATGGAACGATAATTTACGGGACTCACTCCTGCATTTAAATGCGGTTGTCACTTGTACGTGGCCAGAGTGACTGAAGCCAAAACATGACGCAAGCACAAGTTAAAGGAGTTTGGCGAGCACATCTCAGCTATGCGGGTGAAGTCACTGCCATGTCGTTCAGCATCTGAAACTCCCTGGAACGAGACACGCATTCGTGAGCGACAGCTGAAGAGCATCGTTATGCTGCTTCTCGTTCAGTGAAACATTTCAGAGCTCGATACACAGGACTATACTTGAAGTACTCAGAGTTTTACTTCCAACTACATTCATTTAGCAGACGCTTTTATCCAAACCGACTTACAATTGAGGATATAATAAGTGATACATTATAAAGAGGCAAACGGTCACAAGAAGTGCTTGTAATACAACATTTCAGGCATTGTTCAGAGCAAAAACTAGCTGGACAGGGAGAGGAAGAGAAAGAGGAAAGAGAGAAAAGGAAAAGTTTTTTTTGTTTTAAGAAGTCAAGTGAAGACGGAAGAGATGAGTTTTCAACTAAGTGAGTCATCAGCAAAATATTACAGTCCGGTACGATGAGTACAAATGCATTTGGATTATGTATCAATCTAGTGATTACAATAACATGCCTTGACCACTTTTTCTGTTAATAAAAGCCAATAATCAAGTGTGAATCCTCAAACATTCATGCCGTTTCATATCTATTAGTGACTGACCATATTTTAGGTTAATTATACAATCCTGTTTAGTTAACATCCATTAGGGGAATTTTTTAAATAAGAGATTTCGAAACACCTTTTGTACTGCTGTGATTTTACTTCTACATTTTAGGTGGATGTTAACAGTTTTTTAGTGCAAATGAATAATACTCATCCGTTAGTTTTAGAAGATATGCTGTTTTTAGAGAATATTATGAATGCACAGCTTTCTGAATGCGTGTTTGAATATGGTCATTTTGGTGGGTTAATGGCGTATTCTGGTTTGTATTGCATTCGTTCTTTTATAGGTCTCTATGAATAAAAGCTGAATGCTGAAGCAGTGTGTGGATTATTGTGATGTTTAGGGATCAGACTCTCGATTCTGATCGGCATCGGCCGATAATCACATTTATGAGCATCCGATCTGGTGAGCTACATTAAACTGCCGAATCTGATGAAGAAACACGCTCATCTAGATTTTTGATTGACGTTTTCAATCAATTTCGCCATGATCCATTCCGTCACACGTCATGATGGGGACTCGGCCTCCAGACTGTATTCGTCCACCGCATGAACTACTAGGCAGGTCCTGCACCACGTTGTGCGGCATTAAACTAAGTGAGGTTATGTAACGGAGCAACTGCCAATGGAACAGCGTACTAATGCTAGCAGCATATAGGTGCAGTCCACACACCCGCCTGGTTTCTAGGCTGTTTCAGCAATAAACACTCACGTGGTGCAACTGGCTGCATGTAAACTCTGACGAGGTGAAAACATTTAGAGGTTTCTAAGAAACACAGTTCGGCACTTATAGAGTATCGTGAGAGCAGCCGCCTAAAAAATATGTCTGGCTGAATCACGAAGTCAAACTGGCAACAAAATGCCATAAATAAAGCAACGTACATCTAATTGCACAGTGGGCAGCAGTCTGCACTCAGGACCATCCATTACAGACATTCTGAAAACACGAACTGTACACACCAGACAGCAAGAAAGCTAAGGATATAACCGCGAAGATAATGGAATGTATATGCATTGACCACCAGCCTCGTCAGTCACAGAAGACATTGCATTTAAACGCACATCTTGAACCACGATATAAACTGCCACGGCGCAAATATTTGACTGATGTTGCTTCCCAGAGTTATATGCATCAGCCGGCTCAATTTTGTTATTAAATTTTGTCTCATATTAAGTATTATGATGTGCATAGTGTTATGCATACCCCATTGTAGAGGCATTTTAAAATATTCACTATATAATAAATGAAGAGCTCTTTCAAAACGCGATAAACGCCAAAAAAAAAAAAAAAAAAAAAGAGTTGCATGCCATTTTGCTGTGTACTGAACCTATTCACTGCTCCATCAATGTTTCATGCCAAATCGCTATATTTCCTTGTTTAAATGTACCTCACTCTCCTGACCTCACAAAGAGGCGCTCTAGCGACTGACGCTAAAAGCTGTAGCCTTTGGCGTTCCTTGTTAGAGCGCCCCTCGGAAACCCGGGTTCGAGACCCGCTCGGTGTGATGGTGCGGACCGGGGGTTTAACAATCATTGTTTAACATGTTCAGACTGAGCCAACAGACCATTTTAACAGGATAAATTGAATATTAACAAAATGTATGGGTCTAGGTAAAAAAAAAATGTCATTTTCATGAAAACTATTAAAATGGATTTATAGCGTTTTGGAAAAGAGCTCTTCAAATACTTCTTTGTGATTATTTAGTACTCTGTTAAAACAATAGTTACATTAGATATATTACTGTAAAAATATAACAAAGGCAACATTTATAGTATTACTTTATCTGAAAAAAAGTTAATGGTGATCAGAGAGCTTATATATCAGTTACATAAACTTGAAGCATCAGAATCGGCATTGGTATCGGCCGATCACCATGACCAAAAATCGGTACTTGGTATCGGTGGCAAAAATCCTGATCGGAGCATCCCTAGTGATGTTTTTATCAGACTCTCATTCTGACGGCACCCATTCACTGCAGAGCATCCACTGGTGAGCTACATTTCTCCAAATCTGATGAAGAAACACGCTCATCTAGATTTTTGATTGCCTTTTTCAATCAATTTCCCCATCATCCATTCCTCACACTTCATGAATCTGAGAAGGACTCGGCCTCCAGGACTGATATTCTCCACCCATGAACTACGAGGCAGGTCCTGGCACCACGTTGGGCGGCATTAAACTAAGTGAGGTTATGTAACGGGAGCAGACTGCCAAGGGAACAGCCGTACTAATGCTAGGCAAGCAGATATAGGTGCAGTCCACACACCCTGGCCTGGTTTCTAGGCTGTTTAGCAATAAACACGCAGGTGGTGCAACTGGCTGCATGTAAACTCTGACGAGGTGGAAAAACAGGGAGAGGTTTCTAAGAAACACAGTTGACTTTATAGAGTATCGTGAGAGCAGCCCACCTAAAAAATATGTCTGGCTTGATCACAAAGTCAAATGGCAACAAAAAAAGCCATAAATAAAGCAAAAACATCTAATTTGGCACAGTGGGCAGACGGAATTCATCCTTGTTTTATTCTAAACCTTAACCTATAATTATCAAAACCTTCAAACCTTAATATGATTTAATTATACAATCCTGTTTAGTTAACATCCATTAGGGGAATTTTTTAAATAAGAGATTTCGATTTGAGACTGAGATTGAAAATCTTGAACACCTTTTGTACTGCTGTGATTTTACTTCTACATTTTAGGTGGATGTTAACAGTTTTTTAGTGCAAATGAATAATACTCATCCGTTAGTTATAGAAGATATGCTGTTTTTAGAGAATATTATGAATGCACAGCTTTCTGAATGCGTGTTTGAATATGGTCATTTTGGTGGGTTAATGGCGTATTCTGGTTTGTATTGCATTCGTTCTTTTATAGGTCGCTATGAATAAAAGCTGAATGCTGAAGCAGTGTGGATTATTGTGATGTTTAGGGATGCTCCGATCGATCGGCATCGGCCGATAATCACATTTTATGACTCGATCGGTACTCGTTAAACTTGGCCGATCTTAGGAACCGATCACAATTGATGACGTCAATGCGTGAGGACGTACACGATGAGTGGGGACGTAAATGTTTTGGTGCCGCAGTCATATCATCGCCCGTGTGGAATTACTTTGACGTTTCGAGAAACAATGAAAAATTAGCTATTTGCCGTTTATGTTCCAAATAAATCTCACGTGGAGGCGCATTGTCCAAAACATTTAATACAATGAACCTCATTCGGCACTTAAGAACGAGCCACCGCGAGTCGTATGGCGAATACGAAAAACTGGCAACTGCAAAAAAGGCAACGGTAACTAATAATGCGACACTCACTCAGCCATCCATTACAGACATTCTGAAAAAACACGAACTGTACACACCAGACAGCAAGAAAGCTAAGGATATAACCGCGAAGATAATGGAATGTATATGCATTGACCACCAGCCTCTGTCAGTCACAGAAGACATTGCATTTAAACGCACATCTTGAACCACGATATAAACTGCCACGGCGCAAATATTTGACTGATGTTGCTCTCCCAGAGTTATATTGCATCAGCCGGCTCAATTTTGTTTATTAAATTTTGTCTCATATTAAGTATTATGATGTGCATAGTGTTATGCATAAACCCGCATTGTAGAGGCATTTTAGAGAATATCACTATATAGATAAATGAAGAGCTCTTTTTTTATAAGAAACGTCAAGTGAAGACGGAAAATGAGTTTGTCATGCCATTTTGCTGTAGTCATCTGCAACCTATTCACTGCTCCGGTACGATGTTTCATGCCAAATCGCATTTGGATTAATGTACTCAATCTAGTGATTACAATAACATGCCTCTGACCACTTTTTCTGTTAAAAAAGCCAATAATGCAAGTTCTTGTAATCCTCAAACAGTTCATGCCCGTTTCATATCTATTAGTGACTGACCATATTTTAGGTTAATTATACAATCCTTGTTTAACATCCATTAGGGAGACATTTTAAAGATAAAGATTTACAAAATGTATGGGTCTGGAAAAAAAAAATCTTTGAAAACCTTTTGTACTGCTGTGATTTTACTTCTACATTTTAGGTGAGATGTTAACAGTTTTTTAGTGCAAATGAATAATACTCATCCGTTAAAAGTTTTAGAAGATATGCTGTTTTTAGAGAATATTATGAATGCACAGCTTTATGAATGCGTGTTTGAATATGGTCATTTTGGTGGGTTAATGGCGTATTCTGGTTTGTAATTGACATTCGATTCTTGTATAGGTCGTCACATGACATAAAAGGCTGAATGCTGAAGCAAGTCTGTGGATATCCTAGTGATGTTTTTATCAGACTCTCATTCTGACGGCACCCATTCACTGCAGAGCATCCACTGGTGAGCTACATTTCTCCAAATCTGATGAAGAAACACGCTCATCTAGATTTTTGATTGCCTTTTTCAATCAATTTCCCCATCATCCATTCCTCACACTTCATGAATCTGAGAAGGACTCGGCCTCCAGGACTGATATTCTCCACCCATGAACTACGAGGCAGGTCCTGGCACCACGTTGGGCGGCATTAAACTAAGTGAGGTTATGTAACGGGAGCAGACTGCCAAGGGAACAGCCGTACTAATGCTAGGCAAGCAGATATAGGTGCAGTCCACACACCCTGGCCTGGTTTCTAGGCTGTTTAGCAATAAACACGCAGGTGGTGCAACTGGCTGCATGTAAACTCTGACGAGGTGGAAAAACAGGGAGAGGTTTCTAAGAAACACAGTTGGCTTTATAGAGTATCGTGAGAGCAGCCCACCTAAAAAATATGTCTGGCTTGATCACAAAGTCAAATGGCAACAAAAAATAGCCATAAATAAAGCAAAAACATCTAATTTGGCACAGTGGGCAGCGAGTCTGCATCAGGAAATTTCCAGAATCCATTGCTTTCCTGTCACTTCTACTCTATCCTGATATATTACATGCATAAAGCCTTAACCTATAAAACACAAGTTATCAAACAACACATTCAAATGCCTTTAATTAGTGATTTGACCACAGGAATGAACACCACCCTAGTCTAGATGATGAGGCATAATAAATGAAATCACAGCGATTCTTTCAATAAGCATTTCTGGAATGATTCAAGGTGTGCGTGTTCTGTTCTTTAGTGCACATGAGTTATGAAAATCCATGTTTACATGCCAAATTATGACATATCTCTACTTTACAATGTTATAAACTAATGCAAACACAATACAAAGTACATACAAATAATATCCATTACACATCTACTTCACACTGTATGGAAACAATCCTAAGAGGACTAAAGCATGTTTCTTGTGTACTTTCACTGCTAAATAAACTCAGTGAAAATGAGCTGAAGCCCTTCGAGACCCTCTATGATTAATAAATAAACAGATACACATAAAACACCCCTCGAGGAACTCATTACATCAATATGAGTCAAAGCATCAGGCTAAAAAAAATAGACGAGCAACGATGAACTGCTCTGTGTATAAAAATATTGCACAAAATCGAAACCAGCAGTGAGTTACATAAATACATTTATCATGAACCAAGATTGGTATAACACAGCACACAATAAAACAATAAATGTATTGTATAATCACATGGTATTTACTGTAGTTACGACTTTTATTGCTTTATTATAAAGCATACAATAAAGCAATAACATAATAAAACATTAACTTATATAATAAACGTATGAACTTACAGTATAAAATATCAATATAACAATTCATAAATCTAAATTAGATTATTGTCTTATGTTTTTGGAATGATTTCTCGCATCTTTTTTAATATGTTTGTCATCATTATAAAGATAAATTACATCTGAACTGAAATAGATTAAAAAATATATTAACTAGGCCAGGACAATTTTAACATTTTCATTTGTGTCATTTCCAAGTGTAAACGAATGTGGGAGCTTAATAATACGCTTTGAACGGTCAAAGCTGTGTTTAATAGCACACTTGTCAGCATTAGATGCTGTATTTTGGTTGTTAACGATGAAGCACAGAAGCCGCGCGCTCGGCCGTGTCTCAACACCTAACGCCTAGTGAGCTGTCTAACGTTAACGTTAGGTTGACCGCATTTTAGGGCATCATCGGTGAGTTTTGAACGGTTCCCCAAAACTCTGCCTATTCAGAACACAATTTTACAAACACAAATGTTGTCTAGGTAGGAAATTAACTAACGTTATATATTTGAAACGCAGCCGTTTGTGTCACTAAACAGCTAACGCTCTGCTAACCGTGTTAGCTCAGCTCAACAGCTCTACGTACGACCCAGATAACTGATAAATCAGTCATATACACGCTACAAAAATAATATTTTGAAATTGATTATCCTATTAAGAACATTTTAGGCGTTTCCTGACGTGAAACTCACCCTCGAGCAGGCGCTGAATGATGCTGTCTATGTTGAGTTTGTCGATGTCAGCCATGTCTAGCCGATTAAAACAGAAACAGCGAAACTCAAAACACACCAGGCACGATAAATAAAACTATTTCGATTAAAAAATAAACAAATTTGTCTCAGGAAACTCTAAACAAAAGAGTTAAGATATCAGCTTGGAGCGTGCTGCGGCGGAGGCACAGCGGCTCTGCGGAAGGATACGCGCATGCAGCAACAGCAGCACAGTACAGCTGCTGGAAACCGGCGGGCGGATGAATACAACACAGCTGCACGAATGAGGAAAAATAGGGCGGAGGAAATGGGAGGGAGCGCAGCTGAATTTCACAACAATAAGTGACGCTGAATGTTAATTAAACACTTTTTAGCTATTTGATATTTATATGTTTAACATTTATTACAAATTGTTTTGCATGTTAATATTATTTTAAGGACAACATCCTCCCTCAGTTATCAATACAGTTGATAACTGAGGGAGTTATCAATACAAGTATATATATATTTATATATATATGTATTGGCCGTAGAAACAGAACTGTGGTGTCCTCTAGTGTTTGTTGTCTGTCAGGTGCAGTGACTTTCTTTTCAATTTAATCCATTTTTATTCATAAATGTGAATTTAAAAAGAATTCTATGAATTTCAAAACAAAGAAATTCAACAATCACAAAACAAAACATAAAAATAACAACCTGATATGAAGAATATCTTTCATACAGCACCGAGAAATTTCACCACATTATTTTTAGATCATTATTTAATTGTGTAAATTCTATACATATAGAGGCAGTTTGCTTCTATGGATTATAATATAGTGGGTAAAATAGAACATTCTGGGAAATAAAGTTTGTTAAATAGTGCAATATATAAATCAAATACACATTTCTATATTTGTCAGACATCAATTAATAATATAAAATAGTGTTTCTGTAAATAGTTCATATGTTATGTGCATGACAACCAGGGTCATTATTGTTAACTAAAACTAAAACGTACTCGGTTAACCTCGGTTTCCTGAGATATTTCACTCGTACTGCATCGAGAGATGCTGTATGGGAAAATCTCCTTTTTTCCTCTTCAACTGAAGCTTTTTTTTAATCACGCAGTGTAACTGCACGTCCACTGGTTCGTGCAGTACTAAAAAACTGGAATACTTCCGACACCCACGGCTGGTTCCTCCAGAGGGGGGCTATTAGAATCAGCTTGTGCCGTTGCTCCCTGACTCGCCTGAGTACCTACGATAGCAGAGCGATTGGAGGGAAAGCATAGAGCGGAAGACAGGGCCACTTGTGGGCCAGGGCATCCGTGCTCTATGTAAAAAAGATTGGGCAGTGAGAGTTGTCTTTGGAGGCGAAGAGGTCTACTCGAGCTCTGCCAAAGACTTCCCAAATTTTCTGAACCGCGAGCGGGTGGAGCATCCATTCCCCTGAGGAGACGTTGTTCCTTGACAACATGTCTACTCCTTGGTTCATCTTGCCCGGCACATGCGTCGCCTTCAGTGAGCGCAAATTGGTCTGAGCCCACACAGGAAGGTCGTTTGCCAGCATGCAGAGTCGCTTCGAGACGAGGTGATTTATGTATGACACCACTGACATGCTGTCTGAGCGTACTAGCACATGGTGTCCCCGTATGTCTGGCAGGAAGAATTGACAGGCATGGCACACTACTAGAATTTCTAGCCAGTTGATATGCAGGCCAGACTCCTCCTCGGACCAAAGACCGAAGGTCGGTTTGCCTTCGCACAGCGCTCCTCCAACCCTTGTTGGAAGTGTCTGTCGTGACAACCTTCCTTCTGTGCGCTGTGTCTAAGATCACGCCTTGCTTTAGCCAGTGGAGGTCCCTCCAACGGGCCAGGGCTGATACACAGGCCCGAGTCACCATAACGCGGTGAAGCCGCGGATGGAGCCCTCTGCTTCAGCCAGAACTGGATGGGTTACATTTGAAGCAGACCCAACTGAAGTACCGGCGAAGCTGCTGCCATAACGAAATCGTGGACCCTTGAGCAAGGCACCGAACCCCCGACTGCTCCCCGGGCGCCGCTGTGTTGACTGCACACTGCTCCAAGTGTGTGTGCACTTGGATGGGTTAAATGCAGAGAACACATTACACTGCTGGTTATACTCTGTGTAATTGTGTATGTGACAAATAAAGCTCATTGAGCTTAATAAAAAAAAGAAAGACCTGGAGCACAACCATAGAGTGCAGCGCCGAAGCCGCTTGTCCAGTCGCCGAGTAGGCGCATCCAGCGAGTGCAGATGTGGCTCTGCACGGCTTGGACGGATGGCTCGCCCTCCCCTTCAATCCGATAGCCGTGGGCGGGCAGAGATGTGTGGCCACGGACTCATCCAGAGGGGGCGGGCGCTCGTATCCTTTCGCCGTCAACTGATGTGAGAGCAGCGGAAGCAGAAGACGGATGCAAGATGAGTAGGGGGCGCGCCATGATTTCGTGAGCTCGTCATGAACTTCGGGGAAGAAGGGGGACGAGCTTTGGCGGAGGGCCTGATGGTGCCCCGGGAGAAACCACTCGTCCAGCCTGCTACGAGATGGCTCCTCAGGCGGAGACCATTCGAGCCCGAGCTCGTTGACAGCCTTTGTCATGACGCGGATGAACTCCTCATCCGCTCTGAGTCTGGCGCTGCGTGAAGAAGACGACAGCAAGAGGGCGGGGTCAGTCACAGAGCCCGATAACTCCTCTGCATCTGAAGCCGCCAGAGAAAGGCTGTCATCCATTTCGTCGTGAGGCGACGTGAGCTTGCTTGTCACTGGCCGCTTGAATCCTCTGCCCCGTTGTTTTTTCCTCACAGGTCCCTGGGAGGAAGAAAACGGGAGGGCGCAGGGCGGAGTCGCTCTCTGAAAAGAAAGCTATCCGTGAGCGTAGAGAGGCAAGACTGAAACTCTCGCAATGAGCAGCGTCAGCGTGGGATTTCCCCAAGCATAACACACACTCAGCATGAAGTGTGTGCTGCTAAACCATTGGTTCGTTTTTTAGTACTGCACGAACCAATGGACGTGACACTGCGTGATTAAAAAAAGGCTTCAGTTGAAGAGGAAAAAATGAGTTTTTCGAGTGAAATATCAAAAGGGAACCATGTTACTTAAAAAAATAAAATAAAAAAATAAACACTGCATGAAAAAAACGAACAAATGTTAATTGAAATAAAATAAAAAATTAAGCTTATTTAATCAGTTTAACTTGAAGTACTAAAATAACTAAAACTGAAATAAAAACCATATAGAGATATTTACAAATAATAAAATAACAAATGCAACAAATTTACTAAAACTTGAGTAATGAAAACAAAAAGTAATTCAAAATATAAATAAAAACTATTGAATAAATGATACTAAATAACATCATATTGAATTGCAATTCATATTGAAAATGCAAAGTATTATTTAACAGGTCTTAAATTATTATTATATTTCTTAAATTATGACACTTAAATGCTGGATGTGATGGAGGGTGATGACTGTCACTTTAATGATAATCATATTTTGCAAATACACCTGCATCAGTAAAACTCCACAAAAACAGCAGTGTGATGAAATCAGTCAGCCGGCTGTCGTTTCTTCAGCTCTTTCTCTTTCATACTGGTGTTCAGGAGCTTTCAAATAGACACAGGAGCTCCTGACCCATAATCCAGTCTGTTACCAACAACACCAGCCCATCCAGACCCTGGATCAACACTACAACGGACACACGATGACTAGAAGAGGAGCTCTTAAGACACAGGAAATCTTGAGTTATATGTGTTTAATAGTGATCAGACAGCGCTGCTCATTGTCTCGGGCCGCTGCATTAAGACTGTATTAGATTACAGGCTGCACACAGAAATAACCGCACAGGCTTTGACTTTATCCCAGCAGAAAATAAAAGCACTGCCACCTGTTCTGAGAGTCACTGAGGGATAGAAAACACCCGCACAAACACAGCCAAACCTCAGTGACTATTCACGAAATTAATCCACAGCAGATACATTTATAAATGACCTAAAATATCCAGCTTGGCTGTGTTTTAATATTAACATACACTAATCTCTGTGTACGTGTTTTTGCATCGCTGTTCTCTGTAGGTCCCGCCTTCTCACAGGCCCCGATTGGACGATTATGTCCAATGCCTGCAAGCTATTGGTCGAACTACTTTTCAGTCATTACCTTCAGCAAGCATGAAAACAACTGGAAAACATTTTAGGCTATTTAGATATTAAATTGCATCATTTTGCTTAGTTTGAGTTTTTGAATAAAATAGAGCAGTTTTTTCCTCCATATTCTCACTCTATCAGACTATATGAGCCATAAAAGCCTGAGGATAGTCAAGAAAAAACACATATTTAATTTTCAAATCCAATTATTTACTTGTGTCTCTCTTCCTTTTCACACAAGAAAATCATTTGCACTCAAATCAGTATTTCATATCAATATATTTATTTACCAATTACATAATTTTTTGACAGTCTGACAGGTTTCATGCCAAAGGTGCAAACATCAACACAAAATCATCATACGTAAAAAAAATCAGAACATTCTTGTTTCAATAACTACATATTTTTCAAGCCTGTCAATCATAAACAAGTGGGCGGGTACACACACACAGGGAGCGCTGTGATTGGCTGAGGAGCGAGTGAACTATTCCTGGTCCTTCTCCTCTCCGTGAGTGATGACGTGGACCAGATTGCAGTAGTCCAGGTTTCCTGCAGCGTCTGGAGGGAACGCGCTGAACATCTGCTCCATCTGAAACAACACGCAGTCAGTGGTCCTGATACTGTATCCACGGCAACCATCAAGCATCATAGAACACGTGCCTCACCTCCTCAGCAGAAAACCGGTCGGCCTGCGTGGTCAACATCTCAGTGATACTGGAGAGATGCATCAAAAACACAATGCATTTAACATAATGCATTTAAAAATAGCATAATGCATACACATAATGCATGATGCATAAACATAATGCATGTTGCATAAACATAATGCATAACCATAATGCATTTAAAAATAGCATAATGTATACACATAATGCATGATGCATAAACATAATGCATGATAGTAAACATAACGCATTTAAAAAAAAATATTATAAATGTTATTATATAATATAATATGTGTGTGTGTGTGTGTGTGTGTATGCGCGCGTGTGTGCATGTGCGTGCGTGCGTGTGTGTGTGTGTGTGTGTGTGTGAGTGAATGTGTGTGTGTGTGTGTGTGTGTAGGTGCGTGTGTGTGTGTCTGTGTGCGTGCGTGCGTGCGTGCGTGCATGCGTGCGTGTGTTCGTGTGTGCATGCGTGCGTGTGTGTGTGTGTGTGTGTGTAGGTGCGTGCGTGTGTGTGTGTGTGTGTGTGTGTGTGTGTGTGTGTGTGTGTGCGTGCCTGCGTGCGTGCGTGCGTGCGTGTGTGTGTGCATGCGTGCGTGTGTTCGTGTGTGCATGCGTGCGTGTGTGTGTGTGTGTGTGTGTGTGTGGTTCAGGTAAACCCTACGTTATGGGAACAAAATGTCCCCACAACGATGGCAATATCCAAAATCCTTGTCCGTGTGGGGACATTTTTTGGTCCCCATGAGGAAACCAGCTTATAAATCAGACTAAGTGATGTTTTTTGAAAATGTAAAATTGCAGAATGTCTCCTGTGATGGTTAGGTTTAGGGATAGGGGCAGTGTAAGGGGATAGAATATACAGTTTGTACAGTATAAAAACCATTACGTCTATGGAAAGTCCCCATAAAACATGGAAACCCAACATGTGTGTGTGTGTGTGTGTGTGTGTAGGTGCGTGCGTGCGTGCGTGCGTGCGTGTGTGTGTGTGTGTGTGTGCGTGCGTGCGTGCGTGTGCATGTGTTCGTGTGTGCATATATATATATATAATATATTATGTATATTATAAGATATATAATATTGTTGCATTTTTACATATTATACATATTTACATATGATTTATTTCATATATTAAATTCTTAGAATTTTCAAACTACACATAAACAACACTAAAACAAAAATTATATATTATAATGATATTATATATTATAAAAATTATAGAAAATTATGGTTCTTAATTGAATATATTACTGTATGAGATTATAAGAACATAATATCAGAGATTTGCAGAATTAACTCCATCGGACTGAATGAAATTTATGAAACTACATATTTATTTCCCACGAAACAACGTCAAAACAATATAAATATACTCTGAAAAATGTTCAAACTAAATAAAATAATTGTACTTATTTTATTTCAGTATTCTGATTTTCATGTAGTTTAAACTGAATTACTAAAACTTAAATAAAACAAATACATAGATATATTAGTATAAATATGGTATAAAAATATAATAATTATCAACTATAATTATTACTATAAATACATATAATTAATATGAATAAATATGACAACAACATAAAAATAAAACTTGTTAAATTCAAAATATTAACAGAAAATATCATAATCTATAAATGATACTAAACTAAAACAGATATAGGAACATGAATATTAATCATTTATAGACAAAATACAAAGTATTACTTAAAACTAAACACAATTAATTTATTTTACTTAATTTCAGATGAAAGAAGTGATCAATTTTTCATACTGCTTTGCTTTTTTTAATAGACGAACTTATTCATGTTTAGCAACAAAATTCAGTTCCTACAGTGCGTGAGATATGAGGAAAAGGCTGAATATATTTTACAAACATTTTTGACACTAATATAAATTCATAGATCATTTAATGAAAGTATTTTTGACACCTGATGGTGCTCCATACATATCACGAACACGAAATGTGTAGCCATTTTTAAATGCTTAAAAAATCATTGTAAAAGATCTGATAAAAATGAATGGTTTATATTTTGAGGGTCTTAAAGCATTTTTGAGAAATGTTGACCCAAATCAAAACTACGTTATGAGGGTGCATTTATATCTTATACACACATTCATGTATATTAAAAGACAAAACAATGAAGGCCGAGTGTAAAGCAGCTCTGATAACACAGATCATCTCACTATTCCTTCTTCAGCATCCCCTTCCCCTCGGGATCCAGCACTTTGAAGGCGTTGAGGACGGTTTCCTCTGGATCGGCTCCTGCAATCAAACACACTCTCTGAGTCACAATAAAAGACCTGAACGAAACATCACCACGTCCAGTTTGAGAAGTTCAGCACCTTCATATCTCACCATTGGTTTTTAATGCAGTAAACTTGCTTTTCAATGTTCAAGCTCATGCTAAAGAAAACCTGCCTTTGAGTTTCTCTCCGAACATGGTGAGGAAGACG
Organism: Schizopygopsis pylzovi; assembly: GCA_027422435.1. Classification (NCBI taxonomy): domain Eukaryota; kingdom Metazoa; phylum Chordata; class Actinopteri; order Cypriniformes; family Cyprinidae; genus Schizopygopsis; species Schizopygopsis pylzovi. Next base: position 1,710,959 of record CM049820.1, on the reverse strand, counting down.
GTGAAGTTGATCGGACCCGACGCCTCCTTTAACATGTCATCAATCTCCTCCTGCTTCACATTGACCCGGCCTGTTACGAGACAGAACAGATGCATGATGGGAAATGTGATTCAACACATGCAATCCAACCTGACCGAATCAGACGTCCTATTTCTGGTTTATATTTCCTGTCATTTTACTATTACACATATCTACACACACACACACACACACACACACACACACACACACACACACACACACACACACACACACACACACACACACACACACACACAACACACACACACACACACACACACACACACACACATACATACACACACACACACATACACACACACATACATACACACACACACACACACATACATACACACATACACACATACACAAACACATACATACACACACACACATACACACACACATACACACACACACACACACACATACATACACACATACACACACATACACACACACACACACACATACACACATACACACATACACACATACACACACACATACACACACACACACACACACACACACACACACACACACATTTACATATATATTATACATACCTATATATTTTTACAAATCTTAAAATATTATATATATATATATATATATATATATATATATGCATATATGTGTAAATAAAATATACATATATAAAAAATAAAAGTTGCTATATCAGAGTTTTAAATCCGAGTTTAAATCAAAGTTGTTTTTTAAATATATAAAACATAAAATAATAAAATATATATTAATTAAATAAATTATTTAATGATATAATTTAGGATTTTTAAAGGACATTTAAATAGATTATATGTGATAGATTAAGTATATTTATTTATTTCAGGACTCATTGAGACAAAACTAAAAATAAATACATTATTTAATTATATATAATTATTAATATAATTAAAATAAAATAAGTAAAGTTTTTATCCATATATATTGAAATGATTTTGAAAAAGTTATTTTTTACAGTATACACACACACATATAATATTGCATTAATAAATCCTAGAGTATTAAAAGAGATTGAATTAATCTATCCGCGTCGAGTGTCTTACCCTATAATTTTAATGTATAATCTTAATTATGAACACACTGGTTTGTAGTGCAAACAAGTTTACTGCACATTGTGATTCCTCTCGTTATTTCCCGACAGAGTTTAATGAACCAGAAGTCTCGCACATTCACAGAAAACAACTTATTTACATGATTATACAATAATGTGGATAAACTAAAAAAACACAGATGATCACATGCCCAGTGAAGAATGTGTTAACGAACGTTTTATTTTCCTGTGATCTCATTTGTCTTATGAAGGTAAAAACCAACCTAGAGCTGCAAACGTGTCCCTCAGGTCATTCTTGTCGATGAATCCGTCTCTGTTCTGGTCCATGATGGTGAACGCCTGCAAACAAACCCAGAGGAACACGTCACCGAGACTCAGATCCAGACCCTGTGCCACACATGTGCCAGTTATCTGACAGACTCTCTATAAATACATAGATCAGACGGGAATATCAGATCCACAGGAGCTTTACAGAGACACACAAACAATAGCAGCTGCGCTCTTCTGCTCATCCCAAAACAAAAATACTGACACGATTCAATCCAGATTATTATTATCATATCTGGATTTCAAAAGAGCTCAAAGCTGTTTGGACTGCGTGTGAGAAATTAAGCAGTTTGGTGTCACTGAAAACATCTATATGTTTGTTTGTTTCAATGAGTCCTGAAATAAATAAATATACATAATCTATCACATATAATCTATTTCCATTTCCTTTAAAAATCCTAAATGATATCAAATATCAAATATCAAATTATTTAAATATATTTAAATTACAACAATACTATATATTTTTTTATATATAAATTATACAAAATAAAACTACTGTGTGTGTGTGTGTAAGCGTGTGTGTGTGTGTGGTTGTGTGGTTGTGTGGTTGTGTGTGTGTGTGTGTGTGTGTGTGTGTGTGTGTGTGTGTGTGTAGTTGTATTTTATATAATTTATAGAAGATTTTTAAAATATAGGTTGCATATATATTGTACTGTTGTAATTTAAATATTTTTAAAGAGTTTCATATTTTATATAATTTAGAATTTTAAAGGAAAATAACACATGCTGTCATAAAATAATATATATAAATATAATATATATATATATATATATAATATATATTAATAAAAAATTTATTTCTAATATAAAAGTTCTAATATTATATTTAATAATAATAATTTTATATTTCTAATATAATTCTATAGAAAATGTATATATGATTTTAATAATAATAATATTATATTTCTAATATAATTCTATAGAAAATTTATATATGATTTTAATAATAATAATATTATATTTCGAATATAATTCTATAGAAAATGTATATATGATTTTAATAATAATAATAATATAATTCTATAGAAAATGTATATATGATTTTAATAATAATAAAATTATATTTATAATCTAATTCTATAGAAAATGTATCTATGATTTTAATAATAATATTATATTTCTAATCTAATTCTATAGAAAATGTATATATGATTTTAATAATAATAATCTATTTCTAATCTAATTCTATAGAAAATGTATATATGATTGTAATAATAATAATAATATATTTCTAATATAATTCTATAGAAATGTATATATGATTTTAATGATAATAATAATATATTTCTAATATAATTCTATAGAAAATGTATATATGATTTTAATAATAATATATTTATAATCTAATTCTATAGAAAATGCATATATGATTTTAATAATAATATTATATTTCTAATATAATTCTATAGAAAATGTATATATTATTTTAATAATAATAATATATTTCTAATCTAATTCTATAGAAAATGTATATATGATTTTAATAATAATATTATACTTCTAATCTAATTCTATAGAAAATGTATATATGATTTTAATAATAATATTATATTTCTAATCTAATTCTATTGAAATGTATCTATGATTTTAATAATAATAATATTATATTTCTAATCTAATTCTATAGAAAATGTATCTATGATTTTAATAATAATAATATTATATTTCTAATCTAATTCTATAGAAAATGTATATATGATTTTAATAATAATAATATTATATTTCTAATATAATTCTATAGAAATGTATATATGATTTTAATAATAATAATATTATATTTCTAATCTAATTCTATAGAAAATGTATATATGATTTTAATAATAATATTATATTTCTAATCTAATTCTATTGAAAATGTATCTATGATTTTAATAATAATAATAATAATAATATATTTCTAATATAATTCTATAGAAATGTATATATGATTTTAATAATAATAATAATAATATATTTCTAATCTAATTCTATAGAAAATGTATATATGATTTTAATAATAATAATAATAATAATATATTTCGAATCTAATTCTATAGAAATTGTATATATGATTTTAATAATAATATTATATTTTTAATTTAATTCCATAGAAAATGTATATACGATTTTAAGAATATTTTATTTCTAATCTAATTCTATAGAAAATGTATATATGATTATATAAATTATATTATATCTAAAAAAAAATATGAATAATATAATATTAACAAATAATTTATAAAATAAAAATAATTATTTTATTAATTTAGAAAATGATCATTTTTATATTTTTTTTTCTAAAATATTCTTTAGAAAAATTAGTTCTAATGTAATTGAAATAATTTAAAAATTTATAATATAATATAATATTTAATAAATTTTGAACTGATGTTCTAATATAAAAAATTTACTTTTAATTAAAAAATAAAATAAAAAATAATGTTATATTTGGTCTAATTTTGAAAATGTTACCAATAAAATATTATGGTCATTTATTATAAAATTATTATATTAAAAAAAATAAGCATTAAAATAAGATTTATATTCTTTTCAATCCCTTCCCTGGATCAATTTAGTTAGAGTTTCTTGATCGTCTAAAAACAATTGATAAATAAAAATTAAAAATCACAGCATTGAAATTACTTATATACATTGTTTTTAATCTAATTTTATATTAAAAACTCTTTATTTTCAACTGTAGAAGTAATTATGACACTCTTAATTCTAATCTCTCTTTAATGACGTTTAAAAAAATATATGAATTATTCAAATGATCAATTACAATAATCTATTTCTGTTTTATAAATGTATTTTATATAAATATTATATCTAAAAATAAAATAATATTAAAAATAATAACAATCTAAAAAAAATAAAAAAAATCAACAATCAAACAATTAAAAAAAAAAAAAAATCAAAATCAAAATAATATTAAAATAAAAAAAATTAACAAAAATAAACTAATAAAAAATAATAAAATCAACAATCAAAAATAATATAAAATAAAAATTATCCAAAAAATACATAAAATATCTAACAATCATAAAATATAAAAAATAAAATACAACAAAAAAAAATTAATAATATATATACTAATATTTAAAATCTTAAAATATTATATTTAAATATTATATTTTAATTAATTTATAAAAATGTTATTGTTTTAATATTAATAAATTTTTTTATATACATAAAAATAAATATATATATTTTAATATTAATAATATTAATTTTAAAATTTATAGAAAATGTATATATGATTTTAATAAATTAAAATAAAATCTAAAAAATAATATATTTTAATAATAATAAATTTTTTATAATCTATTTATAAAAATATTATATTTTAAAAAAATAATTTTAATCTAATTTATAAAAATTATATATATTTAATAATAATAATTATTTTAATAATTCTATAAAAATTATAAGTTTATAAAATAATTTTTTTAATATAATCATAAAATTATATATATTTTAAAAAATATATTTTTAATATAATTTTAAAAATTAATAGATTTTAATAATAATATATTTTAATTAATTCATGAAAATCAAATATTTTAAAATAATATTATTTTTAATATAATTAAAAAATGTAATTTTTTAATAATAATATATTTTAATTATTCATAAAATTAATTATTTTATAATAATATTTTCTAATCTAATTCTATAGAAAGTATTATTTTAATAATAATATTTAATTATTCTATGAATGTAATGTTTAATATAATAATATTCTAACTAATTAAAAGTTCTAATTTAATATAATAATTTATTTCTATCTATTTATAAATTATTATTTATAATAATAATTATATTAATATAATTCTATAAAGTAAATGATTTTATAATAATATTATTTCTAATAATTCTATAGAAATTAATGATTTATAATATATATTTAATCTAATTCATTGAAATGTTTATGTTTAAAAAAATATAATAATTTAATTAATTCTAAATATATGATTTTAAAATAATAATAATAATAATTTTATCTAATCTTAGAAATGTTTATGATTTAATAATAATAATATATATAATTCATTATTTATAGAATGTATTTGATTTAATAATAATATATATTTTATTAATTCATAGAAAATGTAACGATTTAAAATTTATTAATAATTCTATAGAAATGTATAATGATTTAATAATAATATATTATTTAATCAATTCTATAGAAAATGTATATTTTATAATAATAATAATATTATTTATTTCTAATTAAATTCTATAGAAAATGTATATATGATTTTAAAATATATATTTAAATTTATAATTCTATAGAAAATGTATTTTTTAAAATATTATATTTCAATAATTTGAAAATTATTGATTTAATAAAATAATATTATATTTTAATTAATTCTTAAAAATGTAATTGATTTAATAATAATATATATATTTTAATTAATTTTAAAATTTATATATTTTAATAATAAATATTTATATTCTAAAATTATAAATTTATATATATTTTTAATTAATTAAAATTTATTTATTTAATATATAAAATATAATATTATTAATAATTTATAAATTTAATACTATTTTAATATAATATATATTCTATTAATTTATAGAAAATTTATATATTTTAAAATATATATTTCTAATTAATTTATATAAAATTATATATGATTTTAATTATTATATTTTATCTAATTTATAAAAATGTATATATGATTTTAAGAATATTTTTTCAATCTAATTCTATAGAAATGATATATATTTTAAAATAAATTTTTCTAATAATTATAAAAATGTATATATATTTTAAAAAATAATATATTTCTAATCTAATTCTATAAAAATGTATATATGATTTTAAAATAATTAATTCTAATCTAATATATAAAAAATAAAAGTTGCTATATCAGAGTTTTTAAATCCGAGTTTAAATCAAAGTTGTTTTTTAAATATATAAAACATAAAATAATAAAATATATATTAATTAAATTAATTATTTAATGATATAATTTAGGATTTTTAAAGGACATTTAAATAGATTATATGTGATAGATTATGTATATTTATTTATTTCAGGACTCATTGAAACAAAACTAAAAATAAATAAATAATTTAATTATATATAATTTCTGGTTTATATTTCCTGTCATTTTACTATTACACATATCTATACATACACACACACACACACACACACATTTTATACATGCCTATATATTTTTACAAATCTTAAAATATTATATATATATGCATATGCATATATGTGTAAATAAAATATACATATATAAAAAATTAAAGTTGATATATAAGAGTTTAAATCCGATTTTTTTAAATATATAAAACATAAAATAATAAAATATATAATAATTAAATAAATTATTTAATTATATCATTTAGGATTTTTAAAGGAATTTAAATAGATTATATGTGATAGATTATGTATATTTATTTATTTCAGGACTCATTGAAACAAAACTAAAAATAAATACATTATTTAATTATATATAATTAAAATAAAATAAGTAAAGTTTTTATCCATATATATTGAAATGATTTTGAAAAAGTAATTTTTTCACAGTATACACACACACACATATAATAATGCATTAATAAATCCTAGAGTATTAAAAGAGATTGAATTAATCTATCCGCGTCGAGTGTCTTACCCTATAATTTAAATGTATAATCTTAATTATGAACACACTGGTTTGTAGTGCAAACAAGTTTACTGCACGTTGTGATTCCTCTCGTTATTTCCCGACAGAGTTTAATGAACCGGAATTCTCGCACATTCACAGAAAACAACTTATTTACATGATTATACAATAATGTGGATAAACTAAAAAAACACAGATGATCACAGGCCCAGTGAAGAATCTGTTAACAAACGTTTTATTTTCCTGTGATCTCATTTGTTGTATGAAGGTAAAAACCAACCTAGAGCTGCAAACGTGTCCCTCAGGTCATTCTTGTCGATGAATCCGTCTCTGTTCTGGTCCATGATGGTGAACGCCTGCAAACAAACCCAGAGGAACACGTCACCGAGGCTCAGATCCAGACCCTGTGCCACACATGTGCCAGTTATCTGACAGACTCTCTATAAATACATAGATCAGACGGGAATATCAGATCCACAGGAGCTTTACAGAGACACACAAACAATAGCAGCTGCGCTCTTCTGCTCATCCCAAAACAAAAATACTGACACGATTCAATCCAGATTATTATTATCATATCTGGATTTCAAAAGAGCTCAAAGCTGTTTGGTGTCACTGAAAACATCTTCATGTTTGTTTGTTTGAATCTGAGGTTGTTTCAATGAGTCCTGAAATAAATAAATATACATTATCTATCACATACAATCTATTTCAATTTCCTTTAAAAATCCTAAATGATATCATTCTTTAAATTACAACAATACTATATACATGCAATCTATATTTTAAAAATCCTATATAAAATAAAACTATTGTGTGTGTGTGTGTGTAGTTTTATTTTAAATAATTTATATAAGATTTTTTAAATATAGATTGCATGTATATAGTATTGTTGTAATTTACATTTTATTAAAGAATTTACGATTTCATATAATGTAGAATTTTTTATTATTTATAAATAGAATAATTTTTTTAATCTTTAAAAAATTTGGATTATATAAAATACAATATATATTGTTATTATTTATAATATATATTTAAAAAAAAATCTGTTTCTAATATAAAAGTTATAATATTCTATTTATTAATAATAATAATAATATATTTCTAATATAATTCTATAGAAAGTGTTTATATGATTTTAATAATAATAATTGTATTACTAATATAACTCTATAGAAAATGTATACATGATTTTATTAATAATAATATTATATTTCTAATATAATTCTGTGATTTTAATAATAATATATTTCTAATCTAATTCTATAGAAAATGTATATATGATTTTTATAATAATATATTTCTACTCTAATTCTATAGAAAATGTATATATGATTTTAATAATAATATAATTTTATAAGAAAATGTATATATGATTTTATTAATAATAATAATATATTTCTAATATAATTCTATAGAAAATGTGTATATGATTTTATTAATAATAATTATATTATATTTCTAATATAATTCTATAGAAAATGTATATATAATTTATTAATAATAATATATATTTACTAATCTAATTCTATTTAAAATGTATATATGATTTTAATAATAATATATTTCTAATCTAATTCTATAGAAAATGTATATATGATTTTAATAATTATATATTTCTAATATAATTCTATAGAAAAATGTATGTATGATTTTAATAATAATATATATATTTCTAATATAATTCTATAGAAAATGTATATATATAATTTATTAATAATAATAATTATATATTTCTAATATAATTCTATAGAAAATGTATGTATGATTTTTATAATAATATATTTCTAATATAATTCTATAGAAAATGTATATATGATTTTAATAATAATATATTTCTAATATAATTCTATAGAAAATGTATATATGATTTTAATAATAATATATTTCTAATATAATTCTATAGAAAATGTATATATGATTTTATTAATGATAATAATAATATATTTCTAATATAATTGCTATAGAAAATGTATATATTATTTTATTAATAATAATAATATTATATTTCTAATATAATTCTATAGATAATTTA
>CM049820.1:1656874-1696874 GCA_027422435.1 Schizopygopsis pylzovi | reverse complement strand
AATAATTACATTTATTTACAAACAAAGACCAATGTAATGTACATATTAGACAAAATTATCATTAAGATTTTTAAATCAAATCATACATAAACTTCAAACGATATATTTGTTTTACAATATTTTTTTTCAACTATAAAAATGAAAATATACTTTAGTTGTTTCAGATTCAAACTAATGACTGTCTTTGTCCCGTGGAGCACATCAGGAGATGTTTAGTGTTTATTACAGATCTCGCTCAGCTGAGGCCTGTTATTGATTATTGATCAGTTATCGATCCGGTCTGATTTGGGATTTTGAGGTGGACTAATGTGCACATTTTCTTTGTTAAGAAGGAGAGATTGTTTTCATGTAATTAAACATTTAATCATAAAACAAACCGTGAGAATTTTTAAATATTAAAACATGCAACACATATTAAAGCGGCTGTATTTTCATATATGTGCTACACATAAAATATGCATATTTGAAACCAAGGCTTTTGTGCGTGTCAGATTAATAACATTAATTTCTCAGTTCATATATAAAACTGATGAAATCATGATTATATTTAATAAAAGAGAGTTTGTTAAACAGTCTCGGGACCAGCAGAAATAGATCATTTGTGTGAGTGTTATTATATTTCATGTAAATATAGATTCACGCTGCTGTGGTTTATTAATAAAGTCATCGAGCAGATGCTATGTTGTAAATGATGAAGTCTGGTTTCTGGGTATTTCTGTATATATCTGAAATCAATACTGTGTCCTACGAGCTTCAAATCAATAATCACGATCAATAGAGACAATCAATATGTCATCTGTGACCCTCAAACATTAGAACAGGTGCAGTTCAGATTTCATATGTATTTGAGTAATAAACTGATGATATCATGTTGATATGAAAAATGAAATATTGAAATTATGTATGAATTATGTTTGGAATGTAATATTTCACACCACTCAATAATAAAGTGAAACAGTGTTACAAACATAAACAATAAACAGTATAATGCATCATTCACCAATGTTATTGTTTGCTGTTTCATGTTTTATATTATCATAACATCACCTCAATTAATGCAGAATAAAAATTAATATTCCTGGATTGCTGTGGCAAAAATATTAATATTATGCTAGTATGCTGTTCTGAATTCAGAGTTGATCCATAAATTCATAAAATCACATCTGTGCAGTGTGAAATATTCATCTATATTTTGCTAATATTTGACATATAATAATTATATTTGATTATACATTTCAAGAACTTAAATGAATGGAGAGCGCAGTGATGTTTTAGTATCGTAGAGATATTATAGTTTTCGTTCATATTTTTCTGTTTTCATTTTTAATTTCAGTTACAGTTTTAATATTTTTGTTGTGTATGTTTCTCATTTTATTGGCCTTTCTTTTATGCGTCTGTATTGTAAGCACATCAAGTTAAACTAAACAAACCTGAGAAACGTGGCCTTTGCAACTAGTTTGCAATTTAATAATATAATATTTCATTGCATTTATTTTAAGTAATACATATGTTTTTATGGTTTTAGTTTACTGTACTGGCACTGGCAGTGACTACATGGCATAATGATACTTTTATAAATGAATTTGTCACAAAAACTCATTAAAAAGTGAATTATGCAGGTTTTGTGTTCATGCATGCAGCTGAATGCACGTCTCCTCTAGATTGATTGGTTGATTGATTGATTGATTGATTGATGGATTGATCTGGTCTCCTCCCCCGTCAGCTGCTGCTGTTGATCTATTGATGAATTGACGGAGCTCTTTGTGTGCAGGGATGGGGGGGGGGGACTGTGTGTGTGTGTGTGTGTGTGGGGGGGGGCTGTGTGTGTGTGTGTGTGGGGGGGGGGGCTGTGTGTGTGTGTGTGTGTGGGGGGGGGGGGCTGTGTGTGTGTGGGGGGGGGGGGGGTGTGTGTGTGTGTGGGGGGGGGTGTGTGTGTGGGGGGGGGGCTGTGTGTGGGGGGGGGGTGTGTGTGTGGTGTGAGTGTGTGTGTGTGGTGGGGGGGGCTGTGTGTGAGTGTGTGGTGTGTGTGTGTGTGTGTGTGTCTGTAGTGTGCTCGTGGCTGTGATGTTGTCTGCTGGCTTGATGTTGTTGTGTGTGGGGGGGGGGGGGGGGGGTCTGTGTTAGTCCCCCCCCTCGGCTCTGATGTGTAGTCCCTCCCCCTCGGCTCTGATGTTAGTCCCTCCCCCTCGGCTCTGATGTTAGCCCCTCCCCCTCGGCTCTGATGTTAGTCCCTCCCCCTCGGCTCTGATGTTAGTCCCCTCCCCCTCGGCTCTGATGTTTGATGTTGTCCCCTCCCCCTCGGCTCTGATGTTAGTCCCTCCCCCTCGGCTCTGATGTTAGCTGCATGGAAACACAGTAAGAGCGAGAGCAGATCCACACACACATGGTAAGTGCTGCTTCAGCTTCATTCAGGGCTCGAGGTGTTACTCTGCATATGTCTGGCACGTTGATTATAGAGTGTGTTTCTGTACAGTGTTAATATTAGGGATATGTGTGTTACAATGTTTCAGTTTTAAAGGACACATGTTGCTAGCGTTGGCTTTGTCTGTCATGATGTGATCATGTTCTCCATGATTTGAGACGCTTCAGTCTAAAAGTCACATGATCTGTGACACTCATTTGATTAGTCACATTTCTTAAATCAATGTTTTTAAAGGCTAAAAATGACTTTATATGTATGTATTAATTAAATCCTTTGCTCTATAGGAATTTAAGCATTTACAGTGTTATTGTGTGGCATAATTTGATTTATCCACGTGTAAAATATGTATTCATTGGGTTGTTTGTCTTTTTTTGTATAATATTTCTAAGCAACTATATTTCTATGGGAGTCAAAGGTTAAATCAATGCAGTCAGAATCTCATTGATTTTTTTCTTCTTCTTTGCATCTTTTCAATCAATATTTGACTGAAATCACAAAGCATAAACACGTGGAATAGAGACGATTCAAAACATATGAGTTTCTGTTTCCCAGCAACGCTCTGCAGTACAGTAATGTGTCATATTTCATGTGTTTGCTCGTTAGTTTTCTGGCTTTAGTGAATGCTGATTGGTTTTCATCTGTACAGGATCTGTGTGTGTTTACTTTATTAACTCTCATAAAGACTTTGGGTCAAACCTGAGGCATATTTACATATCTTCAACAACAGTATATTAATAAATATAAATGTAGACATACTCCATATAAGCAAATTATTTTAAATGTGTGTGTGTATATATTTGTTTAGGATTACTGATAAACTACTGCTGTTTGATTTATCTATTTTAATTTTAGATACATTATGTATGAATTTAATGTTTTATAGGTATTTTCTTTAGTTTTAGTTTGAATAAATTGGAGTTATTTTAGTAACGTTACTTCAACATACTACATGGATCGTAGGTGTGTGTGTGTGCGCGTGTGTGTGTGGGTGTGCGTGCGCGTGTGTGTGGCGGCGTGTGTGTGTGCGCGCGCGTGTGCGTGTGTGTGTGCGTGTGTGTGTGTGTGAGTGGCTTAGTGTCATGTTAGAATCGTTTTTATACTCATACCTTTTGTTGTTTTAATATTTTGAAATGTTGTTGTATGCATTTGTAATTTTATTTAATTTCTCCATTTTCTTAAATGTGTATATATAATTTATAATTTAATATATTTGTAGACTTTTAACTTATAGTTGTTTTTTCTTATTTGTAATCGCTTTGGATAAAAGCGTCTGCTAAATGACTAAAAGTAAAGTAAAATATATATATATATATATATATATAATACCCAAATTATAAATGTAAGCATACTAAATAGAAGTGGAAGTAAATTTATATGTAAATATATTAAATACTGTATATGACTAAATATAAATGTACTTAATATACTTCTAAACGTAAATGAAATATATACTGTAGGTATATGATAATAAATATATATGTAGATATACTAAATATATTACTACGTATAAACATTCATATTCTACTAAAGATAAATATATTGCTAAATGTAAAATGTACTAAATATGAATGTAAATATACTGAATATATAATTAAATATAAATGTACTACATGTAATTTTAAATATATATATATAATAATATAAATGTAAACGTAAAAAAACTAAACTTAATATAAATGTAAATATTTAAATGTGAACATACTTAAAATATTGCTAAAAATATAATGTACTAAATACAAATACTACTAAACGTAACATTAAATATATTGCTAAATGTAAAAAATGTAGACAGTGAATATATTGCTAAATATAAAATGTACTAAATATAAATGTAAATATATTGAATATATAATTAAATGTAAATGTATACATGTAAATATAATTAGTTTTAAATATAGTAATAATAGAAACGTAAATGTAGACACTGAATATATTGCTAAATATCACATGTACTAAATATATTACTAAATACAAATACTACATTAAATATATTGCTAAATGTAAATGTAAAAAATGTAGACACTGAATATATTGCTAAATATAAAATGTACTAAATATAAATGTGAATATATAATTAAATGTAAATGTACTACATGTAAATATAATTAGTTTTATATATATTAATAATATAAACGTAAATGTAGACACTGAATATATTGCTAAATATAACATGTACTAATACAGATGTTAATAGATGTATAAATGAAGCTGGTGTGGTTTGTAGCTCGGCTGATCTGGAGACGATGGTTGCGATGACTGATCCTGACGTTCATCGTCTGGAACAGGAAGTGCTACGACTTCAGCGTCAGCTGCAGGAAGTCCAGGAGCGAACGGCCAATCACGTCGCTCTGCTGCAACAGCAACTGGCCAATAAAGCCCAGCATATAGAGGTAGAAACATTTCATAATGAGCAGCGGTTATTAAAGACTGAACATCTGTCCCATCTGTTCGTTAGAGACTTCAGGCCACGCTCCAGTCCCAGCAGGACTACGAGAAGATCAAGACCGAGCTCAGGTAGTACACAAACACGTCCTCTCCTCCGAGAGTCTGCAGGAATATGAGTCTCTTTATTGTTCATCTTTCAGGACTCTTCGAGCGCTGGTGCACACTACAGATGGAGTCTCGGTGAGAGAAACACACTTCACTTTCCTGTCTGTGACCCTGGAGCACGAAACCAGTCATGAGGGTCGAGACTGAGATTTATGCATCATCTGAAAACTGAGTAATTATATTTCCATTGATGTATGGTTTGTTATGATCGGACAATATTTGAAAATCTGAGGGTGCAACTTTTGAGAAAATCACCTTTTAAATTGTTCAAATGAAGTTCTTAGCAATGCATATTAATAATCAAAAATTAAGTTTTGATATATTTACATAATATCTTCATGGAACATGATCTTAATATCCTGATGATTTTTAGCATAAAGGAAAAATTTATAATTTTGACCATACAATGTATTTTTGGCTATTGCTTCAAATATTCCTGTGTTATTATGACTGCTTCTGTGCTCCAGGGACACATATACTATATTTCCATGGCAGAGATATTAATAGTTTGCGGTTCTGAATTCAGTCTCTGAGCGGGGCTGTCTGCGGGCAGCGTCACGACTGGTGCAGAATGATTGTCTGCTGTGTTTTATTCTCTCTCAGGTGTTTTCTCCTCCGTCTGGTGTCAGGAGCGTCTCTGTGGATAACGGTGACGGTTTCATCCACTTCACAAATGCTTTCGTTTGCCAAACGAAGTCTCCCTGAGATTTGAAGTTATTATCAATAATTTAATAACACATTCACATGCTCACGGTTCTCTGATATCAGTTAATGGTCACCTGACATGCGGGTAAATACATACAATATATATAAAAAAATAGATTTAATAAAGTAGTGTTCCAGTTTTTGATTTTTAATTTTTATTCTCATTTGAATTCATTTCCATTTAAATATTTAGGCTTTTTAGATGTTTTAATTTAATTACATTTTATTTGTAAATTATTTATTCGAATTGGAGTTTATTTTCAATAAGAGATTTCTTTATTTTATTTACAAATGCATTTTAATTAAAAATTCTCAAATATAATGTCAGCTTTTTTAGTAAGTTTATTTTTATTATTATTCTAATATTAATTTATTTCAAATGAAATAGTTCAGCTTTTTAGTGTTTTTGTTTTTATTTTAGTTATTTATTTTAATTACAAACATATATTTTTATTTTTAAACTCTTTCTTCTAATTTATAAAACATAATTTTTATTTAAAAATTCAAACAAAATAATTTAATTTTAAGTGTTTTAAATTAAATTTTTATGAAATTTAAATCCAATTTTACATTTTCAAATAATACAGCATATATAAGATTTTTAGTATTTTATTTAGAATTGTTTTTATTTCAAAATTATTCATACACATTTATATTTGCTTCAAATTATATATTTCATAATTTACTTGTTTAATTATTTAAGTGATTTCCTCGAGTTTGAGAAGAGCCTGGTATAATATGACAAGTTTAAACTGAACATACAGTCTAATTCACATTGAAAGATAATACTAAATAAAGTATGTGTTGTATTCTGATGTGTTAACACTTTGCTCATTGACAGATCCTGTGATCCAGATAGAAACACCAGAGTTTCATCACTCCACTGGGAAAGAAGAAGCCCTGAGTGAATCTTCCTCTGTCATCTCTGGGTCGCCAGCATCCTCGTCATCCTCTCTGAGCTTCATTAAAGAGGAGGCAGACTCTGGGGAAGATGAGCAGGAGTTTGACACGGCTCGATTAGCTCAGCAGGTCAAAGAGACTCTTCAGCGCTTGAACATCGGCCAGAGGGTGTTCGGTCACTATGTGCTCGGTCTCTCTCAGGGAACCGTCAGCGATATACTGGCCCGACCCAAACCCTGGAGCAAACTGACCAGCAGAGGAAGAGAACCCTTCCTCAGAATGAAGCACTTCCTGTCTGACGAGCACAGCGTCCGAACGCTCAGCGCCATCCAGGAGAGACTGAGAGGTGAGAGGATGATGGATGGATGGATGGAGGTATGGATGGATGCATGGAGGTATCAATGGATGCATGGATGATTGGATGGATGGAGGCATGGAGGTATCAATGGATGCATGGATGGATGGATCGATTGGATGGATGGAGGTATCAATGGATGGATGGATGGAGGCATGGATGGATGGAGGTATGCATGGATGCATGGATGTTTGGATGGATGGATGGATGGCATGGATGCATGGATGTTTGGATGCATGAATGTTTGGATGAAGGGATGGATGGAGGAATGGAGGTATTGATGGAGGCATGGATGAATGAATGGATGGAAATAGATGGATGGATGCATGGATGGAAATAGATGGATGGATGAATGGATGGATGGAAAGGGATGGATGGAAATAGATGGATGGATGAATGGATAGATGGATGGCTGCATGGAGGCATGGATGGATGAATGAATGGAAATAGATGGATGGATGGATGAATGGAAATAGATGGATGGATGGAATGGAAATAGATGGATGAATGGAAATAGATGGATGGATGGATGGATGGAAATAGATGGATGGATGGAAATAGATGGATGGATGGATGGATGGATGGATGAATGGATGGATGGATGGAAATAGATGGATGAATGAGATGGATGGATGGATGGAAATAGATGGATGGATGCATGGATGGAAATAGATGGATGGATGGATGGAAATAGATGGATGGATGGATGGATGGATGGATGATGGATGGATGGAGGATGATGGAAATGAGATGGATGGATGGATGGATGGAGGCATGGATGGATGAATGGATAGATGGAAATAGATGGATGGATGCATGGATGGATGAAAATGGATGAATGGATGGATGGAATTAGATGGATGGATGGAAATAGATGGATGGATGGAGGCATGGATGGATGGAAATAGATGGATGGAGGCATGGATGGATGAATGGATGAATGGATAGATGGAAATAGATGGATGGATGCATGGAGGCATGGATGGAAATAGATGGATGGATGGAAATGATGGATGGATGGATGGATGGATGGATGATGGATGGATGGAAATGGATGGATGGATGGATGGATGGAAATAGATGGATGGATGCATGGATGGATGGATGGATGGATGGAAATAGATGGATGGAGGCATGGAGGAATGGATGGAAATAGATGGATGGATGCATAAATGGATGGATGCTTGAAAAGATAGATGGATGGATGAATCAAAGGATGGATGCATGCATGCAATATTGATATTCATTGATGGATCTTGTTTTTTTTTGCAGAAAATATGAAAAATAGGGCAAGCTAAATAAATAATGTTTTTGTTTTAAACAGTTCATTTTGTTAGTTTATTTGTAAAAACTACTATTTTAGGCTTAATATCTTATGTAATTTTATTCCTCAGGTAAATTTCTTGTTTTCATTATGGTAAGATATTTGGAAAATAGGCTCTTTTTATTTTCACAGTATAATTTGTTGTGTAAAATAAACAAACAAAATGAATAGTATACAGTATTTTTATTATTTTGAGTTAATAATTTAGTTGCTTTTAGTTTTTACACATGTAGATTTGACTTGAAGTTAAACAAGGTTGTCATGGTCAGTCAGTGTCTGTGTCTGGGTGGTGTTTCTGGTTGTCGTGGTCAGTCAGTGTCTGTGTCTGGGTGGTGTTTCTGGTTGTCATGGTCAGTCTTGTTTTGTGTCTGTGTCTGGGTGGTGTTTCTGGTTGTCATGGTCAGTCAGTGTCTGTGTCTGGGTGGTGTTTCTGGTTGTCATGGTCAGTCTTGTTCTGTGTCTGTGTCTGGGTGGTGTTTCTGGTTGTCGTGGTCAGTCAGTGTCTGTGTCTGGGTGGTGTTTCTGGTTGTCATGGTCAGTCAGTGTCTGTGTCTGGGTGGTGTGTCTGGTTGTCAAGGTCAGTCTTGTTCTGTGTCTGTGTCTGGGTGGTGTTTCTGGTTGTCAAGGTCAGTCTTGTTTTGTGTCTGTGTCTGGGTGGTGTTTCTGGTTGTCATGGTCAGTCAGTGTCTGTGTCTGGGTGGTGTTTCTGGTTGTCATGGTCAGTCTTGTTCTGTGTCTGTGTCTGGGTGGTGTTTCTGGTTGTCATGGTCAGTCAGTGTCTGTGTCTGGGTGGTGTTTCTGGTTGTCATGGTCAGTCAGTGTCTGTGTCTGGGTGGTGTTTCTGGTTGTCGTGGTCAGTCAGTGTCTGTGTCTGGGTGGTGTTTCTGGTTGTCAAGGTCAGTCTTGTTTTGTGTCTGGGTGGTGTTTCTGGTTGTCATGGTCAGTCTTGTTCTGTGTCTGTGTCTGGGTGGTGTTTCTGGTTGTCATGGTCAGTCTTGTTTTGTGTCTGTGTCTGGGTGGTGTTTCTGGTTGTCATGGTCAATCTGTGACTGTGTCTGGGTGGTGTTTCTGGTTGTCGTGGTCAGTCAGCGTCTGTGTCTGGGTGGTGTTTCTAGTTGTCGTGGTCAATCTGTGTCTGGGTGGTGTTTCTGGTTGTCGTGGTCAGTCAGTGTCTGTGTCTGGGTGGTGTTTTGGGTGGTGTTTTGGGTCAGTGTCTGGGTGGTGTTTCTGGTTGTCGTGGTCAGTCAGTGTCTGTGTCTGGGTGGTGTTTCTGGTTGTCAAGGTCAGTCTTGTTTTGTGTCTGTGTCTGGGTGGTGTTTCTGGTTGTCATGGTCAGTCTTGTTTTGTGTCTGTGTCTGGGTGGTGTTTCTGGTTGTCATGGTCAATCTGTGACTGTGTCTGGGTGGTGTTTCTGGTTGTCATGGTCAGTCTTGTTTTGTGTCTGTGTCTGGGTGGTGTTTCTGGTTGTCATGGTCAATCTGTGACTGTGTCTGGGTGGTGTTTCTGGTTGTCGTGGTCAGTCAGCGTCTGTGTCTGGGTGGTGTTTCTAGTTGTCGTGGTCAGTCTGTGTCTGGGTGGTGTTTCTGGTTGTCGTGGTCAGTCAGTGTCTGGGTGGTGTTTCTGGTTGTCGTGGTCAGTCAGTGTCTGTGTCTGGGTGGTGTTTATGGCTGTCATGGTCAGTCAGTGTCTGTGTCTGGGTGGTGTTTATGGCTGTCATGGTCAGTCAGTGTCTGTGTCTGGGTGGTGTTTATGGCTGTCATGGTCAGTCTGTGTCTGTGTCTGGGTGGTGTTTATGGTTGTCATGGTCAATCTTGTTCTGTGTCTGGGTGGTGTTTCTGGTTGTCATGGTCAGTCAGTGTCTGTGTCTGGGTGGTGTTTATGGCTGTCATGGTCAGTCTGTGTCTGTGTCTGGGTGGTGTTTCTGGCTGTCATGGTCAGTCTTGTTTTGTGTCTGTGTCTGGGTGTTGTTTCTGGTTGTCATGTTTTGTGTCTGTGTCTGGGTGGTGTTTCTGGTTGTCATGGTCAGTCAGTGTCTGTGTCTGGGTGGTGTTTCTGGTTGTCATGGTCAGTCTGTGTCTGGGTGGTGTTTCTGGTTGTCATGGTCAGTCTGTGTCTGGGTGGTGTTTCTGTGCTGCTGAAGGTGTCTTCGTCCCGTGGGCCGGTCCTCCAGACAGGAGCATGGATGACGTGATCATTCTGGATCAGAGCCATCTGCAGAGTCAGTGCTGCATCATTATCTCTGATCTCACTTCAACACAACTCATTATCTCTGACAGAATTCTAGAGTTTCACTTCAACATTGGATTTAAATCTGATTCATGCATTTGTGTTTTAAATTTTTTTATATGCTTTTGCATTATGGAATATTATAAGCTCCATTCTGATTTGTGTGATTTCTGAAGACCTCTTCAACAGTAACTGAAGTCAATATTTGTCTAATTTGAGCAAATGTATTGAATTCATAACTTTGATTAATATATGAGGTTTAGTTTAGTTATCTTAGTGCATCAAGTTAAACTAAATGATAATGAGAAACTGTGCCTTGGCAACTATCTGAAATAAAATCAGTTTAATTTTGATACTTTATTTGATTTCTGTTAATTTATTTCAAGTAATATTTTTTAAATAACTAAAATTGTTTCCTTGATAACTATAACGGCAATAAATAAGTTTAATTTGAAGCACTAAAATTACTAAAAATAAATTCAATGTAGAAAATAATTAAAAATTTGAAATGAAATGAGCATTGACAGAAATTAAATCTTTAAAAAAAAATAGTAATTATTTCAAGTTTTTTTTCCAGTTTTACTTATTTTAATCTAACATACATATATCTAAAACTGAAATACGTTAAATTAATGTGTGTTTTGGATTTGGTGTTTTAGATTTTTTTCAGTTAAAATGTATTTCTTTGAACGAATGAAAATGTTTTTTTTTTGTATGTTATCTTGGAAATAACTATTATAACAAAATATGATGATAATAAAATATAAAAAACCTTACTTATTTTAGATAGTTGCATCATTTCCAATTTTTGCTTAGTTTTAATTTAAGCACAAAAAAATACAACTGAAAAAAAAATTGTGTGTGTGTTGTATGTTTCATTTAACATTTATTGGAATTCAAGTAATGATTTATTGATTTATTTTATTAAGTTAACCATGATTAGAAATGTTGGTAACTAACTGAAACGAGTTTAAGTGGACAATTACTCAAACTAAACAGAAATAAAAATAAATTAAAACTACAGAAATGTAAAAACATAAAAAAAATATAGAGAGCAAATTCAGTGACAATTTGCAATGCTAAGAGAATGTGAAGATCACCTGAGATTCCTTCTGTGGTGTGTTTCAGTGCTGGTTGATGATGATGATGATGAAGGCAGCAGGTGTCAGCGTGGTGGAGACGCGTCAGACGACGTCATCAGGAACATCCTGCTGCAGGCCGAACATGAGACGATGAACGACGCACCGGTCCGGCGGGAAGAGGAGGATTATGGGACACTGCAGCTCAGCGTTCAGTCCTCGGCTGATTTTGTCCAGAGCATCATTCAGAAGGTCAAATGTGAAATAAATGAAGATACTGAGCCCTCAGTTTCTCCGTCCTCTGTGAGCCGCTGGTTCCAGACGCTTGCAGCGGATCCGGATCAGTTTAAGATGGAGACGCTTCAGAGACCTCGCTCCTGTCCCATCAGCAGCAGCAGCTGTGAGCTTCAGTCTCTGTGTCTGGACACGTTCAGCATCACGCAGAGAGTCAAAGAAACCCTCACGGCCAACAGCATAGGTTTGTGTTCACCACATCTAATCTGAGTTAGTGATTTCTCAAGTCATCACTTTCACTGCTGGAGCAGAAAACATCTGAACATATCCTCCAGAGGAACATGAGCAACATCATCAGACCAGAAGCATTTATACCGTTAACTAACAATACGTCATCAGACCAGAAGCATTTATACCGTTAACTAACAATACGTCATCAGACCAGAAGCATTTATACCGTTAACTAACAATACGTCATCAGACCAGAAGCATTTATACCGTTAACTAACAATACGTCATCAGACCAGAAGCATTTACACCGTTAACTAACAATACGTCATCAGACCAGAAGCATTTATACCGTTAACTAACAATACGTCATCAGACCAGAAGCATTCATTACACCGTTAACTAACAATACGTCATCAGACCAGAAGCATTTACACCGTTAACTAACAATACGTCATCAGACCAGAAGCATTTACACCGTTAACTAACAATACGTCATCAGACCAGAAGCATTTACACCGTTAACTAACAATACGTCATCAGACCAGAAGCATTTACACCGTTAACTAACAATACGTCATCAGACCAGAAGCATTTATACCGTTAACTAACAATACGTCATCAGACCAGAAGCATTTACACCGTTAACTAACAATACGTCATCAGACCAGAAGCATTTATACCGGTAACTAACAATACGTCATCAGACCAGAAGCATTTATACCGTTAACTAACAATACGTCATCAGACCAGAAGCATTTATACCGTTAACTAACAATACGTCATCAGACCAGAAGCATTTACACCGTTAACTAACAATACGTCATCAGACCAGAAGCATTTACACCGTTAACTAACAATACGTCATCAGACCAGAAGCATTTATACCGTTAACTAACAATACGTCATCAGACCAGAAGCATTTATACCGTTAACTAACAATACGTCATCAGACCAGAAGCATTTATACCGTTAACTAACAATACGTCATCAGACCAGAAGCATTTACACCGTTAACTAACAATACATCCTCAGACCAGAAGCATTTACACCGTTAACTAACAATACGTCATCAGACCAGAAGCATTTACACCGTTAACTAACAATACGTCATCAGACCAGAAGCATTTACACCGTTAACTAACAATACGTCATCAGACCAGAAGCATTTATACCGTTAACTAACAATACGTCATCAGACCAGAAGCATTTACACCGTTAACTAACAATACGTCATCAGACCAGAAGCATTTATACCGTTAACTAACAATACGTCATCAGACCAGAAGCATTTACACCGTTAACTAACAATACGTCATCAGACCAGAAGCATTTACACCGTTAACTAACAATACGTCATCAGACCAGAAGCATTTATACCGTTAACTAACAATACGTCATCAGACCAGAAGCATTTACACCGTTAACTAACAATACGTCATCAGACCAGAAGCATTTACACCGTTAACTAACAATACGTCATCAGACCAGAAGCATTTACACCGTTAACTAACAATACGTCATCAGACCAGAAGCATTTACACCGTTAACTAACAATACGTCATCAGACCAGAAGCATTTATACCGTTAACTAACAATACGTCATCAGACCAGAAGCATTTATACCGTTAACTAACAATACGTCATCAGACCAGAAGCATTTATACCGTTAACTAACAATACGTCATCAGACCAGAAGCATTTACACCGTTAACTAACAATACGTCATCAGACCAGAAGCATTTACACCGTTAACTAACAATACGTCATCAGACCAGAAGCATTTACACCGTTAACTAACAATACGTCATCAGACCAGAAGCATTTACACCGTTAACTAACAATACGTCATCAGACCAGAAGCATTTACACCGTTAACTAACAATACGTCATCAGACCAGAAGCATTTACACCGTTAACTAACAATACGTCATCAGACCAGAAGCATTTACACCGTTAACTAACAATACGTCATCAGACCAGAAGCATTTACACCGTTAACTAACAATACGTCATCAGACCAGAAGCATTTACACCGTTAACTAACAATACGTCATCAGACCAGAAGCATTTATACGTTAACTAACAATACGTCATCAGACCAGAAGCATTTACACGTTAACTAACAATACGTCATCAGACCAGAAGCATTTACACCGTTAAAACAAATGTCATCAGACCAGAAGCATTTACACCGTTAACTAACAATACGTCATCAGACCAGAAGCATTTATACCGTTAACTAACAATACGTCATCAGACCAGAAGCATTTACACCGTTAACTAACAATACGTCATCAGACCAGAAGCATTTAAACCGTTAACTAACAATACGTCATCAGACCAGAAGCATTTACACGTTAACTAACAATACGTCATCAGACCAGAAGCATTTACACCGTTAACTAACAATCGTCATCAGACCAGAAGCATTTACACTGTTAACTAACAATACGTCATCAGACCAGAAGCATTTATACCGTTAACTAACAATACGTCATCAGACCAGAAGCATTTAACCGTTAACTAACAATACGCATCAGACCAGAAGCATTTAACCGTTAACTAACAATACTCTCAGACCAGAAGCATTTACACCGTTAACTAACAATACGTCATCAGACCAGAAGCATTAACCGTTAACTAACAATACGTCATCAGACCAGAAGCATTTATACCGTTAACTAACAATGATCAATAGAAATACAGTCAATTATATATCATCAATAAATAGACGTTTAAATATACATCAAAAAGTTTAACTAATAAAATATTCATCGACACTTTATTATTTCTAGTATAGATTTAGAACTTTTATAAATAATAATAATTTAATAGAAAGTATTTATAGTTTCCAATACTTATTTTTATTTATTAAATAATTGCTCTGTATGTATTTTTTAAAAGTCTAACTCGTGTACGTTACTAATATTCAGTTTGGTTTGGAGACTAAAGGGTCAAGAATGATATAAAAGTTTGCTAATAAAGTCTCTTTTGGTGACTGATGATGCTGAAAAACTATCTGAACCTCATTTTAATCACAAGATATATTTATATATCATATTTCTAAACAACATTGATGGAAAAATATAATTATCATCAATGAGCATGAAATGCACATTTCCATGTAATGTATAATCTGAATTAATTTTCAATTCAAGATTATTTGTATAGCGTTTTTTACGATACAATCATTTCAAAGCAGCTTTACAGGAAATTGAGTCTCTATAATAGATTTATATATTGCAGAAAAACGTAATATATTTAACTTATGTGAAATGTGGTTAATTCTGTATATTGTCCGGTCATCTCAGAGCATTTAAGGGTTGGATCCAGACTGAAGCTGGGATTTCTATGTAACTGTTTCTGATTGTTGTTGTTCTGGCAGGTCAGCGTGTGTTTGGTGAAGAGGTTTTAGGTTTAACACAAAGCTCGGTGTCTGAACTGCTGTCGCACCCCAAACCCTGGACTAAACTCAGTCTGAAGGGAAAGGAGAACTTCATTCGGATGCATCTGTGGCTCCAAGACCCCCAAAACATCCAGAAGCTCAACGCTATGAAGAAGACGGACCACAGAGGTAAACTGTGTGTCTGACTGACTCGTCCTCAGTCCATCTGAGATGAGCTTGTTTCTTCATCAGAGCTGGAGAAATGTGTCTCTGCATCAGTGTCTCAGCAGTGAATGGGTGCCGTCAGAATGAAGAGTCCAAATAACTGATAAAAAATCACAATAATCCGCAGTCCATCAGTTAACATCTGGAGAAGACAAAAGCTGGAAACTAATCCAGCATTAAGACGTTTCGAACTAAATTATGAGTTCTTAATAACTCTTCCTCCAGTGAAAAAGTGCATCTGCTGTTGTCTCTCACATCAAAATCCAGACACATTTGTGACCCTGGAGCACAAAACCAGTCATTTTTGGGCAATTTTTCGAAATTGAGATTTAAACATTATCTGAAAGCTGAATAAATAATCTTTCCATTGATGTATGGTTTGTTATGATCAGACAATATTTGAAAGGGTGCAAAAAAATCTAAATATTGAGAAAATCATCTTTAAAGTTGTTCAAATGAAGTTCTTAGCAATGCATATTACTAATCAAAAATTACATTTTGATATATTTACGGTAAGAAATGTACAAAATGTTTTCATGGAACATGATCTTAATATCTAATGATTTTTGGCATAAAAGAAAAATCTATAATTTTGACCCATACAATGTATTGTTGGCTATTTCTACAAATATACCCCAGCGACTTAAGACTGGTTTTGTGCTCCAGGGTCACATTTTTGTTTAGAGGTTTTCACTGGAGGAAGAGTGATTATGGACTCGTATTTTAGTTATAAACGTCTTAATGCTGGATTAGTTCTCCAGATGTTAACTGATGGACTGTGGATTATTGTGATGTTTTTATCAGACTCTCGTTCTGACGGCACCCATTCACTGCTGAGCATCCATTGCTGAGACACATTTCTCTAAACCTGATGAAGAAGCAAACTCGGATGTCCTGAGGATGAGCTCATTTAAACGTTTGTGTGAACTGTTCCTTTAAACGATCCTCATTAGTGTTAAATGTTTCTTTCGCAGCTGGTCTCAAGCGTGCTCTGTTGGGATCAGACTGTGCTTCACAGCGGGGCTTGGATGCGGGAGGACCGGGGTTCTGTGATCGTGAGGTGATGAAGAGGCCGCGTGTCATCCTCAGCGCTCAGGAGAGAGAGGCGCTGCTAGCGGTGTATCAGACGGAGCCGTATCCGTCTCCACACACCATCCAGAGACTCGCAGCACAGCTAGGCCTGCACACCAGCACTGTTAGCAACTGGTTCTACAACTACAGGTGAGTGGGACGCGTTTAATCCAGATCATGGGCTTATGAGAAGATGATAATTCAATCAAATGTGCAATTAAAAAAAATACATGACATTAAAGTGTCCAACATTCCTGTGGATGAATGCTTACAGCATTTCGCCAGTATACAAAGACATAATATAAGCTTGAATGCATAACACAAATATAAATGTATTGTAACTTGCAGTGCAAATAAAATAATTATTAATTAGCAAATATATTTTTTTTTTAGATGACAGAACAATTGTAATTTACAAAATAAATATATTACTTTCAAGTAGTTAAAACAAGAATATACTAATATTAAAAATTATTATTCTGAAAATGTTGTATAATTCTGTTACATGTATAATCAACAATGTAATTTTTTTCTCACATTTAATCATGTAGCAAATGCTTTTATCCAAAATGACTTATGAGCTTATATATACATACGTTATACATATATCACACACACACACACACACACACATACACCCCCCCCCTCCCCACACACATACACACACACACACATACATACACACACACACACACACACATACACCCCCCCCCCTCCCCACACACATACACACACACACACATACATACACACACACACACACACACACATACACACACAAAACACACACACACATACACCCCCCCCCTCCCCACACACATACACACACACACACACACACACACACACACTACACACACACACACACTATATACACACACACACACACACTATATGCACGCACGCACGCACACACACACACTACACATATATAGACACACACGCACACGCACATGCACACGCACACACACATACACATACACACACACACACTATATGCACGCACGCATGCACACACACACACACGCACATGCACATGCACACGCATGCACACAAACACACACACATACACATACACACACACACACACATACACATACACATACACACACATACACACACACACACACACACACACACACACACTATATATTTGTATATGAGGGAGAGAAAGAGAGAGATACACACATTTGGAAACATATTAATATATTACATTAACTATATATTTATAAAAATATATTTTGTATAATATAAAATGTATAGAAAAATATATTACATTAATATATTGACAAATTAAACGTTATTCAAAATTATTCTAAAATAAAAACAATCAAAATAAAACCCTAAAAATGACAATTAACCAACATCTGTGAACCACGAACATGAAAGTGACGTTAAAATATTGATATTTAAAATCTCAGGTGTCTTCAAGTAAAATGTTTGTGAACCTTGATCTAGATAAACTAAAACATAATCCTGTTAATAAATGGAATTCAATAAAAAACATATGAGCCCTTTAAACTCCCAGAAAATAAGAGTAAATAGAATAAATGTATTCCCAAAGCTTTGCTCTCGCTCTGTTAACAGGTCTCGAATTAGACACGATGGATTTTCAGAAAGACTTCCGAGTCCAGCCGGGTCTAGTCCGGTTTCCTCCGGTTCAGTCCGAATCAAACAGGAGCTCAGTGATGGAGAGACGGAGACAGATCTGCACGGTCACGTCTCTGTCACGAGTGTGAAAGATGAAGAGAAACCTCACCGGATCCTGCTTCAGCTACAAATCAGACCATAACGCCCTTTTATTTCTCTGATTTATTTCATCATTTAATGAAAACTTAAACTCTGATTGGTCGATTTGTTTTGTATGACTGAAGAATAATTGTTGGTTGTATATTTGTTTAATAAATACTGATGCAAGTTAATTTATTCAGTTTGGTTTGGAGACTAAATGGTAAACTATGATATGAAAGTTTGCTAATAAAGTTTCTTTTGCTGACTTAAGTTGAAGTCTGAATCTTATTTTTGCTTTTATCCAAAGCGACGTACAAATGGGGTTTTGTTTCAGTTATGTTGCTGATAAAAGGCTTTTAAATTAGTAAATGTTTTAAATAATAAACAATGTCATTTTATTGAAAGAATATATATCTCCCAGTGATTTAACTCAAGATTAAATTAACTTATAAAAAAGCACATTTACACTTAAGTGAATGGAAATCAGCAATTATTATAGCCTCCCTTTTTTTTACAAAGATTCTAAACGCTATTAAATACGTTTTTTTCATTAATCAAAAATTATAAATATATACATGTGTATTAATTAAGAATTATGTATTAATTAATTTATTTTTTTTGAAAAATATACATGTATTAAGAATTATTTACTAAATAAAAAATGTAAATAAAAAAAATTTGATTTTTCATTAATCAAAAATTATAAATATATACATGTGTATTAATTAAGAATTATGTATTAATAAAAAATTTTTTTTTGAAAAATATACATGTATTAAGAATTATTTATTACATTAAAAATTTAAATTAAAAAAAATGGATTTTTCATTAAACAAAAATTATAAATATATAATTTAACTTAATATGTGTATTAATAATTATTTATTTATTTTTAAATGTACACATGTTTTTATTAATGCTCGAACAACAATTGCAAAAAGGAACATTGCCAAAGGATTACAAAATACAGGTGCATCTCAAAAAATTAGAATATCATGAAAAAGGTTATTTTTTGTCACTCATTTCAGAAAGTGAAACCCATATATTATATAGATTCATTACACATAGAGTGAAATATTTCAAGCCTTTATTTCTTGATATTTTGATGATTGTGGCTTTCAGATATTGAAAACCCAAAATTCAGTGTCTCAGAAAATTAGAATATTACATAAGATCAATAAGAAAATGATATTTTAAACAGAAATGTCAGGCTTCTGAAAAGTATGTTCATTTATATTCACTCAATACTTGGTTGGGGCTCCTTTTGCATGAATTACTGCATCAATGCGGCGCGGCATGGAGGTGATCAGTCCGTGGCACTGCTCAGGTGTAATGAAGCCCAGGTTGCTCTGATAGCGGCCTTCAGGTCATCTGCAGTGTTGTGTCTGGTGTCTCTCATCATATATTCTCTATGGGGTTCAGGTCAGGCGAGTTTGCTGGCCAATCAAGCACATTTACACCATGGTCATTGAACCTAATTTTGGTACCTTTGGCGGTGTGGGCAGGTGCCAAGTCCTGCTGGAAAATGAAATCAGTATCTCCATAAAGCTTGTCAGCAGAAGGAAGCATGAAGTGCTCTAAAATGTCCTGGTAGATGACTGCATTGACTGTGAACTTCAGAAAACACAGTGGAGCAACACCAGCAGATGACATGGCAGCCCAAATCATCACTGACTGTGGAAACTTCACCCTGGACTTCAAGCAACATGGATTCTGTGTCTCTCCACTCTTCCTCATCAGTCCAGTTGTTTTTCTCTTCGCCCAGGTAAGATGCTTCTGACGATGTTTCTGTTTCAGAAGTGTCTTGGTAGCTCTTTTCCTGAAGATGTCTGAGCGTGGTGACTCTTGATGCACTGACTCCAGCTTCAGTTCACTCCTTGTGAAGCTCTCCCAAGTGTTTGAATCGGCTTTTCTTGACAGTATTCTCAAACTTGCGGTCATCCCTGATGCTTGTGCACATTTTCCAACCCAAATTCTTCCTTCCAGTCAACTTTGCATTTAATATGCTTTGATACAGCACTCCTTGAACAGCCCCCCCCCCCCCCTTCAGTAATGACCCTCTGTGACTTACTCTCTTTGTGGGGGGTGTCAATGATCGTCTTCTGGACCATTGCCAAGTCAGCAGTGTTCCCCATTATTGTGCTTTCAAAGAACAAGAGACACACAGAATTTATACTGTATCATTTATTGAAACTCAAATGTAAATATAAATATTTTGAGATACTGATTTTTGACTTTCATGAGCTGTAAGCTCTAATCCTCAAAATTAAAACTTTTTTTTTAAATGTTTTACTTTACATGTAATGAATCTAAAATATACGAAAGATTCACTTTTTGAAATAAGTTACAAGAAAAAATGAACTTTTTCACCATATTCACATTTTTATGAGATGTACCTGTACATCAAATAATTACCAAAAATTGATAAATTCTACACACACACAACATATAACAAATTGAGAAGAGTTACAATTAAACAACACAAACAAACAAAAAACAAAGACAAAATCATCTTTATCCAAACTCCGCTAAAAAGCCAAAACAAAAGATTCTTTTTTTTTTTTTATTGAAGAATGATTGTACATAACAAGAATTTTAATATGTAAATAGATACACAAAATATAATAACAATCTTAAACTGTAGAACAGTGTTTCTGAGGAGAAAAATGTATAAAAAATGCATAACCACATAGGAAAAAAATAATAAAACATAAAAAAACAAAAACAAAACAGAAACAACTAAATAATAGTGCAAATGTTCTTCATTTTTCCTTAGGACATATTCAAAGATTGCAGCGGGGGAGCTATATTAGAAAAAAATTCTCCATGAAATCCAACATATGTAATTATTTTTGTTATTAATTTGCATTCGACTCTTTTTCTGATAAAAATAGATTACATTTTGGTGTGCATTTTGCAAATTTCTGTTAATGAATATAATATTTACCTTGCAAAACGTAAAAGTTAATGATATACTCAATCATTTTACTTTTGTGTGTATAATTACAAATAACATATTTCAAAGATAGCATATAATTAACATTTCTTTGCAAAAATAGAAAGACAAAACAAAACATTCATCACGTGACGCGCGTGTGAAATCGCGTCATGACGTCGTGGCGTCACATGACCGCAGCAGCACAGCTGAGAGGAGAGTGTCATGGCGGTGTAGAGTGGATTACTCTCAATGTTTACTTTCCGTTTACCGTCTCTTTTCTGATTTTACTCCGATTTTACCGCAACAGGGTGCATCTTCTGCGGCGAACGCGTGAAGCAGGTGAGTGTGCGGCGCTAGCAGCGTTTTATTAACGGGTTTCGGTGCCGGGCTGACGGGTTCCGCCCTCCACAACAACAACAAACATAAACAACACAACACACGCTCGCTCGCATCGAGATCTAATGACAGACACGCATGTTTAACATCTGATTTGAGTGGTTTCATCAACGCACTGATGTTCGTTCTTGCAGCAGGTCGAGCTGTCACCAGTTTAACGACTGTCAAACCGAGTGTGTTTCTTCCCATCTAGTGCATCTCTTTAGACAGCATACTTGTTTACTGCCTTTTTAGGCATCGTTAACATGTTCAGAGTCAGCTGGAGTATGTTGACCGTGCACAAAACTGCTGTCTAGGTAGTCAGCTCACTAGGTTTTAATGCACAGCAGACGTGTTTTAGCACGATTCTTATCATTTACACTGTTGCACAATAGACAATACAGAAAATAAATAAGTGCAGGTAGCTGTTTTTATCTGACCTTTCTTTGCAAATGGATTATTGTGAGATTAGACCCTCTTGTAATAGTAAAGCACTTGGAGTATATTTGCTCCTGCAGGGTTGAGCTGTAGAAAGCCATGATAACATATCTGTCATTATGTGTTTTGGTTGAAAGCAAACAGATATTGTCAGTTAATATTAGCTCGACAGGAACAGCATAACAAGGCCTTTTGTTTGCATGACCTTTCTTTGCATGTTCTTTGATTAGTTTGCATTCCCATCGACGTGTGTGTG
This sequence comes from Schizopygopsis pylzovi, assembly GCA_027422435.1. NCBI lineage: Eukaryota > Metazoa > Chordata > Actinopteri > Cypriniformes > Cyprinidae > Schizopygopsis > Schizopygopsis pylzovi. Next base: position 1,674,429 of record CM049820.1, on the reverse strand, counting down.
GTGTGTGTGTGTGTGTGTGTGTGTGTGTTTTAACCGCTGCTCAGGTTTGACCTGTCCTTCAAAACCGGTTATATTTTTAATCCTCTCTCCTGTTTATCATTGCTTGACTGAATTCTGATCAGCTTGTACGCGGTCATACATGGCCTACTTCACTCCTGTAAGTCTGGCACACATTAATCAGGGTTTTAAAAAAGTCTAAATTACCCCTTACACTAATTAAGACTTTAAACAGGTCTTAAATCAGAGCAGAAAGTCTTAAATTCATAGTTATGGCATTAAATGTTGCATCAACCGTGACATTTTTTTATATTTTCCTTGTTTTCTGGTACAAATATCTAAACCTCCTTAAATCAAGATACATTTACTTTAGATGCAAAATGAACATAGTCTTGTTTTATGAGAAATTAAATCAAATTAAACAAGGTTTTTTTGCTTAAAACCAAAACCGATATCTGCAAATGAAGAACGAAAACATGTTTCCCTGTGAATTCATTATTTCTGAGCCCTTTTTGCAGATATTTGTTCTTGCTTAAAGCATCCGTTTCTCATAAACAAGACTTCTGATTTCATGTCATTTTGCGTCTCAGGTAAATCTACCTTGATTTAAAAATCTTTAGACACTTGCACTGGAAAACAAGACAAACATACAGAGAAAGAACAGCACTTTTTGCAGTGTGACGATGATCAGAAGGTACAGTAAAAGTTGTTTATATTTAGAGATCTTGATGTATTCAATATATCCCTGAAGTTTTCTTTACTTGGTCTTAAATTTAACCTTCATAAAACCTGCAGAAACTGTTAATAATCTATTATACTTATTTCTTAAATTATAGGTATTTCATCTTTTATATATCATTGTTAATAATAACAATGGATGGACTTTATTCTGCTTCCCGTGTTTGTGAGACAGCATGCATTGATAAGTGAAAACTGAAGTGTGCTACATTGTCTCATGATGTTTAATTTGGTTTTTAATGTTTCAACTCTTGTCTTTTTTAACCTCTCCTCTCTTGCAGACTCTCTTTCCTTCTTCGAGCGTCTTCTCGACACACAGACAGACCGATCCAGATCCAGAAATCAGGTCTGTAGATCTATAACGTCATGTGTCAGAAATGCAGTGTGTGGAATGAGTGCATGTGTGTTACAGACGATGATTAGCCGTTCTCCGCGGCTTGAGTTAACTTGCATAGTTTAGGATTCGCCAATTATGTGTTTTCTGATGCATTTAATAAAATGAACACTGTGTCTTGTGCTGATATTGATGAGACGTACGATCAGATTTTGGTCAGTTGTATTTCACATGAATTGTATTAATGAATATCCTGTCACACTTATTTTATTTTTCTGATAAGATAAGATAAGAGATATTGCAGTTATTAAGTCTCTGTGATCAGCGAGACCTTACATGACGCCTGTAAAATCATTCATAAATCTCTGTGTCAGGTGCTTTGTAGATTATTGTCATAGTGAAGCTCATGAAACCGGTCAAGGTCTGGACACATTTCACCACACAAAAAATAAATATATATATATATATTTGCATTATTGACATTACTGTATATGAATTAAATTGTCATTACTGTAATATAAAACTCATTTTGATTACTGTAATGCAAAAATGATATATTTTAAAGTGTTTCTATATCATGCTAGTATTTGTTTTCATTCATTTCTTTGTGCTGATTTAAATAGAGCACAAGTGGATACATTTATTTATATATATAACAGAGTTATTTTAGTATCACTGAGATACTATTATAGTTTTCTACTATATTTTCTAATATTTAGACTTTTTATTTTATATTTAAAATTGAGTTTGTTTATGTTTTCCGTTTTAATTTGAGCTAGTTTCATTAATTTATTTTTTGTAGGATTGAGCTGTATTTATATATTTCTATATAGTTTTTATTAATTGCAATTTCAGTTTTTTGTAGTTCATCAATATAAACTAAATTAAAATGAGAAACTGGCTGAAATAAAAAATAATAATATTTTAATTTAGCCTATTTCACTTAACATTTATTTCATGTAATAAAAATGTGTTAATGGCTTATATTTCTGTTTCAGTTATCTATAATAACCCTGGTGTTTATTTTACAGTATTTTACAGTAATGAGATTTACATGTGAATTTGATGCATTGTCATAAAATAATCTTAATGGTGCTTAACTAATCTTTTTTGTTAATGTAAAATATAATTTGTTTCTCTGAAGTGCCTGTATAAGGTAAATCCATCCGATCAATAGCTTCAGTCTCATCTCACTGTATTGATCTGCTTTGAATCGATCGGCATGATTCAGTAACAGCCGAACACCTCATTTATTATGAAATGCGTGATTGATTATGAAATGCGTGATTGATTATGAAATGCGTGATTGATTATGCAATGCATGATTGATTATGCAATGCGTGATTGATTATGAAATGCGTGATTGATTATGAAATGCGTGATTGATTATGAAATGCGTGATTGATTATGAAATGCGTGATTGATTATGAAATGCGTGATTGATTATGAAATGCGTGATTGATTATGAAATGCGTGATTGATTATGAAATGCGTGATTGATGATGAAATGCGTGATTGATGATGAAATGCGTGATTGATGATGAAATGCGTGATTGATGATGAAATGCGTGATTGATTATGAAATGCGTGATTGATTATGAAATGCGTGATTGATGATGAAATGCGTGATTGATGATGAAATGCGTGATTGATGATGAAATGCGTGATTGATTATGAAATGCGTGATTGATTATGAAATGCGTGATTGATTATGAAATGCGTGATTGATTCTGAAATGCGTGATTGATCATGAAATGCGTGATTGATTATGAAATGCGTGATTGATTATGAAATGCGTGATTGATTATGAAATGCGTGATTGATTATGAAATGCGTGATTGATTATGAAATGCGTGATTGATTATGAAATGCGTGATTGATTATGGCACTGTTTGTGAAGTATGGGATGAACAGTTCAGAACTGATTTTAATAACATCAAACCAAAACGTGAATGTGAACCTACATGTATTTAAGCATAGTAAAGTGTGTTAACTATTGATGTGTCTCAGATCGGTCGGTGTGTTTGCGGTCTGTGGGACTGAGATCCGCCCGTCCCGGGGTCATGGTAAGACCTCTAACCCTGCTTTACATGTGCTTATTCTGCTCTCACATCACCGCTGCATTCAAGGCATTGATGTTTGCCTTCGGCTCTGCACCTCTTTACATCAGTTCAGTACTTATGTGCCTCTAGAAGCTTGTGAACGTCGCTTTATTGTTCATCCCAAAGAGACACTAAATCACTTTCACAGACTTTTACATTAACTGTTCCTCTTGGTTGGGATGCACCGATATGAACATTTTGGCCGATATCGATAACTGATAATTTTTTGTATTTGAAAGCCGATAACTGATATGTTGGCCGATAAATCTAAATCCAAATTTATTAAAAAATGTATGTAATTTTTGAGAGCCTGATTACAAAAAAGGTCTTATCATTAAGAGCCACGTCCCAAACACTTCAACATAAGCAGCCTATTTTGAACAGTGTATGTTTTGAAACATACCATTACCAAATTTCCTTATAAAAAAGTATTTTATGCTAAAATATTATGCATAAATAATGCAAACAAGTCACTGGACATCATTACTTACAATAAATGCACGTGCCATGGATCAATACTACGGAATAGACTCTGCACTGACAATAATGAAATTATTCAAATTACTAAACCACATGAAAATAAAAGTGGTGGTTATTATTAATAATGCATCAATGATTTTGGAAAAGTAACAAATTAATACCACTGTTTTAAATAGCAGCATTGCTGCGTGCGCTGTAGCTGAATGAACACTTTTAAACTGAAGCGCTTTGTTAGCACGTTAATTAGGCTAAATGAGAGTCAGATATTTATAGAACATAAACATATTAAAACTTATATGTACAAAAAGAAATGTACATTATCTTAAACTAATGCGCTAGTTTGATGTGTAACTCGTGGATGCGTCTTGGCTCGTCCCGAAACAACACACTGAAACACGGCAAATAAACCCCTAACGTTTTATTACTGTAGTGTTCTTATTATATACATGTCGTAGTTATTAATATTGTGCATTGCTGTTCATGCTGCGCGCGCTGAAGCTGAATGAACACGGTAAACTAGTGCTTTGCTAGCAGCTTATTTAACTCAAGGAAATGCATCCTATGTGATTAATCAGATATTTATGCAGCATAAACATAATATTACAACTTATTTATGTACATAATAACGCAGTTATTGCGTGCTATAGTCATAATGTGTAACTCCTGTTGTGGATGTGCTCTTCCCATAATAACGCGCTGAAACACGACAAATAAACCCCAAAGAACTCACAACGCTTTATTATAATAATGTTCTCATTATAATATTACATACACGACATTCCCAATCATAGTTATTAGTTTGGCTGTTTGAGCTGCGTGCGTTGAGCTGAAGATCACCGGTAAACTGAAGCGCTCTGTTAACCCCTTACCTGTCACCCCCCCCCTTTGAAAGTGCACTAATTACAGTTAAATTGTTATAATTAATTAATGCTTTTGAAAGACCTAAGCACTTGGTCTCTTTTAAAGAAGATTTATTGCAGAAGTGAAATCATTTAAAAAAAAAAAAGAATTTTTGTAATGAAACATTTCCTGAAAAATGAAAATTGACTGTAGATAAAATGTACTGTACTATTTTATTAATTTTATATAAAATAAATATTTTACAAAATAGGTTTTAATCCAAATTTGGCATACAATTAAAGCCATATGTCTAAATAAGTTGTGTTCCAAATTTGAAGTTGACATAAAAAAATTGAGGTTACTGTGCAATTTTGTTTATGCGTTATACCACAAACAGCCACCGGGTGCCATCCAAACCTATTTAATTTTTGAAATGCATTTTTCTGTCACACATGTATAAATGTCTCTCTCAGTGTTACTACTAGGGTTGCAAAAAGTTGGAAACTTTCCGTAAATTTCGGAAATTTACCGGCAATGTTCCACCCCTTTGTAACCCTAGTTGCTACTATCACAAAATAACCACCAAATATGGAATCTTGAGACTCAGACCTTTCTAATGATATGTATTTTGTCAAGATTATAAAAAGTTTTAATTCTATAAGACCGTAATAAATTTGGAATATGACCCCTCCCACTAAGGGGGAGGAGCCTGCTAAAATATTTTAAAGTACCATTTCTATGGTAACACAATATCCGATTTCAAAACGATTTTAACTGCATGAATTTTGAGGTTTTAAGCTTTCAAATGATATATAATATATGATGAGGAAAAAAAGGAAACAAATATAATTTTTGCGTCAAAGCTCAGCGCTCCTGTTATAGTGTATATGTTTTGAGGTGCTCTCTTCTCATAAATTAATCTATTACTGCTCCTACATAATTTTTAACAACAAAGAGTGGTAAAGTATCTATTTAGGAGTCTTGGACATTTCCAACGATTTATAGTTTGTCATGATTAGATTAGGATTTAATGGTAAGTAAAATTAGGCGTCCCAGTGTCAGTTAAGGGTTAACGCTCTATCAATTTAACTAAACGCATTATATATATGATAAAAATCAGATATACATGCACAATATTACAATATGCACAAATGCTGCAAATGCAAAATGAGCTTAACTGTCATGGAGGTGTAGCTCCATTGCTCAACTCACGCACAAAACACGTGCGCACAAAGATACCACAACATTATTTACAGTAATTCACATTATGATTTTATGCAGCCTTTATGACAGACTTTCCCTGCACGTGCTGCACTTAGTTGTATTGTTCTTTTGGAAGTGATTCCAGTCATATTTCAAGCATTTCAAAACCCTCATGATGAACCGTGAGCGTCTCTGAAGGAAATAATGCATTAGTTATCGGCTTTAAGTTATCGGGCAAATTGTCTCATTAGTCCTTAGTCCTTAGTCATCTCCAAGAATCTCTTCCATCTTTATTTGACCTCTAACTCTCTAATCTAATTCTATTTTATCTATTTGTTTTCTTTTTTAATAAAAAAAACTCTAACACTTGCTTTTAATAGTTTTCTAACTGATTGTTTTCTTTAAAAAAAGTCTCTAAAACTAGCTTTCTCTATTCTTTTTCTATTTTATCTACATGTTTTATTTTTATTATATTTACATAATAATATGTTCAGAATCTGCAAAATGTTAATAATTTTACCAAAATAAGAGGGGTCATACAAAATGAGTGTTATTGCTTATTTAGCAGCACTGACCTGAAAACTGACGGCGGAAACTTTTGAGCAGAATTAAGATGTGTACATTGTTTTGATTTTGCATATTTTTTAGTACTGCCCTTCGGAGGCTACAGAAGATTGTTACATGTTTCCCAGAAGACAAAATAAGTTAAATTGACCCTGATCTTTAAATTCAAAAGTTTTCACCCCCAGCTCTTAGACTAATGAACAACTATCTCTAAACAGAAAAACACATCTGTGGACCGTTCTGGTAACAACACAGTGTTAAGAATCAAGGGTGTGTAAACTTTTGAACGGGTCATTTTTATAATTTCAACTATTATTATCTCTTATGGACTACATGTAAACATCTTTCATGTGAAATATCTTATTCAGGTCAGTACTAAATAAACAATAACATGCATTTTGTATGATCCCTCTTATTTTGGTAAAATAATTAACATTTTGCAGATTCTGAAAGGGGGGTGTAAACTTTTGACCTCAACTATGTGTGTGTGTGTGTGTGTGTGTGTGTGTGTATATATATATACAAAACACTTGCTACTTGTACTGTGTTAAGCTAACTGAGGCTTGTTATAGCACTTATATTTTGTTGGTTTTGATCGCTTCCATTGTCCTCATTTGTAAGTGGCTTTGGATAAAAGCATCTGCTAAATGACTAAATGTAACTGCTGATCGCTCTTCTCAAACACCACGCTTGTGTTTTGAAGGTTGAAGAGGGGCAGCAGTCGTTCGGAGGCCCGTGGGAGCCCTGTACCGGGGGACGAGCAGGTATCACAGCGCTTAGGAAGAATAATAATATAGTCATATCTGTTATTATGTTGCTTTTAATTCTGAGAGACAAATCAATCAGATCAAAAGAGATCAATTAAGCTTGTCTTTACAGGAAAAGTTTCATGCAATCATTTAATTAACACCATTTTTGATGATCAATTTGTATTAAATCATAAAATTCAGAATCAGAAAAAATTAGATAGCACAGAATTTATATACACATACATATAAACAATACAGAATATTTATAATGACATATTATTAGATTAGATAATTAGACAATTATCAATTAGATAATAGCGCTTTAGCTGAACCTATTACTAATGCTTTGTTTAGTTCAGTCTGTGTGTAAAAACATCGCATTAGTAATTAAAGAAAAACATGATCAGCTCAGTGTCCCAAAATTGGTCCCAAAGTTTTATCAATGTTACTGGTAGTCCACTATATGAATAATTTTTGGGTGTAATATGTCTCAGTTGACTTTATTTTGCTATCCTCACTTATATAAATGAACTATAGTGTCCTGCACCCACTAGTCAAAAATATCAAAAATTATATCTGGTGTCCGAATAATTTTTGGTTTGACTTGTGTATTTTTTTTTATTATGATATCATGTTTTTATAGTGTTAGCTTGCTGCATTTGTTAGTCTTTTTTTTTGTTTAACTTAATCAAAATAACCCGACTGCAGTATGATTAAGATTAATTAGAGTGCACGATGAAAAAAATATACTATTAATAAATAAACTCCTCATATATATAATATAATATTATTTAGGAATGATTCTAGTTGAAGTTTTATGAAATATAAAATATATATCCATCCGTTTTTATTCTTAAAATGTAATTAAAACATTAAAATGGACTGCAGAAAAATGTTGTCTCTTTTTTTGTTTTTAAATAAAACCTAAAAATGTAATTTTTCCTTCATTTCCTTCAGAAATGCTCTATAATTTTTGGTGAATTTAATTTAACCATTTAAACAGAAAATGTATTTGAATCTGAATCTTGAGCTAATCCTGATGTGAGAACGTGTGTGTGTGTGTGTGTGTGTCTCTGTGTGTGTGTGTGTGTGTGTGTGTGTGTGTGTGTTTATGTTTGTGTGTGTGTGTGTGTTTGTTGTGTGTGTGTGTATATGTTGTGTGTGTGTGTGTGTGTGTGTGTGTGTGTCGTGTGTGTGTGTGTGTCTCTGTGCGTGTGTGTGTCGTGTGTGTGTGTGTGTAACGGTGTGTGTGTGTGTGTGTGTGTGTGTGTGTGTGTGTGTGTGTGTGTGTGTGTGTGTGTGTGCGTGTGTGCCGTGTGTGTGTGTGTGTGTGTGTGTGTGTGTGTGTGTTTGTGTGTGTGTGGTGTGTGTGTGTGTGTAACGGTGTGTGTGTGTGTGTGTGTGTGTGTGTGTGTGTGTGTCTGTGTGTGTGTGTGTGCGTGTATATGTGTGTGTGTGTGTGTGTGTGTGTGTGTGTCTCTGTGCGCGTGTGTGTGTGTGTGTGTGTGTGTGTGTGTGTGTGTCTGTGTGTCGTGTGTGTGTGTGTGTGTGTGTGTGTGTATATGTGTGTGTGTGTGTGTGTGTGTGTGTGTGTGTGTGTCGTGTGTGTGTGTGTGTCTGTGCGTGTGTGTGCTGTGTGTGTGTGTGTGCGTGTGTGTGTGCGTGTGCTGTGTGTGTGTGTGTGTGTGTGTGTCTGTGTGGTGTGTGTGTGTGTGTGTGTGTGCGTGTGTGTGTGCGTGTGTGTGTCTCTGTGCGTATGTGTGTGTGTGTGCGTGTGTGTGTGTGTGTGTGTGTGTGCGTGTGTCGTGTGTGTGTGTGTGTGTGTGTGTGTGTGACGCAGGTCCCGTTCCCGCTGCTGCAGGGCGAGTGTGTGGAGCATGTCGGGAGAGCAGAGGAGTCCCTCATTGCCTTAACCAGCTACCGCCTTCACATCAAACTGCAGGAGAACGTCATCACTGTGAGTGTTTCTCTCTCACACCTGCCTCATTTACTTGGGTTGAATCGCGCTAGAGTTCGTTCGTTGTCCCTCTTGGTGCGGTTCGTTTGGGCCGGTGTGAATGCAGCAATCACACTCGGGTGCGCACCAAACAACCGAACCCAGACCTGCCTGAAGACGTGGTCTCGGCCCCATTGCAAACGGACCCTGGAACGGGTCGCTCGTGGTGAGAAAGCACTCCGACCCAACAAACCAAGCGGTATCATAATTCATAACGGGAAATGTGTTACATAAAAACCTGCAGTTAGTGTCTTTTGTGAGTGAGAATTTATAAGAAACTGATTTTGTGAGTGAGAATATTTGATATTGCGGTTGAAAACCGAAGAGCTATATATATTATCTCTCTCTCTCTCTATATATATATAGTGAAAATATAATGATATATAGAGAGATATATTAAAGCAGAATGACGTCTTCATTCGTTTTGCGTTTGCCGGGACAGCTATAAAGCCACAATAAACCCGTGGAGCAAACTTGTGAATCCATCTTGATGAATGACGCAGAGGAACGTAAACAGGTGAACACTGACCAATTAGAGCACAGCTTTACTCACATGTGACTTGCATAAACACAGTTTGGTACAGTATCTCAGCCGGAACACGATCGGTCTGACCACATGATACAACATGTCAATCACAAACCACAGCCAATCAGAAGAGCCTGTGGGCGGAGTCTCCGCTGTCTCACTCTGATTTTAATAATCAAATGAATAAAATAAAGCCATATTTAATATACTGACTAAGTGCCTGATATAACCTTTGTATATAATCCAGTACACTTGTTTGTTAACAGTTTCAGCATTCTTGTTTAATTAAATTCAGGTAAATTATCCATTATCACTTTTATTATGACTATTAGAGTCATGCACCGTAATAGTCAGCAGCACTAATTAAAACAATTGTTCCTGCTCAAGTCCTAAAGTTATTTGTATTATTTGTATTTTTGTTTGTTGTGAACATTCATTTGAGTACAATCATGTTGCATAAAATGCTCAATGCAACCATAGAGTATCACATTTAATTATTTACAACTACCTAGTATGTTTTAACTATAAATGATACTCCACCTTCGTTAAAATGTTTCAAAGTATAACCTGTTTTCCTTTTTACAAAGAAAAGTAACATTAAAATAACAGTTTAAGAAAAGGAGGAGGGGGGGGTAACTATATATCCCATCCAGATTAACCTCAAATGACCGTTTATAGATATTAAACCGAGTACATGCATATTCACAAACGTGTACATATACACACGCAAAAGCATATATTATATTACATATATCTATCTATATATTGATCATCTTTTATTTGTTTATAACAACAAAATCAGACCTTCTTTCTGATACATATTCAACCCATTTCCTCCACTTTCCCAGAAAGGCATCCTTTAAATGAACCCAAAAAGCGATCTTTTCCATCGTATAAATCTCTATGGTCACATCTATCCAATTATCTAACGTCTCTTGTTTTAACCGTTTACGTGTGATTGCTTTCTAACTGGCTGTCAAAAGCACACCCATCAGGTATTCACCATATCTGGACACACGCAGCCGAAATACAACAATGTGCTAAAAACACGTTCCTGTATTTCTTCCCAGTGTTCTTGAATATGTAGGCAATGCATGATAATGATGTTTGTGTTGTCTTCAGGTTCCTCTGCAGCTGATTGAAAGTGTGGAGTGTCAGGATCTGACTCAGCTGCACCTCACCTGTAAAGACTGTAAGCTCATCAGGTACGGCTTTGACTAACAAACGTGTCCTCGCTGCATCAGACCTATTATAAACGTACATGTGTTCCTTTGGAATAATGCCCATTTTCTCCACAATTCACTCTTTATTTCACAATTCAGAGAAAAAAAGGCATTTTTAAGTTTTCATCTTTTTTTTTTTTCGGCCACAGAATAAAAAATGTAAACTTTCATTATGACTATCTGATAAATCTGACCTCTCATAACTCGTATTTCTGAATCTCACATTTCTGAGAAAAAATAACAAACTTTTCCCGCTCAATTACAAGTGTATATCTCACAAATCAAAATATATAATATATATTTATATCACACAAATTTGCATTTATATCTCAATTTTCTCACAATTCTGCTTTTTTGATTCCACCATGAAAAAAATATTGAACCATTAAAAAAATAAAGTTAATTGCAACTTTATCTCACAATTTTGAAATTTTCTCTGATTTCTACATCTCGCAATTATTATTTTTTTGTTTCCACCACAAAGGTAATTTTACCTCACAACTTTGACTTTTCTTCTCAGAATTATGACTTTATTTTTTATTTTATGAGTTTTCACGTGTAGCAGACTGCGAGAAAGTAGGGCTGTCAAAATGGCTGAAAAACTAAATTCACATTTTCTACATATTGTCAATATTCAAATTATATTTGAATTTAAAAGGCATAATTTGTGTTATGGGAAAAAAAAGCTTTTGTCTTCTCTCCTGAGGCCACAAGAGGTCGCATCGAGCTAAATATTACTAATGCACGTTTATTATAGCAATAAAATAACACGACAATCTTTGAAAAAAGTGCATAATGTTTATAAACCATATATAATTAATAAAGTTGCTTAAACAATTAGAAACAAAATAGCATCATGCATGTATGTATGACTGCTTTCTTCATTTAAAAACATGAGATGTAGTGGGATGGGAGGAAAAACCGCCATAAAGTCACACTGGATAAAAAATATAAAACGTAATTGCAACTTTTTGTCTCACAATTCTGACTTTTTTTTCATAATTGCGAGTTTATATCACGCAATTATGATACTTTTTTTTTTTTGGTAAAATTCGTAATCACCTTTTTAATTTATAATTCTAATGCATTCAAATGTGGATTTTATTTGAAATTCGAAAAATATTTGAAATTCAAATTATTTTTATTTAGATTTTATTTTTTTTGGAGACAAGATGTCACAATTACCTTTTTTATTTCATTCATATTTTATGCTTCCATTATGATTTGCATTGATTAGTGAGTGGCTTATACACATTGATACACATTTCATACATGTACATAATTATAATATTGTTAAAAAGTATTATTTTTTTTTTTGAGGTCAGTTTTTTTTACTGATTCATAAAGGATGCATTAATTAATCAAAAGTGACAGTAAAGACATTTGTAATGATACAAAAAAACACTGTTCTTTTGAGCTTTCTTCATTAAAATAATTCTGATATTAAGTTTCCATCATAAATATTATCATCATAAATAGCTGAGTTCTTAGCCATTTTCAAGAATCTCTTCCATCTTTATTTGACCCTCGAACTCTAGCACTCTATTATAATTCTATTCTTTACAAAAACTTGCCCCGTTTAGACTTGCACTCATTCATTTACAGTGCTATAAAACACTAAACACACAGTAGCTTCTCTATTCTTTTTATTTTTATTTATTTATTATACAATTAACATAAAGCAAAAAAGGGCCCTCTAACACTAGCTTGCTCTATTCTTTGTCTATTCTATTCGTTTTATTTTTATTTATTATATGTGACCCTGGACCACAAAACCAGTCTTAAGTGTACATTTTTGGAAATTGAGATTTATACTGAATAAAACATCTTTCCATTGATGTATGGTTTGGACAATATTTGAAAATCTGGAATCTGAGGATGCAAAAAAATCAAAATATTGAGAAAATCATCTTTAAATTTGTTCAAATGTAGTTCTTAGCCATGCATATTACTAATCAAAAATTAAGTTTTGATATATTTACGGTAGGAAATGTACTAAATATCTTCATGGTACATGATCTTAATATCCTAATGATTTTTGGCATATAATAAAAATCTATAATTTTGACCCATACAATGTATTATTGTCTATTGCTACAAATATACCCGTGCTGCTTAAGACTGCTTTTGTGCTCCAGGGACACATATATTTAATTAATAAACCTTGCTACATGTTAAGCAGTTGTTATAGCACTTGCGTATCGTTGCTCTTTTGTTGGTTCTGATTGCCTCTATTTGTAAGTGTCTTTTGATAAAAGCATCTGCTAAATGACTAAATGAATGCATGATGAAGCATGTCTGAGAGCAGATGTGTGTTCAGGTGTAACTTCCTGTCGGCGGAGCAGTGTCAGGATTGGCTGAGGAGGATCAGTGCAGTCGTGCGTCCGCCGGCGCGGCTGGAGGAGCTCTTCGCCTTCGCCTTCCTCTCGTGTAGCGCCAGCGTCTCTGCAGAGGACAGAGAGGTGCATGATGGGATCTGCCGCGCAGGTAACTGGACGTTTGTGTTTTACAGGTCTTTGAACCATGAAGAAGAAATGAACATCGTGTCCTCGTCCTCGTGTCGTTCCAAACCTGTTTGACTTTGTTTGTTCTGTGGAACACAAGAAATCTTCATGCAGGAGGAATGCTGTTCAGCTCCAACAACGACACAAAGCACCATAGAACTGCAACAATAACAATAATAAAGTAGCTTAGTGTGAAAATGTATCCCTTCTCCTGCTGCTCTTAAATTTATAACAAAAATCAATGAAACTCATAGCAACATGTCGTGCTAGGCAGAGTTATCATCAATAACTACAAATACAACTATTAAAACATTTATGTTAATTGAAATGATGCAAAAATAAATCATATTAGAATTCTCTAATGAAAATTAGAAATGATCTCTTGGCAACTGAAAGAAGCTGAAGCACTAAAATAAATTAATGAATAATAATAATAATAAGTTACAAATATATTAAACCTAAATAGTAATATTTAAAAAAAATTATAAAACTAGTAAAAATTACAAGAGAACATTACAAAAAATGCTACATTATATAATAATATAATACAAATATTATAAGAGTATAATAATATTCTAAATATATAATAATATAATTTATTATATATTATTATAAAAAATTGTTATACAATTATTTTTTATATATAATAATTATTATAAAAAACAGCTTGTTGCAAAGGAAGCATTTCTTTTTTTCATTTCTTTTTAATTGATGTACTAAAATAAAATTATGTTAAATGAAACCTGTATATAAATCTACATTTGTATTTATATATTAATAAAAAATATAATAAGTAATATACTAGCATATAGTATGTTGTATATACTATGCAATACAAATAATACTAAAAATAACACTCCAGATTTGACATGACTTTGTTGCATTACATTGAGAGAAATGTGTATTCAGCATTAAATCTTGTGCTGTGCATTGAAAATAAGGATGAATGTACTGTAACTCTGTTTATCAGGACAGTCTTTCACAATGCAGGCGTTTGTGAAGCAACGTGAAATGACAGACCAATGTCTGGCTTGATGCAAAATCTACACAAACAAACTGTTTTGTAAATTTGGTGTGTGTGCAAAGTCAATATTCAGGTGATTTTAAGGCCTGAGGGATGTGTGTGTTTGGCTCTGTGTTTGCAGGAGGACACCAGCGGAGGTTCAAGCGAGAGCTGGAGAGGATGGGCTTCGACACCCACAGTGCCTGGAGAATCTCCTCCATCAACAGCAACTACAGGTGAAAGATTTAACGACACGCACGCAGCGCAGCGACACGTGCAACGTTGCAGGCACGAAGACACACACACGATCACACACACGCACGCACCCACCACCCATGCCACGCACGAGCACGGCACGACACACCACACAGCACGACACGACACACCACACACACACACAACACAGGAACACACAGACACCACACCACCACACGCACACACCACACACACACACGCACCGCAACACGCACACACACCACACACACCACACACACAGCCACACACACACACACGACACACACACACACACACACCACACACACACACACACACACACACACACACACACACACACACACACACACACACGCACCATACTCACACACCACACCACCCACACACACTCACACGCCACGCACACACACACACACACACCCACACACACACACACACACACACACACACACACACACACACACACTCACCCATACCACACACACACCCACACAGACAACACGACACACACACACACACCCACACCCACACCACACCCACACACACACACATCACCATACACACACACACAAACACGCACAGCACACAGACACTCACACGCACACACTCCCAGGCACACACTCACCCATACTCACACACACACCCACACACACACACAGACAGACAGACAGACAGACACACACACACACACACACACACACACCACATACTCACACACTCACACTCTCACACTCACACACACACTCACCCATACACACACACACAAACACGCACTCGCACACAGACACTCACACGCACTCACTCCCACGCACACACTCCCACGCACACACAGACACACACACACGCACACCAGCAGCTGGAGCAGCTCCATCACGATCCTGTGTGTGTGTGTGTGTGTGTGTGTGTGTGTGTGTGTGGTGTGTGTGTGTGTGTGTGTGATCCCGCAGGCTTTGTGCCAGTTACCCAGAGCAAATAATCGTGCCTGCTAGCGTCACTGACCAGGAGCTGGAGAAGGTGGCGGCGTTCAGATCATGGAAGAGGATCCCGGCCGTCGTTTACAGGTGTTTCTCAGTTTCTGGGTTCAGTAACACATGAGTTACACGCTGAAGGATACCACGAAGGGCTTGCATAACTACCATAAAGCACTGTTTACACTGTTACTATAGTAACTCAGGAATTATGTCAGTGATGCACAACCAAACGTTGTTTAGCTGAAACACTATTTAGCTCAGATCGAACACATTTTCTGTACAGAATAATTCATTTAAGGAGTGAGCTTCACATTTCTGCTTTTAATCTTTTATATTAATTATATTTTTTCCCAAATTCAGTTTATTTGTATTAATACCCCCCCCCCCCATTTTAATTTTTCCAGATTATCTAATGAATTGAAACATATTTTAACAACAATTTATTACAACTGTTTACATTACATTTTAGGGCCTCATAGTATTCTTTTTTTTCATATTCTGTTTATTGTTTCTCAATTTATGTTTTTTTCTGTTTACATTTTTTTGCATTTTTGTTTTTCATAATTTTTTCTGGATTCAATTTAATTGGTAAAATTAGATTTTAGTAATAAAAAGCATGTTCATTGAACTAGTTAATTAATTGAAACCATACTTGTAGAATTTAACAACAGTTTATTAAGACATTTTACAAAAAATGAATTTTTAGCGCCTTATGATATCATTTAATTTTTTTCCCAAAATGATGTGGTTTCCGTTTGATTTTTCTGGATTCTATTTTAATGGTGTAATGAAATTTAATAATCAAAAAGCATGTCTAATTGATAAAACATGAACAATTTAATACATTTTGTTAATAAATTATATGTTTATTAATAGTTTTGGATTCATGATTTAATACAAATAGTAATTTTATCAATCAAATGAAGGCATGTTGGAAAGGAAATTGGAATAATCCTTTAAAATGTTTTGAAATTTTTAATGTAAAAATCTCACAAATAATCTTTTAGATTGTGCATCACTGTAACAATGATGTAGCTTTTTTTTTTTTTTACTGGGACGAATCAATTATGTTCTGATGCAGACTTTAGTTTTGAACCTGGAACGTATTTTTGATGTCTGCCCAATGTTATCTGTCCCTCATCTTTACCTTTGACCCAGACACCAGAGCTCGGGCGCTGTGATTGGTCGATGCGGGCAGCCGGAGGTCAGCTGGTGGGGTTGGCGTAATGCTGACGATGAGCATTTGGTCCAAGCCATCGCTAAAGCCTGCATCACGGATCAGGCCGCGCACACAGCGCAGGCTAACGGCTCCTGCGTTCACCATCATGTCCCCGGTGAGCTCAGCGATCCGCACACGGCCAATGGGAGCGCAGAGGCGGAGCCGAAGACCACGCCCCCTCAGAAGCTGTTGATATTGGACGCACGCTCGTACGCGGCTGCGGTAGCCAATCGGGCGAAAGGAGGCGGCTGTGAGTGTCCAGGTAATGCTGCAGAGCTTACGTTTTCAAATAAGTGCTACGTTTATAAAGCATTTCATCCATGATCCCTCTCTCAAACGCCGTCTGTGTAGAGTATTACCCCAGCTGTGAGGTGATGTTCATGGGGATGGCCAACATCCACTCCATCCGGAAGAGCTTCCAGAGCTTGCGGACGCTCTGCGCTCAAGTGCCGGACCCGGTCAAGTGAGTCGAGCTGGGACACAGCAGCAGACTGGTTAAAGCTCAGTTATTCACTGAGAGCAGGTTTGCTCACAGAGACAGTGACCGTTTCGGTTTTATTTAGTGAAGCACGGATTTTGAAATTATGGTAAACCAATTAATATTGTCACGCTATGGGTGATAACTAGTTAATGTCTGATATTGTGAAGCTATACTGTTTCGTATAAATTCAGTTATACACACACACACACACACACACACACACACACACACACACACACACACACACACACACACACACACACACACACACACACACACACACACACACACATCACAACACACACATCACACTATCTATACTACACACATCTTTTACACACACACACACACACACACACACACACACACACACACACACACACACACACAC
>CM049820.1:1624374-1654374 GCA_027422435.1 Schizopygopsis pylzovi | reverse complement strand
GTTAATTTGATGCAATGTATTATGTAGAATTACATGATTAATGCATTTAACACAACCCGTCATCTTACACTGATGCAGTGTCTAACGATGCAGGACGACTGATTGTGTGATAGTCTATTGAAATGCAGTTATATGAGCCTAAAATTCAAGATATGAGGCACAAAATCACTATCTTATATTTATATAATATAGTTTAGCAATATCACGCCAGCAAGAGTGCTGTTTTCCCTCAATATCTGCAAGATTGCACATGTGATAATGATTTAATAGTTCAGTAAATAAGTTAATATTGTGCCAATTTTATTTCTTTCTAAAGCCACTTGTGTAAGGTCTATTCAGCGCTTTTCATATTAATCACTATAATATGTTTAAATAGTCTTTTGGGGTGTAATTTCAGCCCAAATTGATGTGAGATTAATTATTCAGCACATCATTTAATTTGAATTGCTTGACAGCACTATTTATGAATCAATCAATCACTTTTATTTAATAATCAATGTTAAAATAAAAGTTGCATGTAGACATTATATTACAGATATGTGTCCCTGGAGCACAAAAGCAGTCATAAATCGTGGGGTATATGTGTAGCAATAGCCAAAAATATAGTGTATGGGTCAAAATTATCAATTTTTATTTTATGCCAAAAATCATTAGAATATTAAGATCATGTTCCATGAAGATATTTGTACCGTAAATATATCAAAACTTAATTATTGATTAGTAATATGCATTGCTAAGAACTTCATTTGAACAACTTTAAAGATGATATTGAGATTTTTTTGCACCCTTTCAAATATTGTCCGATCATAACAAACCATACATCAATGGAAATATTATTTATTCAGTTTTCAGATGATGTATAAATCTCAATGTCATAAAATTGACCCTTATGACTGTGCTCCAGGGTCACATATAAGGTGTCTTTTTAATGATATAATTCTGTGTCTACTCCAGTTTATTGTTGAAATATAAACATATAGATGTTGGCTGTAATAGAAAGCGTGTTCATGACAGATGTAAACAGAGTTCCCGTGTTTGTTGCTGCAGGTGAAGTTAGTGCAGCACACGTACTCGTGTCTGTTTGGGACGTTCCTGTGTAACAGCGTGAAGGAGCGCGAGGAGCAGTGCGTTCAGGAGAAGACGTGCTGCGTTTGGTCTCTGCTGCGGCCCGTCAACGCTTCCTTCCACAACATCCTCTACTCGCCGCGCTCCGAGACGGTACCGCACTCACAGAACATATCTGCTGCTCGGTGTTAGCAAATATATATCACAGCCAGCTTATTACAGTTAACAGAACCATTCAAAAACTTCTGGTAGCTGAAGTACAATGACCTGGAAAACTTCATCTTAAACTGAATTTATTTCTCTACTTGCAAAGATAATACTTATATTATATATTTATTAGCTTAAATTAAGTGTTAAAATCACTGGAATCAAAAGTAAATAAATTATATAGACAGTAAAAAAAAAATCTTTTTACTACAATTTCAAACAATAACAGAAAACGTCATTCAAACCAGGGTTATTATAGTTGTCTAAAACTAAAAACATTTGTTACTTAAAATAAAATAAACTTAATTTATTAACAAAAATTCGACTAGTTGGCAACATTTCTCATTTTAATTTAGTTTAACTTGGTGTGATAAAATAACTCAAACTAAAAAAAAAATTTGAATAAAAACTACTCATGCACACACGCACACACACACACACACACGTACACACAAAGACACAGACACACACACACGACCCCCCCCCCCACACACACACACACACACAACCAACACGCACACACACACACGACCCCCCCCCCACACACACACACACACGACCCAACACACACACACACACACGACCCCCCCCACACACACACACACCACACACACACACACACCACACCACACACACACACACACACACACACACACCACACACACACAACACACACACACACACACGACCCCCCCCCCAACACACACAAACTAACCCACACCCCCCCACACACATTACACGAACCCCCCCCACACACACAACGACACACAACACCCACACACACACAACCACACAACACACACACACACACACACACACACCCCACACACACACACACACGACACACACACACACACGTTAACAACTAAAAATTACAAAAGTAATTACTAAAGTATGCAACAAAATTACTAAAACATTAACTGCAATTAAAATGTAAATTATATTAAAATGTAAAATTAAAATATAAAAATTAGAACTGATAAAAAAATTATAATAAAAACATATATTTAATACACACACACACACACACACACAATATATATATATATATATTATAATAGTCTTTTAATGATATTAAAATAACACCACAGCACATGCATTTTCAACATTGATAATAATAATCATGTTTCATAAACAGCAAATCAGCATAATATTATGATTTCTGAAGATCATGTGACACTGAAGACTGGAGTAATGATGATGAAAATACAGATTTGATCACAGAAATAAATTACAGTTTAACATATATTCTCATAGAAAACAGCTATTTTAAATCATAATAATATATCCAAATTTTCACTGTATTTGTGATCAAATAAATGCAGGCTTTAAGTGCTGTCGTGTCCATGTAGACATCTCTCCAGGTCTTGCATCTCTCCATCTCCGTCAGGTGTTGCACCCGGTGTGTCACGTGAGGAATCTGTTGCTGTGGAGTGCCGTCTACCTGCCTAACTCCGCCCCCTCCACGCCTTCTGATGAGTCATGTGTGCCACACTCCGCCCCCTCAGCCTCGCCCGAGGACACACCTGTGGGCAGGTAAACCAGACGTGACACGTGTGTTTGTGTGTGCTGCATTTCCTTTTCCAAACACATTCTCAGCACGAATCATGTTTACATGCATCAGGGTAATGTGGTCACATGATGCGTACTTATTTATGCATTAGTAACACTTATCCGAAAGAAAATTGCATTTAAGTACAGCCCTATGATATCTGTGCGATGCAGAAAACGCGGACAGAATCGCAAAATCCAGTCATAAAAACAGAATTTGTCAAAGTTTGGATGAATTAATCAAAAGTAGGTCATTACACTTAAAGAAAATCATGATATGGACTATTTTCAAAAAAATTAAATGTTTAATTTTCATTAATTCAAATATAAATTAAATCAATGTTTTATGTCTTCATCTGATAACCAGTAAAATTTAAATACACAACACAGAATTTCTGAAAACACATTTCATAAGGCTACTGTGAGAATAAATAAAAATTGTTTGCATGAATTAGAATAATTAGACATGCTAAAACAGATTTTGGTAACAATAAAACATAAGGTGAGAAAAACATCTAACATTTCATACGGCCCTAAACATGTCATTTTTGTTTCACTTTTAATAAATTAATGTTAAATTGTATATGTTTCATGATTTTAGATGAGACATTCTTTTTGATGAGTAACATTTAATTTGACCATTATAAAGGAGTCCAGACTAATTTTAATGTAACCGATATCATAGAGCCCTAATTAAGGCAGTGTTATTTTAGTATCACCGGATATTCATATTTCAATATAATTTTTTTTTACTTAATAATAATTTTTATAATTTATGCAATGTTGAATCAAAATATTTCTCTACAGATCTTTGTAATTTCTATTTAATGCTTTTCTCATCTGACAATTTTTATATTTACCACACGCACACGCACACGCACACGCACACGCACACACACACACACACACACACACACACACACACAGTCACACACACACACACACACCCACACACACAAGCCATTGAGTACTACAGCCAAATAGTGGCATTGAAATGTTAGATATTATTTTATTTTTATACCACTATACTTCACCAGATGGCACCAAAGTCACCAAATGATTAGGTTTTGCCTGTCTGAACTTACTGGATTTTTTTTTTTTACTGAAGTAAAATAAATATTAAATGCATATTTCATATAAAAAAATTCACTTTTAGAGGTAAATAAATTAAGTAAAAAAATGGCACGAACTGATAGATTTTATTTGATTGAAAATGGGGATATGACATTTATAAAAAAACTAAAAACTAATTGGGATCACACCTGAGACCTTTGTGGACACATCTGGGCTTGAAGGTCTCAGGTGTGATCCCAATCATTTTAGACGGATTAAGGGCTGTTATACGACGGATGCTTGAGGGTTAAAGACTCCTCTCTCTATGAATTGTGTGATTTACAGTTTTCTTTGTCTATGGTCTTTCAGGTTACCAAAGACACGGTCGTATGAAGACCTGCCCACGTCCTGTGAGGGTTTGACCCCAAACCGCCGCAGCAGCGACCCAACCCTGAATGAGACGTGGCACGAGCGCCGGCTCTCACTGGAGATCAGCGTGACGACACAAGCCGACGGAAACCACACGCAGACGTCAGAACGAGGCGGCCTGGATCAGAGACTCGGCCTAAACACCAAGCTTTCTGAAGAACTAAACACAGATCGTTCAGCAAACGGGGCGGAGCTTTCTGTGACTGACAGCCAGATGCAAAACATCTCACATGAAGAGCACAGGAAAAACACGCCTGCCTTCGATATCCCAGAGGAGTCGGCTCTGAAGGAGAGCAACAGTGAGGACCAAACGCTCGAGTCGCCTCAGGAGCTTGAAGAAAAACGCACACCTGCATCCCAGCATCCTTTGCAAACCAACATTGAATTAACACCAGAAGGACTGCATCTAGATCATTGTACTATTACCCATGATTCTTCAGAATCTAGCAGCCAATCTTCAATGGAAAGTCTTTCCAGTCCAAACCACACAACTCTTAATGGCATCTGCTCACCTTCGCAGCATCCCGTGCATCCTCTTTTTCCGTCGGCCGATCGGGACGCAGCGGGAGACGCCTCTCCGACGTCGCCCCACAAGCGTCCGCTGGGTGTTTCCGGGCGTTTATCGGCATTAGGGCACCTGGAGAAGGACGGCTTGAGTCTGCACAGCGACGCTGTACAGGTGCGTCTGCGGCAGATGGAGGCGGGGCATCAGCTGCAGGTGGAGACGCTGAAGAAACAGGTGCAGGAGCTCTGGAGCCGGCTGCACGTCAACGGGAAGCTGGTGAGGAACAAACACACGTTACACTTCGTTACATTTAGCAGAAGCTTTTATACAAAGCCACTTACAAATTAAGACAATGGTAGCAATCAGAACCAACAAAACAGCAATGATATGAAGTGCTATAACAAGTCTATAGTTAGTGTTTGTGGTGAATCTCACACTTCCTGTTCCTGTGTGCCGCAGACGTCTCTGCCAGACGGGGAGAATAACATGGAGTCTGGCTGTTTGCAGCGCTGCGGGAACAACGATCTCCTGCCCGAGTCCAGCTGGGAACAGATCCAGCAGCGGGAAGCAGAGGTGAGCAGATCAGACCATCAGCACAGTTAACAGTTAACAGCATAAGTTCACAGATTAAATTAATAAATCCAGTAGTAGACTGCGTAAAACACCAGATTCAGTTCAGAAGAGGAGTGACTCTGAATTAGCCGCAGTGTGAACTAGCGTTGTGACGGTGAGGAAGAGGTCTGCTACCCGACTCGGTTTGGGTTAATGTTTAATGGATAGCTTCGGGCTTGGGTGTGTAGCTAAACCAAAACTATATGCAGAGTCTACGCTGCATTCATAGACGCACGCACACACACATTGATTATTGCACACAGATATCAGAGATTGCGCAGCGCACAAACAGCACGCAAACTTTTATTAGTAAATATATTTATCTGCAATGAGGGGGAAAAATCGCTGTTTTTGAAGTAACTA
Organism: Schizopygopsis pylzovi; assembly: GCA_027422435.1. Classification (NCBI taxonomy): domain Eukaryota; kingdom Metazoa; phylum Chordata; class Actinopteri; order Cypriniformes; family Cyprinidae; genus Schizopygopsis; species Schizopygopsis pylzovi. Next base: position 1,648,589 of record CM049820.1, on the reverse strand, counting down.
AGCCTCATTGCTTGTAGAGAGAGACGCGCAGACGCAGGAGCCCTCTCTCTCTCTCTCTCGCTAATTCAAATAAATTATTAATTAATTCAAATAAATACGATCTTATTTAAGATATTAAGCCCGAATGATAACGAGCCTTAACTGACAAAAATGACCATAATTTGCACGGTGGAAGAATTATGGTCTTGTCCATACAACCATTCATAAACTCGGCAGAATGTATGCGACCGCTGCACCTGATGATCATAAACATTCATAACTGGTAAGTGTTTTTATTTTGCCTTGTGAAATGGCCGAGCCTTGATGAATCTGTTTCTTTGTGGATTTGTTTACTTACCGTTGCATGCAATCGTGAAATGCAGCTTTTTTTATTTATTGGCTATTCGTTGGGGGAAAAAAGATTTCTGGTTCGGGCTCTAAATTGAAGTGTGCCGCTTGGGTCGGGTCAGACGATCTTGGGTACGGGCCGGGTTCGGGCTTCAGTTTAAAGCCCGTGCAGACCTCTACGGTGAGGTTGAGTTCGACATGTGACAACAACGGTAATATCACCGGGGGTGGGTGTGTGGGGGGGTAGTTTGTTAGCGTTTTCCCTCTTTCCCTCCCTTTTCTTTGCTTTTAAATAGCTTGTGTGCATTTTACTTTCACTTTCCACTTAGCATCAATTCAGCGTCAATTGATTGAATGAACAACAACAATTGAGTACAATGCTAACTCGCTTGCGTGTTTAATTAATTTAACAAAACTAATAAAAATAAACCATGCTATAGGCCTGATATAAATTTGAATAATTGACTTCGGTCCGTTGACTTCTTAGAAAATAATGCACACACGAGATGGTACATAATAAAGTGTAATTTTGTGGCATAAACATAGAAATGATCTGTCGTTTTTATCCTTCTGTTTGGTCAGTGTTGTAACACAATGTCGACCTGAAAACACACACAGAGAATGCCAACCCAGCAACAGAAAACAATTATTACCCAAAAGTCCTCCCTTCCATGCAAAAGTGGAGAGGGTCAACCGACCCCATCACTAAACGCTCTCGTGCAAGGGTACGGACGGCTCCGGGAATGGTTCTGGACACCGTCAAGCCTACATTCCAGAGCATAGTTCAAAACCCCCCATTTAAAACAAAGCAGGACTTTTTCTCCGTCGGACGGACCAAGGAAAACCAAACTCCTTGCCTTTTTTGACACGTATAACTATTGCAACTACACAAAATAAATATATGGATATTTAATGTGTACTTGTTCCCTCATAGGCATGATGTGATGATTTCGAGTGCCAATTATTTAGGACAATGTGGGAATTTTAATCATGCTTTAAAACGGTATAAACTGTAATGTGTGTATTATTATGCGGTGTTTGATCTCTAAAGAAAGCTAGACTCAGATGTGATAGACTGTGGTGATGACCGTTAAATTTTAATACCCTGCATAATTATACACGTATAAAGATCCATAAAGTTTATCCTTCCCAAAAGTGATGAGACATCACAGAACTGTTGGTCCACCCAGCAAGCCTGGACATGGGCGGGGCTCCGCCCCATACGAACCATCGGATTCGACAAGCCGCCCGGGGGAGGAGCAAGTTGGACTGTTGAAAAACAACGCGCCAGTTGCAAATCGCTCTCTCTGAAACATGGCGTGACGCTCTTGAACTCTCTCGACTCTTGGCTCTCTGGAACATCTCTCTTTAACATCGCTGGAGCTGCGCTCGTAACTTCTCTGCCTGCTCGCGCTCTTACCTGAACTTTGTCTCGACACCGACTAAACCAACCATCTATTCGAAGGCTAGAAGGCACAACATCAAAGAACAACGAGCTGAACGCCTACGGACGAAAGGAAAGCTTTCTGTGACGTCACGCGGTAGCAGCCACATCTCTCGTGTTTCCACCCGAGAGCACCCGAGACGCACGAACCAACCCACGTGGTTCCCGAGCACAAAGACCAGAGCAACGCATTTGAAGGAAACAAACAACTTCCAACCTGCTTCTTGTCAACAAGCAAGTACATTCTAACTAAATCTATATTGCTGATTGAACTGGTAGAATCTGATCTGAATGCAGTAACAGAGCAATAAGGCATCTGTCGTGATCTGTCCGGTCAAGTCAAGCGTTTAAATAGCTAAAAGGGCTAACTTTAATTTTAGGAATTACTTACCAAAATCCCTTATGCATGTCTTTGTATGTATGTATGTTTTGTGTGTTATCAGTTAATCCATTTATGTTAGAATAGCAGTATTACGAATAAACCATTTTTCATTTCATAAAGAATTGTCTCTGGAATGTGATTTGAAGTTTTTTCCTTTTTGCCATAAAGAGAAAGCTACCTAAGCTCGAAGTTGATATGCTGAGGCTAGTGTTCGGTGGACGGTCACTTAATACAGTATAACTAAGTTAAATATTAATATTACTTTTAACCAAGCAATATTTAATATTTAATAACTAATTCCCGGAGCTGAAATAATAGCTCTATATTAAACTGGTAATTTTACTACAAATGGTGGAGGAAAAAAGCTGGCATTATTAAAGAATTAATCTGAAAATCAAACCAGAGACAAAAGGGTATTTCTCAATTTTATCCGGAAAACTGAGTAAATACAGGAAAAGCGGTTATTTGTGGTATTGCATTCTCGTTTGTGAAACACAGTGTGTTGAATGAGAAGGGTATTTGTTTAACTCGAGTTGTGAGAAGAAACTGCAGTAAATAAGTAAAAGTCGCTCTAAAGCGCATCAAAGAGACAAATGAGCGTGTCCCTCGTTTGAGCTCTGAGTGAAGGCCTGTATAGTTTGATTTGTAAGTGCGTGTCCCACTTTCAAACTCCGCTATATTTTCAAATCCCCCGGGTGTGGAATGTTTAAAAAAGCTATTTAAATCATTCTCAGCCATTTGATTTCACGAGTGAATTCAAACGCACGGCGCTCAAAGGAAGTGGCCAGTCGTTTTTGAGAAAGGGGGAGATTGCGCAATCGAGTGTTTGTGTTTATGAGTGCGGTCTAAACAGACAAATATTCGCATAAATAGCCCGCCGAGGCTTTGATGGGTTATAAGTAACCCGTAGATAAATGTATCTCGTCCTAAATGAGTGAGATTATATGTGCTATAGAAAATTCAAGTCTGAAACGTGAAGCACATTTTTCTTCTGCCTACAGGCACTGAGTCGTCATAGCGACCAGTTCAGCCACGTGGAGATTAGCCGCATATAAGCTAAACTGAAACAAAGAAGTTTAGCAGCGTAGCAATGCAATGCGGTAGCATTACGGCTAGTGATTAGCACATAGCATTTAAAGCTTGAATGCAGTGTTTTGGTGGAAATGTGGTTCACAGCTAACACTAATTCCCTCTCTCTCTCTCTAGTCTCTCATTTAAAAGACTAACACGTTTTAAGTTGGCTGTGTTAATGTTTCCCAATCATCAGTGTTAACAAGTTCACAGGTTGGTTTAATATAACAGCTGATTAAAGTCTTTTTACCTTTTGTGGGACCAGCTTAATAACTGGTGGGTTATTAGAAAATGGTTTAATATACTGTTGATTATATGGTGAGTTTGACCTCATTCAATTATAATGGCTTTTATGATTTTAAAACACATCAATGGATAAGCGCTATTGTTAGGAATTTTTAATTGTTAGTGAATGTCACAATTGATTACAAATTAATTTTGAATTAATTTCATTTAATGGAATTTTCAATTCCTGCTTCCAGCAACAATAGCATCCATTTATGAACCATAAAACGCCCTTATAATTTGACCACTACAATAGAGCCTTAAGTTATCAAGAGGGAAATTTTTAATTTCGTTTACAAGTAGGATACAGATTAGTTATTAATTATTTTATTGTTAATCTTTTTTTTGGTGTTAATGACGACGAGGAATGCTTAAGTTTGGAAATTATTTGAATTACTATTATGGGAATCCAAAACTAGTGATTTAGAAGCTGTAAATTAATTTAATAATTAATTATGAATTCGAAAATTCTAATTACATTTAATAATTAATTACACTTCCTGTTTACATTTTGCAACAATATTGGTTTGTCAACTCAATTGCAGATTGCATTTGTAAATTCTAATCCTAAGTGAATCCTATTAATTTTAATTATAACATCATAAATTTTAATTAGAAACCAAATTCTAATTTTTAATTCCAAATTTCAAACTTAAATACAAGTCTGGCTCTATCTGTAGGCCATACTTCATTTTCTTAGGTGAGCTGATTGACTCAAGTAAAGTTAATAATAATTTAATTAAAACAATTTTATTAAATTAAAATTAGTCCTCTTACTTAGGCCTGAGAGTAGATAGTGCTCCCCCTAGTGTTGTGTTGGAGAAGTGACAGTGAAACCACACAGTCAAAATCACTTTTCACCAATCTGGAGCATGAAACGTAACCTTCTAATTAGAAAACCCCAAAAGGGAGTTAAGGTTTCCTCAACCTAGGTCAGTTGGTTTATCCTGTAAACAGCCAAACCAACCTAAGCATATAGACTCAACAGCACCACCTTGTGCCAACGTATTAGTTTTAAATCTTGGGAATAAATCTTAATCTCTTTTCTTTTCCCCTGTTACTAACTTCCAATTTGACTTGTTTGCTTAAGACTTGGCCGGGGAAAATCACGAATAGAGCGAAATGTTACAATTGAACAGATAGGTATGTGAAACTTGAGAACTACATTCAAAACTGTTTACCCTTTTACCCTCTATTGTGAAATCCTATTCCCCCAGGTTAAAGCAGGTGCAATGAGAAGATAGACATCGGCAAAAGTTTTAACACGCGTGACATACGCTGACCAGCGTCGCGGTATAAAATCCTGCCATTAAGGGACAAGTACTGTCATTGCTGTTATTTTCCTCCAAGGAGAAAATTGGAATAGCAATACCAGTCTTATTACAAAAGAGAAAATCTCGCCTACAATCCTCTGATTAGAAGCGCCCTTCTAAATCAGAATTAACAAAGCGAAACGAAGAAAATCTGCTATTAAAAGAGAACCTGTTTAGTGCTATTGTCCTTGTGTACCCATTCTGTGTGTGTGTTTTTTTCTTTCTCTGCTTCACAGCGGGGCTGCCCTTGTGTGTGCCCAATAATTTATCTGCAGAGACTACAATTAGAAGCACCTGCCAGAGGACCACAAACACAGAGACACAATCAACACTAGCATACACTACACTCTGCACATTTACACCCCTGTTTGTTTTGTTTGTGTTTTGTTTTTGCTTTGTTTCCTATTCAAGGTCTGTGTCAGTTCGGTCCAAGATCCCCCTGACCCGCCAGAACATGTCTCACGAAACAGAACATGTCGGTCACTGGGAAGGACTGGAAATGTGGCTAAGTGTTACAACGGGCAGCATACTCCCTAAAGCTGCTGAAACACTCCAACATCAGACACAGAATCAACTAGATGACAGCATCGCAAGCATTATGGGACAAGACCCAAGTCAAAACTACAGTCCCAGAGAATTAGCCAAGATCACCGGTTCTTTAAGCCACATACTCATCGCCACCCTCAAACTGAGCGACAAGCACGCCGCACAACGCCAGCAGGAGCTGACAAGCGCCCAACGACGCATAGAGCAGCTGGAACGTGAAGCTCAGGTACGACAGGAAGGGACCGATGAGGTGGAGCAGGACACCGAGGAGGAGACCAACAGGCTAAAAGAGACTCTAGAAGCTACCAGCCACGAAATGCAGCAGTCAAAGAGGACTTCGCTGATTGTGCAGACAAGCTACAGTATGCAGAGAAGCTACTGGAGAAGGCAAAGACTGACTTCAGGGACAAAAACAGCAGAATCAAGGCCCTCGAAGTTCATTTGGCTGAGTCAAGGAATGAGATCAGCCGCCTAACACGACAGCTCGACTACGTCACAAAGGAGTCTGAAAGTCTCCAAGAGGAACTCAGGCATGCTTATGAACTACGCCGTGAGCCGTCAAGTACAGAGCGTGCACCAACGGCACCCCCGTCAAGCAGGACTGGATCACCTGTTCATAGACCGACACGTGAACCGAAGATGGAGGGGATGGTGTTAAAACATTCACCAGCGCCGTCGGAAGAACGCTATATCACGACGGAACCAAAAGAATCTGCTGCAGCCAGCCGCAGGTCAGTGCACGGCTTGGACCTTAAAGATCTTGACAAGCTCGCCCGAAACATCGGAAAATTCAACCCCAGCTTGCCAAACAGCCAAAATGTCCACGCTTATCTGCAAGATATTGATTTCCATCTGGAAATGCGACCTAACGTTACGGACAAAGATAAACTATACTTACTCCGAACGACATCCAGTCCTGAAGTGCGCAGCTTCCTTGACCGGCAGCCTGTTAACACAAAGACTGACTATCAACGGCTTCAAAAGGCCCTATTAAAGAGTTTGCTGACCCTGAGTCCGATCAAGGCTTAGTGGCTGCCCTGGAGACGAGACAAGGACGTCACGACACTCCTCAAGCTTACTACAGTCGACTCAGACAAGCATATTTTGGAACTCGTAACGAATCTGACATGGAAGAGGAACTGAACTTTAAAACTCTCTTCCTGAGGAACCTTCATCCTGGCATAAGCCACCATCTTGGCGTTCTCGCATGCCCACGAACAATGAACATTCAGCAGTTGCGAGACTTGGTGCAAAAAGCCTACGGCAAACAAAAGATGGCCTCAGAAAAGAGCGCAAAACCCCCAGCAGTTCTTGAGTTCAACACTCAACACCAAGAACTGGCGCTGGAGGGCACCCAACGCCAAGACAGGGCTAAGCCACCACACAGGGAGTGGAATGCACCCCCGTCCAACAGAGAACGAGACTCACACGCTGGAACCCGACCTAAACAGAGGTATGACCGATGGGATGGACCACGTGGACGTCAACGCTCACCTGGACGACACTGGGATAAGTCATGGGACCAAGCAAGGCCTCAGGAAAGGCAATGGGAGAGATCGCGGAACCCAAGAGAGCAACGCTCATGGGAATCCAATGGAAACTCCAACGGAAAGCGACAGACTCACCCTAAGGCGACCAGCCCAAGGAATCGACGAAGGAATTCACCAAGGTTCCAAAGTGACCAAGCTCCAACTGAGTCCATACAAGAACAAAAAACACCACCGCACTTCGACTCACAGAAGATGATGGAAATGATGATGAAGGAATTCTTTCAACGAAAAGAGGAAGATAAGAAGTGGGAAAAGAAAGGAAACCCGGATTCAGCCTGACTAGCTGACGGACGAGAAAGCAGCGACAAGACAAACGAACCAGCCACAGAAAACAGCACCGCCTCACCTCAGTCTCAGAGTACAATAAACACGTTAACTTCAGATGGACATGAAGCCCCACCTGAAAATCCAGCAACAGAGTTAAACACTAACTCAGCACCCAATACTCCAAACTCCAGCAGCATTCAGCAGACACCTGCTGTTGAAAATCCTCAAGTTCCTGAAAGCGCTGTCTTAGTCATCTGCCACTCCTCCGAAGAACGCCAAGTCAGCCCTGACATCCTAAATATTTCCTCCCAAACTCCAGTTCCTCAACTCCTAGGCGATCTCATTGAAAAGGGTATAGCAAGAAAGTTCTACCTCTCCATCATCATCGAACGACACATCAGAGTCGAAGCCCTTCTGGACACAGGAGCCGACATCACTCTAATGTCTACAGAACTTCTCAAAGAAGTCCAAGAATTAACGAAGAGGACTAATGGCACCCTCAAGCTCCAAAGGTGCGAACTAAACGTACAAGCATACTCTCACACGGGCTTACAACTAAAACATGTAGCCCCAATCCATCTAACAGTGGGACCCATGGACTTCGTCCATCCCGTATACGTGTCAACACTCAACACGTACCCGCTCCTCATTGGAAAAGATTTGCTTAATCGTTTTGAACCCCTAATAGACTTCAAGCACCTAAAGATTTGGACACAAGTCCGTGAGCCTCTGCTTACAAGTCATTAGACTCCAATGAGTCACAGTGTCAAGTCACAGACACTACCCCTAAGTCAATGACCGTGAAGCAGTAACAGAGCCCAGGTCTGGGCCGAGCACAAACGCCAACGACCCTCTCCTCTGCTCGCTGCACGAGCCTGAACCAAACACAGGCCCCCTTCAAATCATGACTGCGATAGAGGTTCATGGCACGTCAGTGTCCGAGGCAGCACTAGCCCTATGGGCAGAGAACTCAGCCATCAGCCTGAAACTATTCAAAACATTGAAGCAGAGCTGTCAAAGTCTACCACATGTCACTAAGCACAGCCGTTACCCTCTCAGTCCCTGGTCGACAACCATGGCCACCTCCAAGATCATCTGCGCTCTGGCATACGATGGAACAACAGACAGCTGAGTCACTACTTCCTCGTCATTCCAGACCTGCCGCATGACATCTACATTGGAGCGGATATCATGGTTCGACTCAATGCTCACATTGACACTGTAAACAACATCATATGGGCTCCCCTGTCACACCAACTGACAACTTCAGTCAATCTCAAGAACCTCCAATCCGGTCAAACCATGCCGGACGCATGCGCTATGATTACGGAACAAGGAGCCACAATACCTGCCTACAGCAAAAGCGTCAGTGTCCGCCTCAACATGCGACCTGGCCAAACTCTCAACAGTAAGCTGAGCTTCTTCCAACCTTCCAGAACCTGCCTAAAACTCGGACTGACTCTGGAAGCTACACCTCTCATTGAAGTGTCATCTCGTGCGATATATGTGTTGTTCAATAACTGTATGGCCCAAGACATCCACGTCCCAAAAGCCAGCCACCTGGGATGGCTCATCAACCAGGCATTCCATGACTTTGAACTGATGGTACCTGTCATAGGCCCCATACCAGCCCAACTAATGTCAGATGGATACAATGACACTATAACATTCACAAAACCTCATGAAGTCATTGCCATCACCTCAATCCTGCCAGTGTCCAGAGAAGCGTCTGCCGGTCAGAACTAATGGATGACACTCACCTCACTGTCTATGCTGTCTCAACCCAGCCTGCGACAGAACCACCTACACGGGTGACCAGCGAGGCCCAAAGCCCCTTTTATGACTTAACGGCAGAAGAACCCTACGCCGGGTTCAATACTCAAATTCAACAGATCTTGAGTGACGCGGATGCCCTCCACAACGAAGTGGAGCGCCAAGGACTCAAAGAAGTTCTGCTGAAGTACAAGGACTCTTTCGCAAAGGACTCTCTAGATTGTGGATTGACAAACATCCACACGGTGCGCATACCGACAAACCCAAATGCACCACCCACCTTTGTGCGACAGTACAAGATTCCGATAGCGTCATATGAGCCAGTGCAAGAAATTGTTGACTCCATGCTGGAAAAGGGGGTCATCCGGCCCTGTAACAGTACATATTCTGCCCCGATATGGCCAGTCCTAAAACCCAACGGCAAATGGCGGCCCACTATCGACTACCGCAAGTTGAATCAGCAAGTACCATTGTCACGATGGCCTATGACCCAATTGGACCAAGAAATACCAAAAATCAAAGGCTCGACGATCCTGTCCACATTGGACGTCGCCTCCGGGTTTTGGACGATCCCTGTCCACCCCGACGACCAACATAAGCTGGCATTCACTTTCGGCAACCGACAGTACACCTTCACACGGTGTCCCTTTGGCTATGCCAATTCACCGGCAGAATTTAACATTTTCCTTAACAAAGCATGCCCTGACGCCAGAGTCCGAGGCAACCTCGTCTACGTAGACGACGTCTTAATGAAAAGTTCAAGTGTGGAAGACCACCTCAAAGAAATCGACCATGTCCTAAACCAGCTGACAACAGCGGGAGCTAAAATCGCCCTTCACAAAGGACAATGGTGCAAAACCAAGTGAATTATGTTGGACTGCTCGTCGGAAGAAACGGCATTGAGCCACAATCTAACCGTGCCCAAGCAATTCAAAGCATAAAAACACCAACTAACGTCTCTGAGTTGCGAAGCTTTCTGGGAGTGTGCAATTACTCACGACAGTTCATCGAAAACTACGCTGACATCGCACGACCACTAACTTCCCTCCTGAAAAAGGACGAACCTTTTGTTTGGACAAAGGCCCAGGACACAGCTATGAGCCAGCTCAAACAGTGCCTGCGCTCTGCTCCATGCCTCGCCTACCCAGACCCAGGGAAGGAATTCTATCTGGACGCGGGATTCTCTGACCAGTGCCTCAGTGCGGGTCTATACCAGCTCCATGATAAGGACAAGCGAGTGGTCGCTTATGCCAGCAAAACGCTGCTTCCCCCAGAATGCAAATATTCACACTGCGAAAAAGCTTTACTTTGCACTGTGTGGGGCATTCAGCGTTTCTCTAATTACATCGGTGCACAGAAAGTCATCATCGAAACTTGCCACCAGCCAGTTACCTTCCTCAACAGTCAACGAATCAGAGATGGCGTGGTAACCAACGCACGCATAGCTACCTGGCTAATGACACTCCAAGGACGGGATGTGGAGGCAAGATATGCCCAGAACTACAAATCCTCACTGGGAAACGGGCTTGCGGCATGCCAAAACTGTTCAACGGACACGCTGGACACCTCAGCAGAGCCAAAAGAACTGCCACGACCGCAAGCGACAAATCATCGGTACTTCGAGGAGAATGTGTGTACAGGAATGCCCACAGCATATGTCGATGGCTGCTCATACAATCGCGAGGGCAAGTTACAAGCGGGAGCGGGTGTGGTCTGGCTCAACAATGACCCGTGCCCACCGCAGCAACTCAAACTTGGCCCACAATCATCACAATATGCAGAAATAGCAGCCATCCTCATCACACTACAATTGGCTGCAACCCACAAAATCAGAGAACTCCTCATCTGTACCGATTCGAACTATGCCCGTCTAAGTTTCATATGCCATCTAACTGGATGGAAGAGGAATGGATTCAAGACAGCTAACAACAAGCCTGTCAAGCACCAGGAACTCTTCCAAGCAAGCGACGCCATCGTCACTGAACACGACATGGTCGTTTATTGGAAAAAGGTCAGAGGTCATTCACGTCAACCAGGACAAGACAAAGACTTAAATGACCAAACCGATGCCCTCGCCAAAGCAGGGGCATTACAGGGAGAGTCCTGGACATTTCATGCCCTCCCACCCCACCCAACTGTGGCAGCGGTGACCCGCCGCCAAAGTGCCCGAGTGGGCACACACCTGCCTCCTCCCACATCTCCCTGTCGCCTCAGTTCGTTGCTGAAGACCTCCTCACCCTCCAACATACGGACTCAGCCATACAGTCCATTGTAGCACACCTGTCCGACCCCTGGAAAATCCCATTTCCACCTCGGACCTACGAACATCATCCGACCTCCGCACGCTCCATTCGATCAAGCACATGCTGCATCTACGAGACGGTGTCCTCACGTATGTCCCTGAGCCATCCACTGCTCCAAGGCTCGTAGTCCCTCATGGCCAAAGGGGGATGATGTTGACACACGCACACGATGCACCATGCGCAGGACACCACGGAGTCAAGGCCACCTATGAAACACTCAAGCAAGTAGCATACTGGCCTGGCATGCAGCAAGACGTAGCAGAATACGTTAAAGGATGCCTGGTGTGTTGCCAGTTCCAACCGGCAAATCCAAACCACCGAGCACCACTGCAAAGGAAAGGAATGACCTTCCCATGGTCGGACCTCCAAATAGACTGGGTAGGACCCCTACCACGGTCGACGCGGGGCAACAAATACTTCCTCACCGTGGTCTGCGAATTCACAAAATGGATAGAGTGCCTCCCAGCTCCCAACGATACAGCAGAAACAACAGCCTGTCTGTTATTGAACCATATCTTCTCAAGATTCGGACTGCCTTTAAGGGTCAACTCTGACCGCGGAACCCACTTCACCGCTGAAATTATGCAAGACGTATGGAAACTCCTGGGCATACAGGCCAAACTCCACATAAGCCATCACCCAATTTCTTCCGGTCAAGTGGAACGGGCTAACAGAACAGTGGTCAGCATGTTAAAAAAATACGTAGCCACCAATCAAAAGGATTGGGACATTAAACTCCCTCTGGTACTGATGGCCGCTCGAGCCACACCCCATCAATCTACCGGAATACCCCCGTTCACAATGATGACAGGGAGAAACATGACGCTACCACTACACCTGCTGTACCAACCTGGTGACCTGAACCTCGTCACCGCCTACAACACTCACCAGTACCTGGAAGAGTTACATCAGCACCTGAGAACAACTTTCGCCTTCGCGCAACAGCAGCTACAACGAAGTGCGGAAGGCCGAAAAGCCTACTACGACCAAAAGGCCTCTCACCATGAGCTCAATGTCGGAGATCAAGTGTGGTACTACAGTTTCGCCCGACCAAGGCCGAATGCTCCCCATCACCTGTCAAAGAAGTTCCTACCTCACTGGACGGGACCCCATGAGATTGTAGACAAGCTCTCACCTGTTGCCTATCGAATCAAAATCAGACAAGGGCGCAGCGAGCCAGTCCTTCGATGGGTCCATCGAAACCAGATAAAGAGGCCCCTGGGCTCCAGCCGACATGGAAAGGGGGAAGATCAGACCCACTGACACAGACCGATATGCACCACACGCACCATATGCACCACACAAGCATTAGTATTGATATGTTAGGAAAACATATAGCAACCATGCTTAGACACAACCCATATTCTCTCCTCCACAGCACTGCTAGGACCAATCTAGTAGCGAGGAGTTACCCTCAATTTTGTTTTTAATTTTTTTGCTTGATTTTGATTTTGAATTTTTGTCTTAATTTTTTTTTTTGGTTTTTTCCTCGTGTCTCACTTTGTGTTTTTCCTTTCCTCTCTCTCACTTTGAACCCCCTTAACCAATCCGTGAATACAGGTCCTGAAATTGAGATCGACTGCCGTCAGTAAAATCGTTGTAATTCGCTGTGAGAACCGTTGTCAACCGATCGAGGCCACCCGCCAAAATCATGAACGACATGATACGCGATGTAAGTTCCTTGATTGACAACTTAGCCATGAATAGGATTCCGTGCTACGTGATACCTCTTAGCCTTGTTCAAACATCGTAACTTCGGCCACTGCGGGCCCCGTTAGTCTCATCCAAACCCATCTCACCCCTTTCCCGGCAGCGTTATTCCCATATACGCAAACCCGGAAACAGGTGACTTTGTTTTCTTTTCAGTTTGCCCATTATTGACGTTAATAATGTTTACCGGCTTAAAATGTTGTGAATGTTGGATTTTGGCAAGGGAACACCTATGTCAAAATCCACACTCCCGAGGTCGTCGCGTATCACGATAGCAACGAACAGTTGTACTTGGCTCCAAAGCTAAAGATGTGTACGCTCACTAAAGACATTCACTTCCTCCGCCCGAGTAAACCTTTCGTACGCAATAATACAGAGGGCATCTGTGGCTTAGAAGCCATGAGACCCGACGCTAGCTGCCCCGCCGACGCAACACCACGTTCTCAGGTTGAGGTAACACAAGCCGAAATTGTCGGAAACCGATGGCTGGTGAACACCCCAGCCCGAACGGCTACCCTCACATATGATCAACACGACACCGCTACGCGCATTAGTCTGCCTAACCAAACGTTATGGATCACAGTCCCTAAGGGCTCGATCCTCCATATTGACGAACTAGCATTGTATCACCTCACCGACGATGAGTATCAGGCCGAAATCGAAATCTCACCCTTTTTCAAGCAGCATTCCTTTGTCCTCGATCCAGAATTGGAAGAAAGGATCAAGGAGGAAGGAACGCAGCTTATTGATCTGACACCGGTTGACACAGCTTTAGAAGCTATCGCTCGCCTTCCGCCCGCTGGCGCGCCAATTATTCGGTCCTGGTCTGCCGCTGACACGGCGCTTTGTATCTCTACTATAGTAGGATATGTTGTGACTTTGACACTGGCCTTCCTCCTACACAAGCGAGTGAACGTCGTTCAAGAGTCTCTCAACAAATGCACGTCAGGCATCCCTCGCCTTTTTCGACGTGGTAATCTCGACCTAGAATCCGAACCCGAGAATGTGACCAACCTGATTGAGATCATGCCTATACCGTCTCGTGAAAACCCCGACAATTAAACCAGTCAAAATGACCCAATTGTCAACGATGCTAAACAAACTAGCCCTATGTCTTCTCAAGTTTCTCACCGGTTCCTTTCCAAATTACCCTGCACCAGTTTTCAGTCAGTGATAGAGATCTCGTTGGTGTCTTGTGTGTGTCCATTCTCTCTGCCTCTTGTTCCAGTGCCTGAAGATGTTCCATCGGGTACATCTCCACACAAAAGGGGGATGTGTAACACAATGTCGACCTGAAAACACACACAGAGAATGCCAACCCAGCAACAGAAAACAATTATTACCCAAAAGTCCTCCCTTCCATGCAAAAGTGGAGAGGGTCAACCGACCCCATCACTAAACGCTCTCGTGCAAGGGTACGGACGGCTCCGGGAATGGTTCTGGACACCGTCAAGCCTACATTCCAGAGCATAGTTCAAAACCCCCCATTTAAAACAAAGCAGGACTTTTTCTCCGTCGGACGGACCAAGGAAAACCAAACTCCTTGCCTTTTTTGACACGTATAACTATTGCAACTACACAAAATAAATATATGGATATTTAATGTGTACTTGTTCCCTCATAGGCATGATGTGATGATTTCGAGTGCCAATTATTTAGGACAATGTGGGAATTTTAATCATGCTTTAAAACGGTATAAACTGTAATGTGTGTATTATTATGCGGTGTTTGATCTCTAAAGAAAGCTAGACTCAGATGTGATAGACTGTGGTGATGACCGTTAAATTTTAATACCCTGCATAATTATACACGTATAAAGATCCATAAAGTTTATCCTTCCCAAAAGTGATGAGACATCACAGAACTGTTGGTCCACCCAGCAAGCCTGGACATGGGCGGGGCTCCGCCCCATACGAACCATCGGATTCGACAAGCCGCCCGTGGGGAGGAGCAAGTTGGACTGTTGAAAAACAACGCGCCAGTTGCAAATCGCTCTCTCTGAAACATGGTGTGACGCTCTCGACTCTTGGCTCTCTGGAACATCTCTCTTTAACATCGCTGGAGCTGCGCTCGTAACTTCTCTGCCTGCTCGCGCTCTTACCTGAACTTTGTCTCGACACCGACTAAACCAACCATCTATTCGAAGGCTAGAAGGCACAACATCAAAGAACAACGAGCTGAACGCCTACGGACGAAAGGAAAGCTTTCTGTGACGTCACGCGGTAGCAGCCACATCTCTCGTGTTTCCACCCGAGAGCACCCGGAGACGCACGAACCAACCCACGTGGTTCCCGAGCACAAAGACCAGAGCAACGCATTTGAAGGAAACAAACAACTTCCAACCTGCTTCTTGTCAACAAGCAAGTACATTCTAACTAAATCTATATTGCTGATTGAACTGGTAGAATCTGATCTGAATGCAGTAACAGAGCAATAAGGCATCTGTCGTGATCTGTCCGGTCAAGTCAAGCGTTTAAATAGCTAAAAGGGCTAACTTTAATTTTAGGAATTACTTACCAAAATCCCTTATGCATGTCTTTGTATGTATGTATGTTTTGTGTGTTATCAGTTAATCCATTTATGTTAGAATAGCAGTATTACGAATAAACCATTTTTCATTTCATAAAGAATTGTCTCTGGAATGTGATTTGAAGTTTTGTTCCTTGTTTGCCATAAAGAGAAAGCTACCTAAGCTCGAAGTTGATATGCTGAGGCTAGTGTTCGGTGGACGGTCACTTAATACAGTATAACTAAGTTAAATATTAATATTACTTTTAACCAAGCAATATTTAATATTTAATAACTAATTCCCGGAGCTGAAATAATAGCTCTATATTAAACTGGTAATTTTACTACAGTGTCGTTGTGGGTTTTGGTTCCTTTGCTGTTTTAAGGTCATTGCGCACATTGAGTCACATTGAAAATGTATACGTTATCGGGTTCGGTTTTCTGTGTTTTCCGCGTCTGTATCAAGCATTTTGAGCGGTGTTTTGACAGTTCAGAGCCACCGTACATTGAACACCAAAATCCAGAATGACGATTGTCAAGTTCATCCACGTCGTGTCGCAGCACGAAGCACTGTATATAGATCCTTACACACCGAGTTCACAGAAACTGATGATCTTCTTTTTAATATGTGGCTCTAGTATCGCTAGCAAAGCATTAAACTGAGCCGCTAAATCCTGAAGTAAACTTTCCCGCTGCTCCTTAATAAGGAGGGGGAAACTCAGGATTGGATCATGGACCCAATATTAGCGAGAGGACAACAAAATCACGCATCGGACTCAGTGTGCAAGGTTTCTGTCCATGATACATTTTTAGGATGACGAATACGAAAAAACCCATACAAAAATCAGTGTGCAGAGTAGGGCTGTCAAAAAAAATCGAATTTGGAATATTTGTCGAATTGAAAATAAAAATCCACATTCGAATGAAAAACGCTGCGTTCGAATTGTAGGTGTCCGTCAGGCAGCTTGGCACGAGATGTGATGATGAGGTGTCTTCTCATTTTAATGCTTTTGTTTTTATCCTGTCCAGTTGAACGCACTCGTTGCGGTGCTGCACATTCACAATATAGCGGAAAGAGAGAACATCAATGTGGAGATGTTGTTGTTTACCTCAAAACTGAAACCTTTTTACTCAATTAGCCTAGTCTGTGCTTTTTTATTTTGTTCATTTTTTAGTTTAGTAATTTGATGTTTAATGTTTTTAGATCGCAATGTTACAATGTTAGAATGTAATGTGATTTTAACCATTTTTGCACATTATACATGTCTACATGATTACATTCACTTTATTTATTTGTTTAATTAAAATACAAAATACAGAGATATGTACTGTATACCGCAAATCAGCCAAAAAATACCTGTATACCGAAAATCAGCCAAAAAATACAGAGATATGAATTTTTGCTCATATTGCCCAGCCCTACTTTGAAGAAACGTGCATTAGTAATATTTAGCTCGATGCGCCCTCTTGTGGCCTCAGGAGAGAAGCCAAAAGTTTTTTTTCCCTAATTGAATTTATGCCTTTTAAATGAGAATATATTTAGAGTTTTGATAATATTTTATTAAAAAATTATAATTTAGTTTTTCAGCCAATTTGAGACCTTTAGGCTTTAAGGACCTTTGAAATAACAAATAAGTGATATGGACATGTAATGCGGTCAAGAGCTGCCTGGAATGTGTTTTTCCTTAAAACAATTGCTCACCTCAGAACGTACGTCAGCCAATCAGATTCAAGCATTCAATGTAGTATAAATAACCTACACAGTTTAAATATGAAAATTAGCAAACACGGTGGAACCAAATAAATGAAAAACGAATGTTTTAAAACCACCTTTGATAAACGGCAAAACTCAACTGGTTTTACAAAACCAAAAATATTTTTAAAACATGCGCTTTTGCATTTCGTTTGGACACTAAAACTTCCGCCATGGTCTCGTCTTTCTCACCTCACGTGATAAATTAAACCTGATCTGTGATTTGGTCGTTTGGCTCGCAGTATTGAGCAGTCGCGTTCTGTTTTTAATTGTAGTGTCTGTTCTCTAACTGAACTAAATGAAATAGAATTTTGTATTACTATAAAAATAAGGGCTTGTGGCTTAACACCTGCAACACAGACTATCACAGCAAGCCTAATGTGAATGTGACCTGATGGGCTTCATGTTTCTAATGCTTGTTGTGTTTGTGGTCATGTGACGCAGTGGTTCTCGGATCACGCGGAGTCTCGCTGCTACGGGTGCGAGAGGACGCTCTGGCTGGCGGCGAGGAAGCATCACTGCAGGTGATCAGTGTGTGTGTGTGTGTGTGTGTGTGTGTGTGTGTGTGTGTGTGTGTGTGTGTGTGTGTGTGTGTCTGTGTCTGTGTCTGTGTCTGTGTCTGTGTCTGTGTGAGTGTGTGTGTGTGTGTGTGTGCGTGCGTGACCCTCCTCTGTCCTGAATCTCACCCGCTACTGACCCTAAAACACACACGCAAATATTTCAGCTTCAGTGCACATTAATATTAAGCTCTAAAACACTGACTAGTACAGCCACATGATATAAACCAGTGGTTCCCAACCTTTTATTCATGCCCCCCCCCCCCCCATGTTCACATATGGTAATCTGAGCCCGCCCCCATATTATATTTATACTCGCCCATTTTATATATATATGTATAAATATAATATGCAATAGTAATATTATTTTGTCTCTTAGAAATGCACATTTGACATTGTAGTTTGAGTTAGGATGCAGATGTTCATTATCAAAATCAGTAATATCTGTAATAATTGCAACAATCTCCTTTTTTATATGGTGTAATTAAATGTTTCTGACTGTTTTTGAGTTTTATTAAAATTAACCATTGTTTTTCTATAGTAGCATATATTTACATCATGATAACCAGAGTTAAAATCATACATATAGCACCTCGATGCTGTGGTTAAAAAGGCAACTATATGGTTTCTAGGTAGCCTAGTTATATGAAAAACAGTAATACATTTATTATAAAAGCAGAAACGCTAGCCTTATCACAAATATACTGTAATTACATTCCATTACACCTTTAATACACATCTACGTTAATATAACACATTTGGCATAAATACCCCACTTTTCTGCCACAATACCCCGGTGCAGTTAATGTTACTACAGTAAATCCATGGTAAATGATGGCGATTTGTAGATTGAAAAGCCTGACTGTATCGTTGCACACAGCGCTGTTTTATCTGGATTTAAACTAGTTTATATGAGTCGAATGATATCAACTGAAACTAGTTTATATGAGTCGACTGGTATCGACTGAAACTAGTTTATATGAGTCGACTGATATCGACTGATACTAGTTTATATGAGTTGACTGATATCGACTGATACTAGTTTATATGAGTTGACTGATATCGACTGATACTAGTTTATATGAGTTGACTGATATCGACTGATACTAGTTTATATGAGTTGACTGATATCGACTGATACTAGTTTATATGAGTTGACCGAAACTAGTTTATATGAGTTGACTGATATCGACTGATACTAGTTTATATGAGTTGACCGATACTAGTTTATATGAGTCGACTGATATCGACTGATACTAGTTTATATGAGTTGACTGATACTAGTTTATATGAGTCGACTGATATTGACTGATACTAGTTTATATGAGTCGACTGATATTGACTGATACTAGTTTATATGAGTTGACTGATATCGACTGATACTAGTTTATATGAGTTGACTGATACTAGTTTATATGAGTTGACTGATACTAGTTTATATGAGTTGACTGATACTAGTTTATATGAGTCGACTGATACTAGTTTATATGAGTTGACTGATACAAGTTTATATGAGTTGACCGAAACTAGTTTATATGAGTCGACTGATATCGACTGATACTAGTTTATATGAGTTGACTGATATCGACTGATACTAGTTTATATGAGTTGACCGATACTAGTTTATATGAGTTGACTGATATCGACTGATACTAGTTTATATGAGTTGACTGATATCGACTGATACTAGTTTATATGAGTTGACTGATATCGACTGATACTAGTTTATATGAGTTGACTGATATCGACTGATACTAGTTTATATGAGTTGACCGAAACTAGTTTATATGAGTTGACTGATACTAGTTTATATGAGTTGACTGATACTAGTTTATATGAGTCGACTGATACTAGTTTATATGAGTTGACTGATACTAGTTTATATGAGTTGACTGATATAGACTGATACTAGTTTATATGAGTCGACTGATACTAGTTTATATGAGTTGACTGATACTAGTTTATATGAGTTGACTGATATAGACTAATACTAGTTTATATGAGTTGACTGATACTAGTTTATATGAGTCGACTGATATCGACTGATACTAGTTTATATGAGTTGACTGATACTAGTTTATATGAGTTGACTGATATCGACTGATACTAGTTTATATCAGCTGCACTGATACTAGTTTATATGAGTTGACTGATACTAGTTTATATGAGTTGACTGATACTAGTTTATATGAGTTGACTGATACTAGTTTATATGAGTCGACTGATACTAGTTTATATGAGTTGACTGATACTAGTTTATATGAGTTGACTGATATCGACTGATACTAGTTTATATGAGTCGACTGATACTAGTTTATATGAGTCGACTGATACTAGTTTATATGAGTTGACTGATACTAGTTTATATGAGTTGACTGATACTAGTTTATATGAGTCGACTGATATCGACTGATACTAGTTTATATGAGTTGACTGATACTAGTTTATATGAGTCGACTGATATCGACTGATACTAGTTTATATCAGCTGCACTGATACTAGTTTATATGAGTCGACTGATATCGACTGATACTAGTTTATATGAGTTGACTGATACTAGTTTATGAGTCGACTGATATCGACTGATACTAGTTTATATGAGTCGACTGATACTAGTTTATATCAGCTGCACTGATACTAGTTTATATGAGTCGACTGATATCGACTGATACTAGTTTATATGAGTTGACTGATACTAGTTTATATGAGTTGACTGATATCGACTGATACTAGTTTATATGAGTTGACTGATACTAGTTTATATGAGTTGACTGATATCGACTGATACTAGTTTATATGAGTTGACTGATATCGACTGATACTAGTTTATATGAGTTGACCGAAACTAGTTTATATGAGTTGACTGATACTAGTTTATATGAGTTGACTGATACTAGTTTATATGAGTCGACTGATACTAGTTTATATGAGTTGACTGATACTAGTTTATATGAGTTGACTGATATAGACTGATACTAGTTTATATGAGTCGACTGATACTAGTTTATATGAGTTGACTGATACTAGTTTATATGAGTTGACTGATATAGACTAATACTAGTTTATATGAGTTGACTGATACTAGTTTATATGAGTCGACTGATATCGACTGATACTAGTTTATATGAGTTGACTGATACTAGTTTATATGAGTTGACTGATATCGACTGATACTAGTTTATATCAGCTGCACTGATACTAGTTTATATGAGTTGACCGAAACTAGTTTATATGAGTTGACTGATACTAGTTTATATGAGTTGACTGATACTAGTTTATATGAGTCGACTGATACTAGTTTATATGAGTTGACTGATACTAGTTTATATGAGTTGACTGATATAGACTGATACTAGTTTATATGAGTCGACTGATACTAGTTTATATGAGTTGACTGATACTAGTTTATATGAGTTGACTGATATAGACTAATACTAGTTTATATGAGTTGACTGATACTAGTTTATATGAGTCGACTGATATCGACTGATACTAGTTTATATGAGTTGACTGATACTAGTTTATATGAGTCGACTGATATCGACTGATACTAGTTTATATCAGCTGCACTGATACTAGTTTATATGAGTCGACTGATATCGACTGATACTAGTTTATATGAGTTGACTGATACTAGTTTATGAGTCGACTGATATCGACTGATACTAGTTTATATGAGTCGACTGATACTAGTTTATATCAGCTGCACTGATACTAGTTTATATGAGTCGACTGATATCGACTGATACTAGTTTATATGAGTTGACTGATACTAGTTTATATGAGTTGACTGATATCGACTGATACTAGTTTATATGAGTTGACTGATACTAGTTTATATGAGTTGACTGATATCGTCTGATACTAGTTTATATGAGTTGACTGATACTAGTTTATATGAGTCGACTGATATCGACTGATACTAGTTTATATGAGTCGACTGATACTAGTTTATATGAGTCGACTGATACTAGTTTATATGAGTCGACTGATATCGACTGATACTAGTTTATATGAGTTGACTGATATCGACTGATACTAGTTTATATGAGTTGACTGATACTAGTTTATAGGGGTGTAACGATACACCAGTGGCACGGTTCGGTTCGGTTCACGGTTTTGGAGCCACGGTTCGGTGTGGGGGTAGGGTTCATGTCATCTTACCAGCAATACTAAAGGAGCAATAGATTCACTTAACTCCAATAATAAAAACAACATTAACTTGACTTAACTTTTTCTTTATTAACTTTGGCTTCACATTTTTAGTGCAGTCAGCATACCGGAGTAAACAAAAATGAATTAAATACCTCCAAAGTAGACTGGTCAGAATAAAACATTTCTCTCTTTAGTGTAGCCAGCTTAACAGAGTAAACTAAAATGAGATAACTTCAATGTAGGTAGTCAGAAATAAACATTTGCCTCTTTAGTGAAGTCAGCTTACCTGAAGTAAACGGCCGCATATCTAGCGCCATGAAAACACATATTGACTTTGTAACGTTAATTGTTTGAGCACGGTCGGAGTTAGCTTGTAGCTTCATTCTAAAGTCAGTGGGAAAAGTTTCCTGTTTTTGAGGCTTCTTACGTGTGCTGCTTATATTAATGTTGAGGTGATGTCTCCGGAGATGCGCTTGCATATTAGACGTGTTTCCTGTCGTATAAGGGGCCGCTCACATATCGCGTCTTTTGCGCGCTCAAGTTCGTTATTTCAAATGTAGACGCACGGTATGCGCGCTCATAATGGAAGCGACGCGCTCGTTCTTTCCAGTGATAAAAACATTTCAACTTTTCAGAATGCAGCAAGCGCACCGCAGGTCATGTGACGAAATTTCCTTCCTGTAACGGAGAGCGCAGCTGATGGTTGCTTAGCAACGACAAACGCCTCCGCAGAGCAACCGCCCGAGCGCTTTGGAAAAAAGGAGAAAGCAGCGCACCTAGCGTTTTCCCCCGCGTTTTTAGGCGCGATATGTGAACGGCCCGGCCCCTAAGAGAGTTTTGTGAAACAGTTACGACAGATTGTGTGCGCTGTGTCAACGACACGAATTCCATTCCTGTACTCCACTGGAAAACCAAAATGTTCCCACACAGGAGACTTAAATGTGTCCGGGGGATCTGCAATTTCAGTACTATGCGAAGCAGCCATCCTGCATATACTAGCAACCGAGTGTGACGCTCACTCCCAAGTCACGTGAAATGACATGCACTTGGAAAACAGTAACTTTAGAATATAATATTTAGAACAAATTTAAAAAGCTCTTATTAGTCATTACTAATACAATTTAAATCATAATGTTAGCAAAGAAAAATTTGTTTAAATTAATAGTTAGTTAGA
Source organism: Schizopygopsis pylzovi (assembly GCA_027422435.1). Lineage (NCBI taxonomy): Eukaryota > Metazoa > Chordata > Actinopteri > Cypriniformes > Cyprinidae > Schizopygopsis > Schizopygopsis pylzovi. Next base: position 1,625,471 of record CM049820.1, on the reverse strand, counting down.
GATAAGTGCCATTAACCTCAGCAATGGGCAGCAGGGGGCGTGAGAGTACCGCGGTACGCCACGAGAGTTCCGCGATTCGTATCGTGGGTGGTGTATCGCGATCTTTCGGTTCGGTTTGTGATATCGTTACACCCCTACTAGTTTATATGAGTTGACTGATATCGTCTGATACTAGTTTATATGAGTTGACTGATACTAGTTTATATGAGTTGACTGATATCGTCTGATACTAGTTTATATGAGTTGACTGATACTAGTTTATATGAGTTGACTGATATCGACTGATACTAGTTTATATGAGTCGACTGATACTAGTTTATATGAGTCGACTGATATTGACTGATACTAGTTTATATGAGTTGACTGATATCGTCTGATACTAGTTTATATGAGTTGACTGATACTAGTTTATATGAGTTGACTGATATCGACTGATACTAGTTTATATGAGTCGACTGATACTAGTTTATATCAGCTGCACTGATACTAGTTTATATGAGTCGACTGATATCGACTGATACTAGTTTATATGAGTTGACTGATATTAGTTTATATGAGTTGACTGATATCGACTGATACTAGTTTATATGAGTTGACTGATACTAGTTTATATGAGTTGACTGATATCGTCTGATACTAGTTTATATGAGTTGACTGATACTAGTTTATATGAGTTGACTGATATCGACTGCACTGATATAAACAATATGCTTTACAGCTCAATTAACACAGTTTTAACAGCTTCGCATTTCTGCTTTTAAATCCTCTGAAAGTCTGCCTCATTCACCTTCATTTGTGAGTGCTTCGCTGTATGCTCCATTTGGCTTTCTTTAAGTAAACAAAGCACAAATTATTATTATTGATTGTTATTGTGGTAATCAACATTATGGATCAAATGCTGTCGATTGAGCTGAACCTGTAACATTCATTGAAGCTTATCACTCCACGCTTAACGCTGGTTAACGGCTTTTAAACATCAGGTCAAGCAACATTTAACACGTTACAGGAGTTTCTCAAGTCTCCTGCTCTTTATTTGGATTGAATGATTTATTCAAGTTTTATGTATTAAAATAATCGGTAACACTTTACAATAAGGT
>CM049820.1:1609374-1619374 GCA_027422435.1 Schizopygopsis pylzovi | reverse complement strand
TGGGTTCATATACCGTAAGTGATGTATCGTACTGAAACATGTAGCAGAAAACACATGAATGTTTGTTATTTAAAAAATGACATGGGGGGGGGGTTCTGATGACGTAGAATAGTAACACTCGGTGAGCTAGAGCGTTGCTATATTTTCCACGACACACCTGGGAGAATAAAACACTGATATGATGAGCACAGCGACTGAAAGAGTCACAGGAGGCGATGGATATAAGTACAGGTTTAAACCGAATCCTGTACCATGGACCCCCCCCTCACAAGGAGTCTGAACGCCTCTGATATCGATCGTGCTGAGAAACTCCTCTAGCGTCTCTCGTCTCAGCCGTTTATAAGCTCGGTCCGGAGCGGTGCTCTACTAAAACACTCGAAGCCATCAGGGCTAAAGTGGAGAGAAAGACGCAGTCTTTAGGACGTTTTATTCGTCTCTTCTTATCGCTAGGAAAGTCTTACATTGCTTCTCTTGTTGCACTTCGACTGAAAGTGACAACCAAAAGCCACACAATGTGTTATCGTATCAGTATTGTATTTTCTGCGTTGTGTATTCGATAGAAATAAGCGCCAGTAGCTCACTGAGTGACGTCATCGACGCACATAAATAATGGCACCCCCATAGTCCAAAAACGATGTTGATTTGTTCAATAACATGCATCTTTCACGGGTTTTCTACTACATATTTAAATAAGAGACATCAGTTACGTTATATTAAGCTTCATACCCAGACATCCCTTTAAGAGTGTTTCTTCCCAAAGATTGACGGATCAATGCAATCAAAAATCTCATTCCAAGAGGTCTGTGTAATTCACGAAAACATTATGAAATCAAAGGTGCTGTATGTAATTGTTTTGACTCTTCTAAAGCCAAAAAAATACATATGTTTGTAAATATTAAAGAAACAGGTTACATGTTTCTCTGAGAATATACTCTGAAACGTGTCTGTCAATATTACGCACTGCACCTTTAAGACATGTCCCAAGATCACATTTCAGTTTGGACCATTCACAAAAATATTCCTAAGTTAACATTTCTTAAGATAAATTCATACGATTCTCAAACATCTTATGAAATTAAGACAAGATAAATTACACGTTTGCACAATTCGTTTAACATTGTATGATTCACAAAAATCTTCTGAACTCATTTAAACGACAAGTTCATTTTTTTCATGTAAATATTCTTAGAAAAGTGGAGATTTTAGTGAATTGTTGACGTTTTGGAATTTAAGTCATTTTTAAGATGACCTCCAAGACACGGAAATCATCTTAAGAAGGAAAGAAATGCGTAAGAACGTCTTTTTTTTTAATTAGGTGTTTCTCTGATTGCACCTGAATTCACAAAACCCTTCTTAAAGAAGCGACGACATTAAGATAAATTCCAAGAAATATTTATGAATCTTAAATTAAAATCTAGGTGTCATTTGCTGTTCGTCGTTTTTGTGCTTTCTCTAGAGCGAACGTGTCCTGTGTCTATCATATCTACGTAAAACGATAATCAAAACTTTATTAATCATATAAGGGTCCCTATATGAGCAGTTTATGTTGAGCCGATACATTCATTAAACGACTTACCTTTGGGCACTTAAGACTAGTTTGAGGTTATGTTCGTTTTTAATTAAGGGAATATTTGATTATTTTTAAACGTCAGATTCTTTAATCAATATTTGTAGGAATTAAACATATTCTTAAATTTGCTCTTAGGTTTGAAAATATGAATAATGTTGTTCTTTGTGAATCTGGCTCCTGAGCTTCAGTGCACATGATTGATGTAAATAAGAGTCGAGTCAGGTGTTCTTCAGACGTGTTCACTGAAGAGAGAAACTCTTACGGGTTTGATGATGATGATAGATCTTTTAGAGTCACGTTCTCCGCTCGGGGGAGTGTTGCACACTTGAATACACCGTGTACATGTGATTGGTCTGTATGTTATGTGACGTGATGAACTGCAGCGGATCTGATCAGGACGATCCGTGTCTGTCAGATGGAGGAGTTTGTGTGACTGATATTAAAGCACAACACACTGCCACCCGGATCCACGTCTGTTCCATCATTAGACGCATGTCTGAGTCCGCTTTCTCTCTATATGACGACATTCTGCTTATAATGTAAATCAATGAGATCTTCATCAGTGCAGACATTAAATGATCTAAATATCGCTCTATATCTCCAATAATGTGTCTTAAGATGAGATCCAGTGATGATTGAGAGATGAAGAAATAAATGCCAATCATAAAGCCGGATGGAAAAACATTAAATCACCTAATTATGTGATTTAACTGCAATGTTATTAATCAAGGAATGAGGAAGAAATCAGTTATACTAAAACATGAAAACGTTTTTTGGCAATTGCCTTGAAAATGAAACAAATAATAAAAATGAGTTAACTAAATGAATAATAATTAAAACAACACTAAAACTTTTACCTAATATAAATAATAATGGAATATATCAAATTAAAAGTTAATGCAAGATGTTAGTAAAAACTATAATCATATGTTAATGATTGTAAAATAACCCTGACCCCCCCCCCCCGGAGTCGAACTACAGGGGGTTAAAGATGGCGGCATCATTATATTAATTTTACAGAGATCGGTAGGTCTGTTAGTAAGATATGTTGATTCAGCAATCTCTGTCACATTATATGCCAACGCTGACCATTCAGAAATGGGGAAAAATTATTTCTTCCACGTTTGCATGCCTGTAACTCAAGAAGTATTAAAGATATATTAATGCCCTTTTAGATATTGGATCTTAAAAATACTTTCCTTTTGACATCTTCATAATTAAGGCCCTGTATGGTTCAGTTCCAGAGATGACATATTCAGCGGTCAAAAACCAAATATGATAATTCATTTATTTTAAAGAGGAACCCCCCCCAGTAAAATCAACATAACATATTTTGAGATAATTTCATGGTACTCAATATTTATGATCAATTTCTTCCCATTGAAAAATATATTTTTATATAACTTTTCAATTAATGCAGTATTTAATGTTAAAATAGAGTCAATGCCTTTTAAAAATTACATTTTTGAAGCCAGTTTAGTTGGGAGTAAAATAAGAAAAACATCTGCTATTCCATGCCCATAGAGTCCTACATATCTTTATATAAAAGGCCTAAACATTCTCTAATTGTTTTTAGACATAAATACATACTTATTTTTATGAAGTTATGGGTTTAGGTATATATTTAGACATTTAGCAGAAGCTTTTATCCAAAGCGGCTTACTAATGAGGACAGTGGAAGCAATCAAAATCAACAAAAGAGCAATAACATGCAAGTGCTATAACACGCCTCAGTTAGCTTAACGCAGTACACGTAACAAGATTTTTATTTATTTATTATATCATAAATTAAAAAACAATAGATCAAGCTAGTGTTAGAGACCTTTTTTGCTTTTGTTAATTGAATAGACATTCTCTAAAGACAACTTTTTGAACGGTTTCGATGTTTTTTTTTTTTTTATGTTGATTTGAAGTGTCAGTTTTTGTATTTCTTTCCCATTCATTTCCTATGGTCGGACATTTTTGACCGAAGACCATGTGTGACTTATTATATATTTTTTTACAACCCACTTAGCCTGCTTGAATCATGCCCTGAATTAATTAAAACAAATTAGTGTTCACATTTCAAATGCCATAAAAATCACCAAGTTTCATACAATTCTAATGAAGCTGTGATTTAAAAAAATAAGTGACCAAAGAGCACCAAAGGGTTAATCAACGCTTTTGGTCTCATTATGAATAATTCAATCCATTTCAAAGTTAATTCTCATAATCTTTCATCAAAATGTAATAACTCGCTCCACTCCAGAAATGTATTCTCATTGAATATTCATGAAAGTACAGAAAAACTCAAAGACGCAGAGGCTCAGATAAAGATAAACTTTAGTTTATTAGTGGCTATAGATAATGCTATCAGACCATAATCATAAAAAAAGAGAAAACAAGAAACGCTACATCTCTGGTTAAACATTAGCGCGTACAGAACAAACCCGTCACGGCGTGCGTCTCCATGCGGCAGAACGAGACGAAACGATCAGTCGTGGAGAGAGAAACCCGAGCGGTTCCTGAGTTCATCATTCAGAGAAGCGGACGATACTGCGGTAAAGCGACACCGAACACGCACGTCGAACACGCCGCCAGCTTGATTCAAGCAAAATGTGCCACTTTGAAGCAGTTTCGGACGATTTAAACCAGTTTCTCGCATTAACAAAAATAGACCCGCCTCGTTATTCACTTATAAAAAACATCACGTGGGCGTATTTACAAGGTTAACGTGACATCGAGACGGACGCTACGCTGTCGCCGGGGATTGTGGGAAAGAGCGGAGGAAGAGGAGAGTGTGTGTGTGTGTGTGTGTAAACGCTGGCCGGATCCGTGTCTGTTCGTAAGGCCTTGTGCTGGGAGTTTCCTCAGATGTTCTTCACTGATGACACTTACACCGACGACTGATCCCAGACCTGCTGGACACACAAACACACACCATTAACACCGATCTACTCCATGCCTTCTTTCAGTCCAGCAAAAGCTCTTAGTGTAAGTGTTCAGCTGCTGCTTCAGTGTCAAATCTGGACTGGTTTTGATCAGAATAACTGCAGTAATATCTCCAGATGAACTCTTTCTGAAGCAGCTCGGCTTTACGTCATGTTTTAGATCATCAGGATCTTCTGAGGAGCGTTTCTTACGTTCACTGTTCCTCCAAAACATCTCACGTTTATTTATTCATCTCTCAATCATTATATGTTTACATCTTACTGAGACACATTACTGGAGATATAGAGATATTTAGATCAGAATCTACATCTCACTGATTTACATCACTAACATCAGAACTCATTACATTAATATCAGCATCTGCAGCACATTCATATTTGTGCTTAGTTTGAGTCTCTGAATAAAACTGAGCTGTTTGTTTTCTCCATATACAATATAATATAAAAAAGTCATTAATCATGTTTATCAGGGTAACTGCAAAATGTAAGACCTTTTTAAGAGCTGCACAAATTCAATTAATATCATTCAGATACAGGATTTCACAAAAACATTTTTTTTTAACAAAATGATAAACTTCACATTTCAGCCTTTTAATTTTTAAGAAAAGGGATGAGTGATAAGCATCAGTTATTCTAATACATGATCAATCAGTTATGTCTTAATTGTTTATGTTTTTATAATGCATCATTATTAGGTTCTCGTTGATTCACATTTACAGCGGTGTAGAAATATGCATCGGTCTGAATAAAAACAGCAGACGTCTGATTGAAAATGCAGATTCAGTCTCTGCCAGCAGGAACGCCGGACTTGTGCAACACTCATTCATTCAGTGAAATCAGATCCTTTTCAAGTTTAATCATCACATATCACCATATGACCATTGTTCTCTTCCCGTCCACAACTTTAAGACCTTTTGAGATCAGAATTAAGACTTTCTTGAGCCATTTAAGACTTTTTATGGCCTTACAACTAAGGCTACTAATTGACACTAAATGTAAGTTTTTAAAAGCCTGGTATATACTGGTGTTTTTTTAAAGGGGTCATATGATGTGATTTCACGTGTTTCTTTCTCTTTGGAGCGTTACAAGCTGATTGTTCATAGATAAGATCCCTGAAGATACAAAGACTAAAGTCTCAAAACCAAAGAGATATTCTTTATCAAAGTTAAGACTCGTCCACGCCCCCCTAAAACGACTCATTCAAACACCCCCCCCACATGTCTACGTCACGATGTGGGAAGATTTGCATAACTCCGCCCACGCAATGAAAGAAGGCGGGGCTATTATTCTGGCCCCATGTTCTGGAGACGCTGTGTTTCGTTGTGAAAGTGAAAGTACTTCTTCCAAAAGAGGACACAACTAGAAATCAGAGGTTAAGTTATATTTACAACACTGTCCAGAACAGTTCAACCCAAATATTAGAGAGTGTGCAGCGCATTATACAGAGGATTGTGTCCTGAACCTGTGAGAATAACGTACAACGCTTCTGTGCTCAAAGACTGTTTCTATAAAGTGAAGAACAGTCTGGTGCTTCTGACTCACAGTCTGTAAGTATGATTTCATATTTAAAGAATTAGCCGCTGATGATTCAAACATGAGTTTTGAGTAGTGTAGAGTAGTGCTTGTTGTTTCTCCGATCACAAACGCAGACATGGTAATGTGTAAAAAGATCATAGAAGTCATTATAATCAGTAATTATGTTTATAATGGGTTTTATTGTTTTAGTCTCGTCGCGCCGGGACACGGCATCACAATACGGTGAGGGGCGTAACATTTCCATCTCACGCTTGAGGTATTCGGCCAATCACAACGCACCGGATATCTGGCCAATCAGAGCACGCCTCGTTCTCAGAACGATGAGCTTTGTAACAATCGACGTGTTTCAGAAAGATGGAGCATAGAGGAGCAACAATAATGTACAGTATGTGGAATATAATGTGTTTTTCACCTTGAACACATTGCATTACACCAAATACACAACATAACGTTCTTTAAGAAACATCATACGACCCCTTTAATTTTGAATACTAGACTGGTGCTAAAGATCTTTAATACATGAGTGTGTGTTCAGTCGTCCTGACCTTGTTAACAGTGTTGATGGGGGTTCGCGCTGATCCCCGTATGCAGTCTTTGGCGGGGCTCCTCAAACGCCCGGCCGGGCGAGCGCTCCCTGCGCAGGTCCATGACCCGTCCCGGCGAGCAGTCCAGCCGAGGGTCCATCATCCTGCCGGGCGATCGCTCCAGCCGGCCCGGGGACTTGGCTCTGTCCAGGGGCCGCGCGGGGGACTTGTCCCGCCTGAACTCGGTGCGGGCCTCGTGGTAGCGGTGGGGCGTCCCGGGCTGGTGCAGGCCCTCCTGTACGTCAGAGGCCAGACGCTTCGTGATGTGCTCGTTATAGGTGGGAGGACCGCGCTTGTTTGGGCTGCGAGAAACCGGGAAGAAAGAGTCGCATTCATTTATAGTAGTCAGCTTTTGAAGCCGATCAAAACAGCTCATCAAAGTTGTCCTAAGACGAAAACGCTTTGAGGTGTCAGGACAACATTGATGAAGTTTTGATTCACTTTAAAGCCTGAGTAGTGCAGTTCACAGAAATATACCAGTTTCCACCAACACACCTTGAAGTTGTGAGCTTCTTTCATTTACACTTTATTTTGGAAGCGAATTCATTTGTAAAGATTATTTGACAAAAATGTACAATGTTTACAGTTAACGTTAACTGTATACATGTGTAGTTAGAAATGCAGAAGTAATTTAAAATATGAATATATCTCATGTAAATACAGTATTTAAAAAAAAAAAAATATTACTTTTATTCATCAAGGTGCATTAAAATGGATCAAAAGTGACAGTAAAGACATTAATAATGTTGCAAAAGATTATAAATTAAAATAAATGTTGTTCTTTTGAACTTTCTATTCATCTGTGAATCCTGAAAAATAAAATGCATGATGGTTTCCAGAAAAATATTGAGCACCACGACCGTTTTCTACATTGATAATAATCAGAAATGTTTCTTGAGCATAAATCAGTATATTATTATGATTTCTGAAGATCATGTGACACTGAAGACTGCAGTAATGATGCTGAAAATACAACTTTGGTCACAGAAATAAATTACAGTTTAACAGATATTCACACTCAAATACAATATTTTAAATTGTAATAATATTTTAATTTTTTTTGATCAAATAAATGCAGCCTTGGTGATCAAAAGAGACTTCTTGCAAAAACATCAAATCTAACCAAGCCCAAATTTTGAATTGTTTACACACGCAGAAGAGAGTTCACAATCACCAGTGAGAGGAGATGAATATATATCTGTAGAGTTATGAATGTGACCCGTCCAGAGCTCATAATAAACCCCACACCATCAGACCAGTGAAGATTCAGATCCATGTGTGCAACTGAACCGCTTAAATCACAAGACCACTTACCCTCTATCGGTGAGAAATATCATTATAAACGGAGAGCAACAGTCAAATGATGAACAAGAGCATCACCTCAATATAACGAGATCTGAGGAAGAACGTGTCATTAAATCTAGTCGGTTCTCCTTAAAACACTTTATTCATCACTCAGTTCACAGGTTAAAACGTTCACGATCAGTCACTCCCTCGCACAAATAAAGAAAGCACGTTTCTTCCTGTAAAGAAGAGAAAGACCGTCAGAAACTCTGGACCAATCACAGACAGAGTTCAGGTCACATGGGGTCGTGCACATCATCATTCATCTTCTCAAATCTCACTCTGATAGTGCAGGTGCAGCAGAAGTGACTGTTTCTCATGTCTTCTGATGGATCGTTATTAAACCTGACTCAATGAAATCAATATAAGTGTTGTTTGAGAGTGAAGCGCAGCTGTGTTCATCTGTGATCCGAGTGTGTTCAGCATCTCAGTTTGTAGTAAACGCTGCGCTTTATGAACTCATCTTTGAATATTTAAGTCACTTATACATTTTAAAAGTGCAACACGTGCAAACCATCTTCCAAATTTATAATGAAAATAGTTTATAAATCAACAAAACAGAAGATATCAACGCATTTTACACAAAAAAACAAGTTGGTTTAACAAGTTAAAGCAAACAAATGAAGAAATAAATATTACTATTGTTATAAATTTGTATTATAAAATAAATATTATTTTTATTTACAATAGTATTATAATTATAATAATACTATTAATTATAATAGTAATATATTTCTTATTTTAATACTTTTTATTTAATAATAATAATAATAATAATAGTACAATATTTTATTGTAATATATAATAATAACAACACTTAAGAATATGGTTTCATTGTTAACTATATTTTAACAGCATTTTTTATTTCTTATTAATTTTCATTAGTTCGTAGTGCATTAACGATAATAAAAAAATACTAATTGTGTTATTAAAAATGTTTCAGTAAATGTTGAGATTAACAGTAAGATTAATGAATGCGGTAGAAGTATTGTTGATCGTTAGCTCATCTTAACTAATGTAGTTAACTAAGGTTAATAATTGAAAGCTTACCATATAATATATAAATCACAAAATTATTTTTTTGGACAGCAAAAAATAGCACAGCAAACCTGGAGCTCTTTATATATTTAAATGTAATCGACGGAGGGGGTAACGGTAAGACTAAAATTAGCCTAATGTCAGTGTAATCAATTAACACGCACATCATAACCCCGTCTTTTAGGCAAGCACATATGGGATCCACTGAGTAAAAATTAAATATAATTGCATCTTAATTTATCTCAAAATATTTAATCTCTCTCGCAATTGCGAGTTTATATCTCGTCTCGTAATTCTGACTAATTCTGTCCAATTATGTTTTTTTGTTATTCAATGCCAGAAAAAGGCTTTCCATAAGCACCTGATATGGCTGTCACATAATACACTGAATTTGTATACAACGTGATCATCATAGGAGCATATTTGTCCAATTTGGTGGCATTTTTGTCCTAAGCCCCTGGTTAATTTCAGCCCCGTGGCCAGGTGAAGGCTAAGCCTTGCACAGCCTTAAGGCCATCGCACACTGGGGTCCAAAACTGCCCAAATCCAGAATGACGAATGTCAAGTTCATCCACGTCGTGTCGCAGCACGAAGCACTGTATATAGATCCTTACACACCGAGTTCACTGGTGGTCTTCTTTTTAATATGTGGCTCTAGTATCGCTAGCAAAGCATCAAACTGAGCCACTGAAGTAAACTCTCGGTCCTCTATATCTCAGGATTGGATATGTAACTCCCCCGGGTCCACACTGCCACAACTCGTCGGAGCGGGTCTCGAACCCGGGATTCCGGTGCGGGAGGCGGGCGCTCTAACAAGGAACGCCAAAGGCTACAGCCTCTAGCGTCAGTCGCTAGAGCGCCTCTTTTTGAGGTCAGGAGAGTGAGGTTTTACACATAGCCCTTACTGGCATAGCTACATCCGTTACAGATAGACCCAATATTTCCTTTCTTTTTCTCTTTTTAGGAAGCGAGAGGACAACCAAATCATCCTCACTGCT
>CM049820.1:1599374-1604374 GCA_027422435.1 Schizopygopsis pylzovi | reverse complement strand
CACACACACCACACACACACACACACGCACACACACACACACACACACACACACACACACGCACACACACACACCACACACACACACACACGCACACACACACACACACCACACACACACACACACACCACACACACACACACGCACACCACACCGACACACACACACCACACACACACACACACACAGACACACACCACACACACACACACACACACACACACACACACACACCACCGCACGCACACACGCACACACCACACCACACACACACGCACAGTCAGCTAACCAGACTCAAACCATCTAAACCGGACGAGCTGCTCTGATGCCCAAATAAATCGATGCATCACTAATCGAGAAATGTTTGTGCATCGGTTCTGAGATTTTCCAAATGCATCACGATTCTCTCTCGAATCGATTCTGAGCTTAATTTTTAACAGCAGACGGCACTGTGTGCTTTATAAACAGCCACATTTGAACCTAAAATGATCATTCATAAAGTTCGCACAGTTCGAGGTGAATAACAAGGGTGTTCACAGCGAGCTGTGTTTACGATAATCTTGTCATGATGACCTGAATATAAGACAATGCTTTGTTTTTCTTGGAACTACATCTGAAAATATACGGTCGTCTTAATATTCAGGGTCTAGACCAGGGGTCGGCAACCTTTTCGGCATGACATGCCATTTTTAATTTTTCTGTTTAACCACTGTGCCACTATAGAAATGTATATTTCTCAGCAATGAGGGGGTAAATGGCTGTATTTTAAGTAACTAAACTCAGCTTCATTGTTTGTAGAGAAGATGGATGCTTACAATTCTCACATCTCTCTCTCTAAATGGCCATATTTGAGAAAACAAATGTAAGTAGTTTGCATCACTGGATAAACTGTGCATCTGTGAATGGTAAACCCCGCCTACTTTGATTTGATTGGCCATCTCAGTCATTTTGACGAGCGCTCGCTGAGGCTTTGATCGTGTGCAGCGATCACGAGCATCTCCGTAGACTAGCGCAAGTTACGTCAGCATGTAGTTTCCCCGATTGCTCACGTGCCAGCGATTATGCTCTGCGTGCCACTGTTGCACACGTGCCGTAGGTTGCCGACCCCTGGTCTAGACTTAGACATGTCAATAATACACCCGCAACAATAGGTGGCGCTAAATACACATGAGTGTGCAAAGACATTTATATTCATGCATTTAGCAGACGCTTTTATCCTAAGTGACTTACAGTGCATTCAGAAAACACAGTTTTGTAATATGTTAGAAGATCGCGAGTGAAAACACAAGAAACAGAAAAGCTTACAGCGGCATGAGTCGTGACTGTAGCCTGATGGGAACAAACTTCATCTGTAAGTGATTTTAAAACATAAGACGTGTGCAGATTTGAAGACTACAGTAAGATTTCACTTCTACTGTTAATGGCATTTAGCTTGGCTACTATGAGATGATAGACTCACGGTTATATCATTCAGATGGGCTACATGTTATTTTTATGGTATATCAAAAAGTTTACATGTTTAAATGTGATTGTTGGTACATTTTACCAGTATATTTACCATACTTTGTAAAACATGCTTACATTTCATTACTGATTATATTCTGTATAATTGAGTATGTGACGAATTAAAAAACCTTGAACCTACTTTCAAAACTGAAATTAAAATAGGAAAAATATATGCAATATGAAAATAAATTAATTTAACAAAATTTGGTTTTCAAAAAGCCTTTTCCATAATGTACATCTTGAGAGGAGGGGGGGGGGGGGGGGGGGGTAGTCTTATATTCGGGTCAATAATTGCATGACTCGTGAGCATCTGGGTGCGTGGTTAAAAACTAGATTAGGGTGCATCTGCCGTTAAAAACTAATCTCAGAATCCATTCCTGAGAGAATCAAGATGCATTCAGAATCGATCCACGAATCATCGATTGTGACAGCACTAGTTAACCACTGTCTGAGATTATTTTTCATTATTCTGTCAGTAAGATCACACACACACACACATGAATCCGAGAGACGGACACTGACCGGTGATCATGAGCAGCTTGTCGAGCTCCTTCAGGATCTGGATCTGGAACACAGAGTCCAGTCCCGGGATGTGTGTGAGAGAGTTCTTGATGACGTTCAGAGCGTACAGACCCTCCTCTGAGCCCACCAGCACGATCTGAAACACACACACACACACACGATCACTGCAGCAGATCAGAACACAAACCGGACCTGATCTGAATAATCACACCACTGTCTTCTGCAGAGCTGCTTTACAACTGATATTGAATTAGTTTCATCACTGATAAACTATGTAACATTAACACTGTTATTTCTGTTTATCACTGTGAAACAATCTGTATTATATAAAGCACAACCACGTGTACACACCCGTACACACACACACACACACCCGTACACACACACACACACACCCGTACACACACACACACACACACACACACACCCGTACACACACACACACACACACACACACCGACCACACACAGACACACACAGACACACCCGTACACACACACACACACACCCGTACACACACACACACCCGTACACACACACACACACACACACCCGTACACACACACACACACACACCCGTACACACACACACACACACACCACCCGTACACACACACCCGTACACACACACACAACACCGTACACACACACACCCACCCGTACACACCACCACCACACACACACACACACACACACACACACCGTACACACACACACACACCGTACACACACACAAACACAGACACACACACAACACACCCGTACACACACACCACAACACACCCACACACACACGTACACACACACACACCGTACACACACACACACACACACCCGTACACACACACACACACCCGTACACACACACACACACACCCGTACACACACACCCGTACGCACACACACACACCCGTACACACACACACACACCCACACACCCACCGTACACACACACACACACCGACACCACACACACACACCACACCACGTACACACACACCCACCACACACAAACACAACACAGCACACACACACAACACACCCGTACACACACACACACACACACGACACACCACACACACACACACCCGTACACACACACACACACACACACACACACCGTACACACACACACACACACACACCCGTACACACACACACACACACACACACCGTACACACACACACACACACACACACACCCGTACACACACACACCCACCCGTCCGTACACACCCACCCACACACACACACACCCACCCACACACACACCCACCCACACACAGACACACCCGTACACACACACACACCCACCCGTACACACACACACACACCGTACACACACCCGTACACACACACACACACCCGTATACACCCACACCGTACACACACACACACACACCCGTACACGCTCACCCGTATACACACACACCCGTACACACATACCCACGTACACACCCAAGTGTACATACACACTCACGTACGTACACACACCCCCGTAATATTTTTTGGGAAAGTGTGACACTATATTAAGGATTGTTTGATAAATATTAATAATAATAATAAAATGACAGCATTTATTTAAAATAAAATATATTTTCAAACAATGTAAGTCTTTACGGTCACATTTGATCAATTTAAAGTGCCCCTATAATGTATTTCTGAAGATGATCTTTCATGCAGTGTGTAACAGCTCGAAGTGCATGTGACCCTGGACCACAAAACCAGTCATAAGGGTCAATTTATCAAAATTGAGATTTATGCATCATCTGAAAGCTGAATAAATAATATTTCCATTGATGTATGGTTTGTTATGATCGGACAATATTTGAAAGGGTGCAAAAAAAATCTAAATATTGAGAAAATCACCTTTAAAGTGTTCAAATTAAGTTCTAAGCAATGCATATTAATAATCAAAAATTTAGTTTTAATATATTTACAGCTGGAAATTAAAAAAATATCTTCATGGAACATGATCTTAATATCCTAATGATTTTTGTCATAAAAGAAAAATTGATAATTGTGACCCATACAATGTATTTTTGGCTATTTCTACAAATATACCTGTGTTATTATGACTGCGTCTGTGCTCCAGGGACACGTTTCATTCTTTGCCACTAGGTGCTGCTTTTGAAGCGTAACAACAGCGTTTTCCCCGGCAACACTGTACACAAATCAGCCCTGCGCTCACAAACACTGCTTTATGAAATGAAAATCAGCAGCAGAATCAACTTTAATTGATCACTTATTGTCTTATTAATAATCACTGGATAAAGGTCTGCTTTAATCTGTGTACACTCACAATGAAAACAAGACCGATTTGATACATAATATAACAATGTAATAATAGTATTAGTATTTTCGCATCTAAGTGGAAAAATTGTAATTTGCACGACTGTCTGTTCAAAATAAATGAAAAGAAACATAGATTTATTTTTTCCTCTGTTGTACCGAAATCGCACCGAACCGTGACATCTGTGTACCGTGCCACACCAATATATATAGTAGTGGTAGTAGTAGTAGTAGTAGTAGTGGTAGTAGTGGTAGTAGTAGTAGTAGTAGTAGTAGTGTAGTAGTAGTGGTAGTAGTGGTAGTAGTAGTAGTAGTGAGTGGTAGTGGTAGTAGTAGTGTAGTAGTAGTGGTAGTAGTAGTAGTGGTAGTAGTGGTAGTAGTAGTAGTAGTAGTAGGTAGTGGTAGTAGTGGTAGTAGTGTTAGTGAGTAGTAGTAGTAGTGGTAGGTAGTAGTAGTAGTAGTAGTAGTAGTAGTGGTAGTAGTAGGTGTAGTAGTAGTAGTAGTAGTAGTAGTAGGTGTAGTGGTAGTGGTAGTGGTAGTAGTAGTAGTGGTAGTAGTAGTAGTGTGGTGGTAGTAGTAGTAGTGGTAGTAGTAGGTGTAGTAGTGGTAGTAGTAGTAGTGGTAGTAGTAGGTGTAGTGGTAGTAGTGGTAGTAGTAGGTGTAGTGGTAGTAGTAGTAGT
>CM049820.1:1499374-1594374 GCA_027422435.1 Schizopygopsis pylzovi | reverse complement strand
GCTCCGACGGCTCCGTGCACCGTCACCTCACCGTCCGGCAAACACAGCTCAAACTCCTCCTGCGGCTTCTCCGAGTCTGAAACACACACCGAGCTCAGAAAACACACCCAACTACATCACGTGGAGGGATCTGACGGAGCGGAGGGATCCTTTACCTTCTGTGGGCTCGGACTCGTAGATGGATAATTTAGTCCCGTCCAGCACCACATACTTAGTCTCCCAGCCCTGCTGGCCTCTCTTACCGTTCCTACAGAAACAGCCAATCAGTGACAGCACGTTTAATACCATCTGCTGGATTGGACATGCATCATGTTCAAAATACTCTTTTTTTGGTGCATGTCAAATTAAAATCAGGTGACATCAGTAAAGCTTTAACAAGAGTAGTTCCCAAACATTATGACTTATAAAACTAGTAATCTTCCCATAACTTTCCACAGAAGCTCAAACAGTAGAAACACAAGGCTCACAACAGCAAGACTATGGGTTCGATTCTCAGCTAAATTCATGATATATGTGTCCCTGGAGCACAAATAGTCATTGGTGTTTGGTGATGAGTTTTTGGTGTTCAGCTGGGATTAGGACTTGTCTTTCTGCAGACCAGTCAAGTTCTTCCACACTGACTGAATCATCATTTCTCTTTGATTCTTGTCTTATACACAGAGACACTGTCATGTTAGAATAGAAAAGAGTCCAAACTGTTGATATAAAATTAGATTTCCTAGAATATCATTATATGCTTAAACATTAAGATTTGCACTCATGGAGATTACTAAAGTAGTCAAACCTTTCATTAGAAGGGGGTGCCCCAATACTTTTGGCAACATGGTGAACATAAAACAAAAAATTCTGGTGGCCATGAAATTTTACTGAAAATCATCAAAAATGTTGGGAAAGAGTTAACATGTTTCTGAAAACTCAAACATCGATTTGGGAACATATTACAGACACACGCCATGAGCAGTTTGGTCACAAGCGCACCTGGGCTGCTTCATCCATCCCTCCAGACGCATGTGACCCGAGGCCTCTTTGACCTGCAGCGCGGGTGAGCTGGCTTTATCCCGACACAGAGCCTCAGAGAAGTGGGTGGCGTATTCAGCAGGAAGACCGCAGGTCGCCGGTAAACACGGAGAACACTTGGGGTGGCAGAGAATGTGACACTCTGAGCGAGAGAAGAGAAGATAAAGAGAACAGAGAGAGAGAGAGAGAGAGAGAGAGAGAGAGAGAGAGAGAGAGAGAGAGAGAGAGAGAGAGAGAGAGAGAGAGAGAGAGAGTGAGAGAGAGAGAGAGAGAGAGAGAGAGAGAGGAGAGAGAGAGAGAGAGACAGTGAGAGAGAGAGAGAGAGAGAGAGAGAGAGAGAGAGAGAGAGAGAAGACAAAATTAACAAATTCTCTACTAGAGACCATATTATTGGTACAATTTTTCTCAGAAGTGAGCTAAAACCTCCTTTTGGAGACATTCAAGCTCATTTGTGTATTAGGGCTGCCCCCTAATAGTTGACCAAAATTGTATAAGTCACAGAAAAAATAAATAAATAAAAAAATCAATTTTTTTTTGATGTCTATCTATTGTCACGACCTTACATATGGCTTATCATCTGAAATATGCAAGTAGCGGCAATTTTACATGGCCGTTCAATCTAATGTTAACCTAGAGAAAAGTACGCTGTTCAAGTGCCGGTGCGCTCAATTGCTCTTAAAATAGTCCCTCATTTTTGGTCATAAAGATAAGAGTAATATATATTTCAAATCTGTAAAGACTCCACGTTTATTTGTGTGCACTCACAAAAACAACAAAACGTTGTGCTTTTGTAAAATAATGAAAGCAAACAGGATGCGCTTTCTGCCGTCTCGGTCTCTGTGAACTTGAGTTGTGTATTTGTGTTTTTGTACCCAGACACGTGGCAGCCTGTCGGCCGAAGTGAACCGTGTCCAGACAGACGGCACATTTCGCCGCTCTCATGTTCAGTCCCACGGTGAAGCGATGCGGGATGTTGTGATGCATTCGCTCCTTCACGCGTCGCCCGTACTCTACAGACACGACAGACAGGAAGAGAGAGACGAAGCAGAAGAAGAGAGAAGAGAGAGAGAGAAGAGAGAGAGAGCGAGAGAAGAAGAGAGAGAGAGAGAGAGAGAGAGAGAGAGAGAGAGAGAGAGAGAGAGAGAGTTAGTGTGGGTTATTAATGTCCTCGAGCAGCTCAGTGTGAATGATGTCAAACCGATCAGCCTAAAATAAAACTCATCACCGTCCAGCAGCAGAGCATAAGCGTGCATGAGTCCGCCTCTATCTGAGCAAAACAAAACATCAGCGATCGCATGCAGGTCCATGCATGAAATATAGACAAGCAGAAACTCAACCTTAAGAAAAACATGACATGCTGCAGAACCCAAGAAAAGGGACAGAGACAGAAGACATGAGGACAGCGATACATCACTGAACGAGCTTCAGCTTTCATCACTGCAGAAGCTCTTCTGGTTCTCTAAAGACTCCAAAATCAACATACATTTACCTTAAATTTGACTCAACATAAGATGCCTTGTTTTCTGAGAAATTGATCAAAATTAAGTGATCTATCTGTCTATCAATCAATCAATCTCTATCTGTCTATCTATCCATCCGTCCGTCTGTCTATCTGTCAATCAATCAGTCAATATATATGTCTATCAATCTATCTATCTATCATCCGTCCGTCAGTCTGTCTGTCTGTCAATCAATCAGTCAATCTATCTATCCATCTATCAGTCAATCATTCAATATATATGTCTATCAATCAATCAATATATCAATCAATCAATCAATCTATATATCTCTCCATCTATCTATCTGTCCGTCTAGGCATTCAAAGGTTTGGGATCAGTAGGATTTTTGATGCTTTTTAAAAGTCTCTTCTTTAAGTCTTTTCTGCTCACCAAGGCTGCATTTTATATATATATAAAAATGGCATTTTGTGAAATATTATTTCAACTTGTTTTAATTTTTTTTGTTTTAATATACTTTAAAATATAATTTATTCCTGTGATGCAAATCTGAATTTTAATCAGCCATTACTGCAGTCTTCAGAAATCAGTGTGATTTATTAAATAATATTCTGATTTATTATCAATGTTGCAAACAGTTTTTGCTGCTTAATATTTTTTGGAACCCGTAATACTTTAAAAATATTCTTTGATGAATATAAAATCTAAAATAAAATACAACATAAAGCATTTATTAAAAAAAACTTAACATAATACTAATACTTCTATAATGTCCTCATTTGTAAGTTGCTTTGGATAAAAGCATCTGCTAAATGACTAAATAAAATATAACGCTCTCACTTTTTATCAATTTAACACATCCTTGCTGAACATAAGTATTAATTCTAAAAAAAAATATATATAAAAAAAAAAATTCAGATCCCAAACATTTGACTTTAAAAAATCATTACAAATTTTACTGCACACTTTTTATTTAGACAACATTTAGGCCAAACTGCAATTACATTTTTTAATAATTAAAAAATGTAACATTTGGCTTTGCAAAACTTATGATGCTACAGTGTTGTGGTAGGTTGCCAAGGTGTCGATATGATGTTGCTATGCAGTTGTTAGGGGCCGTTCACACAGAATGCATTTTTCCGTTGTTTCTCTATATAAACACAGTAGACGGGAAAATTCAAAGGATGAGTTCACAGTGTTCTAAAAACACAGAGCTCATGTTAGAATCATACCCGTCAACATTTGGGTAAATATCCACTTGATTGTCTCTCTCTCCTCTCCACCTGTAGCTGGTGTGTGGTGAGCGCATACACTTGATTGGCTCTATGACTCTCTCTCCTCTCCACCTGTAGCTGGTGTGTGGTGAGCGCATACACTTGATTGGCTCTATGACTCTCTCTTCTCTTCCACCTAGTAGCTGGTGTGTGGTGAGCGCATACACTTGATTGGCAAATCTATGACTCTCTCTCCTCTCCACCTGTAGCTGGTGTGTGGTGAACGCATACACATTGATCTGCTCTATGACTCTCTCTTCCTCTCCACCTGTAGCTGGTGATAGTGGCGAGCGCATACACATATGATATGATCATCATATCTCTCGTCATCATCATCTCCTCTCCACACATGTAGCTGGTGTGTGGCGAGCGCATACACATTGATTGGCTCTATGAATCTCTCTCTCCTCTCCACCTCGTAGCTGGTGTGATGGTGAACGCATACACTTGATATGGCATCATATGTCTCTCATCTTCTCTCCACCTGTAGCTGCGTGTGTAAGGTTTGAGCGCATACACTTTGATTGTCTCTATAGTCTCTCTCTCCTTTCTCCACCTGTAGCTGGTGTGTAAAAAAAGGCGATTTGCGCATATTTCACTTGTTTATTGTTTTGCTCTATGTACTCTAAATCTCTTCTCTCCTTACAACTGATTTAGCTGGTGTGAATGGTGAGTTAAATCGCTTATACACTTGAATTGTGCTCTATGACTCTCTGACTCCTCTCCACCTGAAATAGTCTGGTGATGTGAAGTGAAAAAACGCATACACTTGATTGTAAAAAAAACTACTATGACTCTCTCTCCTCTCCTACCTGTAGCTGGTGTGTGGTGAAGCGCATACACTTGATAAATGTACTCTATGTCTCTCTCTCTCATCTACCACCTGTAGCTGGTGTGATGGTAAAAAAAAGAAAAGAAAGCAATACCAACTTTGATTGGCAAATCTATGTCAATCTCTCTCCTCTACACATCCAATGTAGCTGTGTGTGATGGTGAGAGCATACACTTGATTGGCTCTATGATCTCTCTCTCCTCATCCACCTGTAGCTGGTGTGTGGGAGCGTCATACACTTGATTGTCTCTATGTCTCTCTCTCCTCTCCACCTGTAGCTGGTGATGTGGTCGAGGCATACACTTGATTGTCTATGCTCTCTCTCCTCTCCACCTGTAGCTGGTGTGTGGTGAGCGCATACACTTGATTGCTCTATGACTCTCTCTCTCCTCTCCACCTGTAGCTGGTGTGTGGTGAGCGCATACACTTGATTGGCTCTATGTCTCTCCTCCTCTCCACCTGTAGCTGGTGTGTGGTGAGGCATACACTTGATTGCTCTATGATCTCTCTCTCCTCTCCACCTGTAGCTGGTGTGTGGTGAGGCATACACTTGATTGGCTCTATGACTCTCTCTCCTCTCCACCTGTAGCTGGTGTGTGGTGAGGCATACACTTGATTGGCTCTATGACTCTCTCTCCTCTCCACCTGTAGCTGGTGTGTGGTGAGCGCATACACTTGATTGCTCTATGACTCTCTCTCCTCTCCACCTGTAGCTGGTGTGTGGTGAGGCATACACTTGATTGCTCTATGACTCTCTCTCCTCTCCACCTGTAGCTGGTGTGTGGTGAGCGCATACACTTGATTGCTCTATGACTCTCTCTCCTCTCCACCTGTAGCTGGTGTGTGGTGAGCGCATACACTTGATTGGCTCTATGACTCTCTCTCTCCTCTCCACCTGTAGCTGGTGTGTGGTGAGCGCATACACTTGATTGCTCTATGACTCTCTCTCCTCTCCACCTGTAGCTGGTGTGTGGTGAGCGCATACACTTGATTGGCTCTATGACTCTCTCTCCTCTCCACCTGTAGCTGGTGTGTGGTGAGCGCATACACTTGATTGGCTCTATGTCTCTCTCTCCTCTCCACCTGTAGCTGGTGTGTGGTGAGCGCATACACTTGATTGTCTCTATGACTCTCTCTCCTCTCCACCTGTAGCTGGTGTGTGGTGAGCGCATACACTTGATTGTCTCTATGACTCTCTCTCCTCTCCACCTGTAGCTGGTGTGTGGGAGCGCATACACTTGATTGTCTCTATGACTCTCTCTCCTCTCCACCTGTAGCTGGTGTGTGGTGAGGCATACACTTGATTGGCTCTATGTCTCTCTCTCCTCTCCACCTGTAGCTGGTGTGTGGTGAGCGCATACACTTGATTGTCTCTATGTCTCTCTCTCTCTCTCCACCTGTAGCTGGTGTGTGGTGAGCGCATACACTTGATTGGCTCTATGTCTCTCTCTCCTCTCCACCTGTAGCTGGTGTGTGGTGAGCGCATACACTTGATTGTCTCTATGACTCTCTCTCCTCTCCACCTGTAGCTGGTGTGTGGTGAGCGCATACACTTGATTGTCTCTATGACTCTCTCTCCTCTCCACCTGTAGCTGGTGTGTGGTGAGCGCATACACTTGATTGTCTCTATGACTCTCTCTCCTCTCCACCTGTAGCTGGTGTGTGGTGAGCGCATACACTTGATTGTCTCTATGACTCTCTCTCCTCTCCACCTGTAGCTGGTGTGTGGTGAGCGCATACACTTGATTGCTCTATGATCTCTCTCTCCTCTCCACCTGTAGCTGGTGTGTGGTGAGCGCATACACTTGATTGTCTCTATGACTCTCTCTCCTCTCCACCTGTAGCTGGTGTGTGGTGAGAGCATACACTTGATTGTCTCTATGTCTCTCTCTCTCTCTCTCCTCTCCACCTGTAGCTGGTGTGTGGTGAGAGCATACACTTGATTGTCTCTATGACTCTCTCTCCTCTCCACCTGTAGCTGGTGTGTGGTGAGAGCGTACACTTGATTGGCTCTATCTCTCTCTCTTCTCCACCTGTAGTTGGTGTGTGATGAGCACATACACTTGATTGGCTCTATGACTCTCTCTCCTCTCCACCTGTAGCTGGTGTGTGGTGAGCACATACACTTGATTGTCTCTATGACTCTCTCTCCTCTCCACCTGTAGCTGGTGTGTGGTGAGAGCGTACACTTGATTGGCTCTATCTCTCTCTCTTCTCCACCTGTAGTTGGTGTGTGGTGAGCGCATACACTTGATTGTCTCTATGACTCTCTCTCCTCTCCACCTGTAGCTGGTGTGTGGTGAGCGCATACACTTGATTGTCTCTATGACTCTCTCTCCTCTCCACCTGTAGCTGGTGTGTGGTGAGCGCATACACTTGATTGGCTCTATGTCTCTCTCTCCTCTCCACCTGTAGCTGGTGTGTGGTGAGAGCATACACTTGATTGTCTCTATGACTCTCTCTCCTCTCCACCTGTAGCTGGTGTGTGGTGAGCGCATACACTTGATCGTCTCTATGTCTCTCTCTCTTCTCCACCTGTAGCTGGTGTGTGGTGAGAGCATACACTTGATTGGCTCTATGACTCTCTCTCCTCTCCACCTGTAGCTGGTGTGTGGTGAGCGCATACACTTGATTGACTCTATGACTCTCTCTCCTCTCCACCTGTAGCTGGTGTGTGGTGAGCGCATGCACTTGATTGGCTCTATGACTCTCTCTCCTCTCCACCTGTAGCTGGTGTGTGGTGAGCGCATACACTTGATTGTCTCTATGACTCTCTCTCCTCTCCACCTGTAGCTGGTGTGTGGTGAGAGCATACACTTGATTGTCTCTATGACTCTCTCTCCTCTCCACCTGTAGCTGGTGTGTGGTGAGCGCGTACACTTGATTGTCTCTATGACTCTCTCTACTCTCCACCTGTAGCTGGTGTGTGGTGAGCACGTACACTTGATTGGCTCTATGACTCTCTCTCCTCTCCACCTGTAGCTGGTGTGTGGTGAGAACGTACACTTGATTGGCTCTATGACTCTCTCTCCTCTCCACCTGTAGCTGGTGTGTGGTGAGCGCATACACTTGATTGGCTCTATGACTCTCTCTCCTCTCCACCTGTAGCTGGTGTGTGGTGAGCGCATACACTTGATTGGCTCTATGACTCTCTCTCCTCTCCACCTGTAGCTGGTGTGTGGTGAGCGCATACACTTGATTGGATCTATGACTCTCTCTCCTCTCCACCTGTAGCTGGTGTGTGGTGAGAGCGTCACACCGCTCCACTCCGCTCCACTCTGCTCACATGCTCTGGTTTCATACAAGATCTGGCAACAGTACAACTTTGGAATAACATATTGATGTGATTCATATAACTAGATTCGGGCCATACGAATTACAGGAGTTTCCCGGGAGAAATAACAAAACAGGAGGGGTGGGTGTGGTGGGGGGTTCAACATTTAAAAAAACACATCTTCAGACCTTGCTCTTTTCCACTGTCCATATCTCACGTTTTTTCAAAGCAAAATGCATTCTGTGTGAATGGCCCATAAAGCTGCTCTGTGATTCCCATCAGCGCACGACCCTGAACTACATGCTGATCTCAGAGCCACAGAAACAGAGATGGAGGAACAGAGAGACACTTACTTTCAAACGTCACCCTCCTCTTCTCTGAAAGAGCAGAAGAGAAACAGCTCTCAGATTTGACGGAGCAGGACGCAGAAAGAAAGCAAGAGTGCAGGACGACACCGACAGAAACATGAAGAGACAGAAGCAGCCACAGAGAGAGAGAAAACCACTGAAATATTCCTCATCTACAGACAACATGAGCTTCATTCATCTGTCAGACTGACAAAATAAGTATATGTACAAATATGTATATACTAGGGATGGAACGGTTCACGGGAAAACACGATTCGGCACGCTCCAGGACTTAAATCTGACAACGCATCTGCAATATTGTTTGTTATAAATAACACGTGAAACAAACAGGGTTCGGCTAATGTGTGCATCTGTTGATGTTCCCATTACATTACAACAACAGCGATGAGGAAAAAAAGTGGACAAACCGTTCACTCTTGTTCAATGCAAGTGTAAGCTGGAATATGAGCATTTATTCCATCATCACCCGCGTGCTGATGATAGATAGCGTGCGCGAGCACAGGTGAGATCTGAACAGCACACGTTGATATCTGTGTTTAAACTAAACTCTTGTAAGTGTTTGCCAGTTTAAACATTTAAGAGCCAGAGGACGCGAGCTCATGAGAAGATTTGTGCGTGCGCTCATCCGAAGCCTCAGAACGCGCGCACATAAAGCTCTCTCTGAAGTATTGTGTTTGAACGGAAAATGTCAAAATGCTCGTCCTGTAAGTATCCTATAGCAGACATAGCCAGCTGAACGTACAGTGTCAGTGCATTCTCTTAAAGTGACAGCACTTTATTAATATTCATCAAACAGCAACAACAAAGAAATCACTCACTGCTCTTGATTGAATCACTTTTGTAACTTTATTAATGATTAATCTTTCATTTATACAGGCAAACATTCAATGCTGTTTACTTTATTCAGTTTCTGTACCTAAAAACTAATGCTAGGCCTACCTAAAAAACGAAATCACTGTTTATTGTATTTGTACCTTTACTCTATTGTATTTATTTGTGCTGTTGCTTGTAGTTAGATTAATTATTCTTATTTGACAGTATAGGTTTTCCCTAAACATACCGAACCGTACTGAAGCCGTGATACAAACCGAACCGTGAAAAAGTTGAACCGTTCCACCCCTAGTGGAACATCATTTTTTTATTTATCTTAAATTACATTTTTGTTTGCATCGCAAAACTATAGTGATATACACACACATATATGGGTAGACACATATGTCCTATAGTGACGAAAAAACAAAACAAAAAAACAAACTAACATTGAAGATAAACCTCTCTCATGCTATTTGTAACGAAGAATGAAAATACATTTTTTTGTAAGTTTTTTTTCTCTACATTTTTTGCAGTCATACCATTAGACACAGTCCAATGTTTATTTGTCAACTACACACATATATATATTTTTTTTACTATACTGTGCATATATATTAATTTTTTATCTATCTATACACACACACACACACACATATAAATAATACTACATTATAATTTCTGAATAGAACTAATGAGAATTATAGAGTAAATGTGTTTAATATTCATAAAAAAATAGGCCCTAAAAATAAGTTTAATTGAATTTATTATGTTTTTTTTTTATTTAGGGCTGAAATATGACCTGGATTCTGTTATGCTTGGAATATTTATTTTACAGATGAATAGCTCACAATAAAACCAGCATTATAGAATCAATTTTGCATAACTTTTCCTTTAAATACTAACCGCACTCTGATATAACCAAGAAGCCAGCTTAAGATATCCCACCAGTATGATCATAAACGCCTGACCAATCACATCACAGTATGTGTATTTGACAGTTAATCACAGTTAACAGTATGTGTATTTGACAGTTAACCCTTATGTGCTGTTGGGGACGTTTTCGTCCACTAAGGGGTGCTGTTGAGTGTTAATTTGGCCACAACTTTTTTTGTGTTTCAGCAAATGGAATGATTTTTGGTGACAAATCTTATTTTAACACATATTTTAGGAAAATGCTTTGAATTTTTTTCAAAACTCAACAATGCACCGTGGACAAATTCACTACCCTTACGTTATGTTCGGGATGAAAACAGCCACTAAATTAGACTGCTATAAAAATGTATCGGATAAATATTTTTTTTCCATTTTTTTTTGCATAAATCTATTAATCAACCTCAGTCCTGTTCAAAACTACAATTTTTTTTTTTAAATCCAGGATTTTTACTCCTTAATTGCCAAGTTCATAAATGATGTCACTGATTTTGAAAAAAAAAAACACAAAATTACTTATTTTCAATATAAAAAGTGATTGTGGACTGGAATTTTTTTTACTTTTATCACAGTCTTGGGCATGTCAAAGATTAGGAAAAACATTGGCTTTGATGCATTTTTAGTTTTTGAGCAGGATCAGATTTACATTTTTTCTCCCTCATTTACTGTTCGTGGATGTTTTTGCCCCATTGACTTCCATTATAACTACATTTTTTGATTGCAAAGCCATGACACCATATAATCATGCATTTTTGATTGTTGGTGGTTTTCCCTGTTGGGAAGAGATAAAACTTGTCATTTTTACTGTTGATCATGAAGTAGCACAATTAACCCTTTAGATAGACCTGTGCAAAAAAAAGCTTAGTTTTTAGCTTTTATATGGAGTCATATGGAGTATAACAGCATAGTATAGTGTGTTTGTGTGTGTGTGTGAGAGAGAGAGAGCGTGTGAGAGACCTTTGTGCACTTACCTTGATCGTCTGAGAAAATCTAAATATGCACCTCAGCTCTCAGAACTACATGGAGTAAACAAAAACAAAGTAAGTGTATTTATGCACCTGCTGCCTTTTGATGGTGAGAAGTGCAGACTAAATAAAAACAAGATAAGTGGATTTAAACCCTTGCATACCATCCTGCTGGTCATTTGATGGTGAGAAGAGCAGCAAGCAACATGAGAAAGGACTTGACTTGTACCAAAGTTTTAGAAATTATTATGCAGCCTGACCCCTCCAGCGAGCTGCAGTATGTATTGTCACAAACCACAGATTACAACCGCTGCAAGGGAAGTGTCGAAACTCTACACAAGGTATGTGCCATTACTGCACTAGTGAGAGAGATTCAGTCTCCTGCAGCTGTCCCTCTAGACACAAATCCACAGACACCAGCAGGCACCAGCAGCTCAGGAGTGAAAAGGGGAACATGCAAGTGGTGCAGAGGACAAAAAAAAAGAACACTCAGCTCTTGCATCTGTTGTGGTGGACACACTTGCAAAGAGCACCAAGTGATATGCTGCAAGTCCTGCTGGAAAGACTGAACACACACACACACACACACACACACACACACACAATTCTCACACTAAATACTTAGAATAATTGTTTAGTTCTCCATCCATGCTCAACTCTTGCACAATTGTTCAGTTGATTTGAAGTTGTTGTTGCATTTTGGTTCATAATAAATTATGTTCATAAATCTAATGCAGAGTAGATTGTTTACAGAAAAAATTTGAAAAGTGTATCACTGAAGGATTTTAAGGTTTTAAACTGGCTTTATACATGGCTCTTTACATCAAGAAAAGACAAGCATTTCACACATAGGCCATCTATACTTCTCACCATCAAAAGGCAGCAGGTGCATAAATACACTTAATTTGTTTTTGTTTACTCCATGTAGTTCTGAGAGCTGAGGTGCATATTTAGATTTTCTCAGACGCATCAAGGTAAGTGCACAAAGGTCACTCTCTCTCTCTCACACACACAAACACACACAAACACACACACACACATACTATAATATGCTGTTATACTCCATATAACTCCATATACAAGCCAGAAACTAAGCTTTTGTTTGCACAGGCCTATCTAAAGGGTTAATGGTGCTACCTGGTGATCAACTGTAAAAATTACAAATTTGACCTCTTCCCAACAGGGAAAACCACCAACAATCAAAAATGCATGATTATATGATGTCATGGCTTTGCAATCAAAAAATGTCGTTATAATGGAAGTCAATGGGGCAAAAACAGCCACGAACAGTAAATGAGGGAGAAAAAATGTAAATCTGATGCTGCTCAAAAACTAACAATGCATCAAAGCCAATGTTTTTCCTAATCTTAGACATGCCCAAGACTGTGATAAAAGTAAAAAAAATTCCAGTCCACAATCACTTTTTATATTGAAAATAAGTAATTTTGTGGGGTTTTTTTTCAAAATCAGTGACATCATTTATGAACTTGGCAATTAAGGAGTAAAAATCATGGATTTTTTTTATTTTTTTTTTAGTTTTGATCAGGACTGAGGTTGATTAACAGATTTATGCAAAAAAAATGGTAAAAAAATATTTATCAGATCAATTTTTACAGCAGTTAATTTAGTGGATGTTTTCATCCCGAACATAACGAAAGGGTAGTGAATTTGAACAATGCACAAGGGTTAATCACAGTATGTGTATTTGACAGTTAATCACAGTTAACAGTATGTGTATTTGACAGTTAATCACAGTATGTGTATTTGACAGTTAATCACAGTTAACAGTATGTGTATTTGACAGTTAATCACAGTTAACAGTATGTGTATTTGACAGTTAATCACAGTATGTGTATTTGACAGTTAATCACAGTATGTGTATTTGACAGTTAATCACAGTATGTGTATTTGAGCGAGTGTGAAGCAGACTCGGTGTCGTGCTGTACTGACCCTCCGGCGTGGAGCTCTCTTTGCGGCGGGCCGAGCTGGACGGGTTCAGGAGGCTGCTGGGATTGGGCTGGCGCTCCGGAGATTTCACGATGGCCGACATGAGGATCTGCTGACGGGCCGACGCCGGCGTGGACGGAGCCGCGTGCTCCTGCGCTTTAAAATGAGCCGCTGAGAGAGAGAGAGAGAGAGAGAAGAGCCTCAACAACATTTACAGAGCATCGCTGTACTAAAGGGATAGCTCACCCAAAAATACAATCATGTCATTAGTTACCATCACGTCATTCCAAACCCCAAGACCTTCGTTCATCTTTAGAACACAAATTAAGATATTTTTAATGAAATCCGAGAGCTTTCTGACCCCCCACAGACAAGTACTACGACACAGAAACACAGTAAGGACATCGGGTAAAATAGTCTGTGTGACATAAGGGTTCAACCGTAATGTTATGAAGCTACAAGAATACTTTTTATGTGCAAAAGAAAACAAAAATAACTTTATTCAACAATTTGTCTCCTCCGCGTCACTTTGTAGCGTGCTACGACCTGAACGTAAACCGCGCAGAGCAGCGTGTTCGGTGTCAGCAGCAGCATACGTTGTTCATGTTCACATCAAAGCATGCAGACATCACATGGATTATTAATTTACTAACTGCTCGTTTTATAACTAAAACACTAACTCTAGCTTCTCTATTCTTTTTATTTATTATACAATTAACAAAAAGCAAATAACAGGGTTTCTGCAGGGTTTAGTCAGTCAAATTGAAGACTTTTTAAGACCATTATGATTTAAATGTATGACCTACACGAATTACGAAAAATAACTTCAGTCATTAAAATTCCTTTCGAAAGTCTTTTTTTATTGACTTTCATTGAAGGTAACACGTTTTATTATTTAAAGGTTCCATTTTCTTAAGGGTAACAAACTGAAGGCTCCCATTTCTTAAGTATCAAGAACACAGGAACAACACTTAACAATTGTAAATTGTAACATTGTAAAGTAACAATTATTTTATGGCATAACTTTCCTCCGTCAGTCAGTCAGTGTCTGTCTACATTTTTCTCAGTTCGTCCCCTTTAATGGTGATCTCCTCTTCAACCTTTTTCAGCTCAGCCAATTTTTCCTTTCTTGCCCGCCTGAGGGCGTTTGACTTTGAAAGGAGCTGGGCCATCTTTGACCGCTGTCAGTGTGGAGGTTGATCCGAAACCACTGTGTGTGGCACTGGATGCGAGACAAACGGTATCCCGCGCTGTACTTGGACCGGGTAACGTTAGTGACGGAGCCGAACAAAACTGACTGATCGCATGCACCCGCTGCAGACCTTTTACAGCAACTTTATGCTTTTCTGACTTTGCATGCGACTAAGGATTTTATGCCTAAACTAGACAGCACCAACGCCTTCTTACACAGTGTGCAATAGGCTTGATTGTTTGCGACGGGCTTGAGCCAACTACTAAACTCACCGTCTTCGAGCCATAGCCCGTTAAATGTACACTTTCCCATTGTGATAGACCGGGAGATTTCAGTTAAACTAAGCAGCGACTCAACGACATACAGTAATAAGGTGAGGAGACTCTTGTGAACATAGACTGTAGGCCTAGGCTACATTAGAACTGGCAGTGAAGCTTGGGAGTTGGGAGTTCGCGCTTGTTTCTCTGAAAGTCCTTCCAACAAGTCTGTTTGCTGCACTGCCACATGGACCTTGTAGTTCTGGAACACTGTGATACCACCCAGATTCCTCAGACAGAACTACAACAGGCGAAACGAATGAATACCGCCGCCAGCGCATTTTCGGGGGGGGGGGGGGGAAGGCGATGGTAGAACCAATGAATGAACAAGCATATCAATTTAAGATGTGGCTAAATGTAATTTATGACCTTGTATGGAAAATAGACTTTTTATGGCCTAAAATTCTTATTATTAAATTTAAGACGTTTTATGACTTTTTATGACTCTGCGGAATCCCTGAAATAAAAGGCCTCTAACACTTGCTTGCACAAATCTTTTTCTATTCTATCGGTTTTCTTTTTATTTATTGTATAATTTAAAATAAACCTTGCTATGTTAAGCTAACTGAAGCTTGTTATAGCACTTGCATATTGCTTTTTTTTGGTTTTGATTGCTTCCATTGTCCTCAAAGTCGCTTTGAATAAAAGCATCTGCTAAATGACTAAATGTAAATGGATAATTTTAACGATGTCTTGCTACGTTTCTGTGCCTTGATCGTGTTCCCTTGACATCTATGAACGGTTAGAGAGCTCTCGGATTTCATCAAAAATATCCTAATTTGTGTTTTGAAGATGAACTTACAGGTTTGGAACGACATGAGGGTGAGTAATTAATGACAGGATTGAACTATCACTTTAAAGACCGATGGAAAGATGAGCACAATGAGCACAGACCCTGAAGACTCACCCTCCTCTCGTAGGGAGCGCAGCTCGATCCTCATCTTCTGCAGCGCCTCCTCCAGATCCGAGCAGCGCACTCGCTCCTTCTCCAGCGCCGCTTTCATGTCTCCGTACTGCATAGGAACGGCGGGTTGAGACGAGACCGCGGCGGCGCTGTTAGCCGTGACGCCCACCTCCTCACGCCGCCGCCCGAAGATACCCTAAAACACACAACCGCTGATCATCATCTTCACACGGTGACTGATTACCAATACCATAAATCTGTGCTGTTTTCTCTGCTAGCTATATTTCATCTTTTTAGTGTTTAATGGCAATTATAAAAAAAATAAAAAAAAAAAAAAAACACTATATTGTCAAAAGTATTGGCACCCCCTTCTAATGAAAGGTTTGACTACTTTAGTAATTTCCATGAGTACAAATCTTAATGTTGAAGCATATAATGATATTCTAGGGAATCTAATTGTATATCAACAGTTTGGACTCTTTTCTATTCTAACATGACAGTGTCTCTGTGTATAAGACAAGAATCAAAGAGAAATGATGATTCAGTCAGTGTGGAAGAACTTGACTGGTCTGCAGAAAGCAGCTGAACACCTCTGGTGTGACTTTAAATGAGCCACAAACTCATCACCAAACACTAATGACTTTACATTCATTATATGGACAAAAGTACTCCTTCTTTAGAAGAGAGAAAGGCACTTCCAAACTGTGCCAACAAAGACATTCATGTACTTAAAAATTGTATTTCCACCTCTGTTGCAACAGTTTTGAAGTGTATGAAATACTGTATCCATATGTACAAGTCATTGGTGTTTGGTGATGAGTTTTGATTGATTGCTGATCGAAGCTGAATTTTCAGCATCATTACTACAGTCTTCAGTGTCACATGATCTTCAGAAATCTGATTTATCTCATGTATTACTTGTGCTCAGTTATCAATAACACTTCTTATGGTAGTGACTATAGACGTTTCGATTAAATCCAGGCCAGGAATTCCTGATATTTCCAGGACTGTGGGAACCGTTTTATTCTCTTTAATAAAGCAGGCAGACAGACACCAAAACTCAAACTGTTCTTTCCAGACCGTAAAGTGCCTGCGGTTCAGTGAGAGACACTCAATCACACAAACTCAGTCTTGTACTGTAATGAGCCAGGTTTTATGAATGAGATGAACTCCCGAGGAGTCACGGTCTCATTAGCGTCACCCGGTCTCTCTCACCTTCTTCTTCTTGGTGGGCTGGTCCATCTTGGCCTGAAGGAAGTCAATGAGTTTGGTCTGCTGTGAGATAGTTCCCTCCATCTTCACTTTCTCGTGCGAGTAGACGGCCTGAGGAGAGACCAGGAGGAAGAACGTGAAGACTAAGATGAGTTTGAGTCACAATGTGGTCATTGACACTAATAACTCACGAAAATCCAGCTGTGAAGCAGCTCTACAGAAGACAACAGTGTCATTATTCATTCAGCTCAAGTCAGTTTTCATTTAATACTGCTGGTGGTGCAATCCAGAGTTATTACTGTTAACTAAAACAATTCATTACTTCAAAGGAAATTTAAAACATATATTATATGCATTTTATGCCAGCTAGATGCCAAGGCATCATTTCTCATTTTCATATAGTTTAACTTGATGCTAGAACAAATACAAATGTATATTCAAAAACTATATAGAGACATGAAGAAACAAAACAACAACAAACCAATAAAAATGGCAATACACAACAAAATTACGCAATTAAGCAATTTTATTATATTTGGTTTATGAACATTATGTAGTTTTTCACAGATAGTCATGTTATTTTATTGCTATAATAAAACGTGCATTAGTAATATTTTGCTCGATGCGCCCTCTTGTGGCCTCAGGAGAGAAGACAAAAGCTTTTTTCACCCTAATTGATATCATGCCTTTTAAATTCAAATATAATTTGAATATTGATAATATTTAAGCGCAAAATTAGAATTTAGTTATTTGACAGTCCTAGTCACAACTGTTATCTTGAGGCGGTTGGCAAGTGTGTGTGTGTGTGTGTGTGTGTGTGTGTGTGTGCGTGTGTGTGTGCGTGAGTGTGTGTCGTGTGAGTGTGTGGTGCGTGTGTGTGTGTGTGAGTGAGTGTGTGTGCGTGAGTGAGTGGGTGTGTGTGAGTGAGTGAGTGAGTGAGTGTGTGTGTGTGTGTGCGTGAGTAAGTGTGTGTGCGTGTGTGTGTCTGCGTGAGTGAGTGCGTGAGTGAGTGAGTGAGTGTGCGTGCATGCGTGAGTGTGTGTGCGTGAGTGTGTGCATGAGTGCGTGCGTGAGTGTGTGTGCAGTGAGTGAGTGTGTGTGCGTGAGTGAGTGTGCGTGCGTGAGTGAGTGTGTGCGTGCGTGAGTGAGTGTGTGTGCGTGAGTGTGAGTGGTGTGCGTGAGTGGGAGGGTGTGCGTGAGTGAGGAGTGTGTGTGTGTGCGTGAGTGAGTGTGCGTGAGTGAGTGAGTGTGTGTGCGTGAGTGTGTGTGTGTGCGTGAGTGAGTGTGTGTGCGTGAGTGAGTGTGGTGAGTGAGTGGTGAGTGAGTGTGTGCGTGAGTGAGTGTGTGCGTGAGTGAGTGGTGTGCGTGAGGAGTGAGTGAGTGTGCGTGAGTGAGTGTGCGTGAGTGAGTGCGTGAGTGAGTGTGCGAGTGAGTGTGTGAGTGAGTGTGTGCGTGAGTGAGTGAGTGTGCGTGAGTGAGTGTGCGTGTGTGTGAGTGATGTGTGTGCGTGAGTGAGTGAGTGTGCGTGAGTGAGTGTGTGTGTGCGTGAGTGTGTGTGTGCGTGAGTGAGTGAGAGTGTGTGTGCGTGAGTGAGTGTGCGTGAGTGAGTGTGAGAGTGAGTGTGTGCGGTGAGTGAGTGTGCGTGAGTGAGTGAGTGTGCGTGAGTGAGTGTGTGTGCGTGAGTGAGTGTGTGTGCGTGAGTGAGTGTGTGTGCGTGTGTGAGTGAGTGAGTGTGGTGAGTTGAGATGTGTGCGTGAGTGTGTGTGATGTGATCAGGCTGGATGGTGTGTCCGCTGCGTAGTCGAGTGTGTGTCTTGTCTGAGCAGGTCGTGTGCTGCGTGCAGCGTCTTGTCTGCAGTCCCTGCGTCAGTCTGAAGATGTGAGTCTGTCTGCAGTGTGCCATCTGTGGTGCAGTTCCATGCTACACACATAACACATACTCATCAGTTCTCTCAGAAAGGACGTCTGGTCCCTCCTGTGCCAGCTGGTGGAGTCTCATGAGGCCACGCTCTGCATTCCTTAGTGAAACTAATCAATATCGTTAGAAAGGAAGACTCTGTCTCCTGACCATCAGACGTCATGAACTTCATAGAATGAACATGTATCATTAGCGAACTATGATTTCTACGTGGTAGAATTAGAGTAAGATGTATATGAGATCAAGTAAATATTGAGTGTCTGCTACACGACCCGAGTCCAACAGGTCATTTTTGAATGTACTTTAATTGTTCTTAAATTATAATTACACACATATAGATATATACACTGATAAAATATAATACATGCATGTTTGAGAACAATTACAGTCCACAAGTGTGTTTTTCACCTCTTCCATGAGTCTTTGTTTGAGTTCTCTCTCCGTCTCGAGTTTCTGCTGAAGGCTCCTCGCGTTCATCTCCAACATGGCATGCTTCTTCTCCAGGTCATTGAGCTAAAAACACCACCACAACACAATAAACAGCACAGTCTCTCTGGTCTGAGGGAACAGAAGGTTTCGTTGTTCACAGTGTTCAGCTAATGCGCAGCGACGTGTTTAATTAATCTCCATCAGCTGTAGCGATTGATTCCATATTGGCATGAATATTAATATCGCAGACGGAGGGCCGGAGCAAACCAGGACAAACTGCTGCGAGTGTGTTTGTGTGACTCACAGTATCCGACAGACTCTCTGCTTTCAGTCTCTGCTCTTTCAGCGCCTGCTGCAAAGCTACGATCTCGGCCGTGTGCTCGCGGACGGCCAGCTCGACCGCCTTCCGGGACTCCGTACTGCGCTGGTCCGCTCGCAACCTGGAGGAACAGGGTCGAGTCAAGACACAACACCACAGAAAATACTATTTACATGCACTACCATTCAAAAGTTTGGGGTCAGAAAGATTTTTAAGATTTTAAAAATACAGGAAAATTGTGAAATATTTTGCAATTTAAAATAACAGTTTTCTATGTGAATATACAGTCAAGCACCTACACACCTTCAACATTTCTCACAGTATCAGTTTATTCACTATGGTTTGGAAAATGGTAATAAAATATGACTAGAACTCATATTCATCTTGATAAAGTCAGATAACTTTGATAGAAAGGCATGTGTCTGAATCATTTTTGGTCCCAAATTTTTATCAATTTTACTTGTAGTCCACTATATGAATAATTTTTTGGTATAATATGTCACAGTTTATTTTATTTTACTATCCTCACTTATATAAATTAACTATAGTGTCCTGCACCCACTAATAAAAAATATCACAAATTATATCTGGTGTCTAAATTATTTTTGGTTTGACGGTGTTAAAATGTAATTTATTGCTGTGATCTAGGGATCTAATGCTATTATCAATTTGCGCAATTTGAAGGGTAATGGAAATGCACCTAGTGAGAGAGGGAGAGAGAAAGAGAGAGAGTCATATCATAGTGGAGTTAGCGGTCTTAACCGCAAAAACATGCGAGCTTCATCACTGTGTCTGTCACGCGACTCTGTTCCCCTCTCAGCTTGAACTGATGGTAAAACGTCACGGGTTACTCGCGTAACCGTTGTTCTCTGAATAGGGAACAAGACGCTGAATAGCTAAGACGCTTTGGGAATAGCCTCTGGATGTGCCGAATGTCTTAATTCCTTATAGAATCACGCTAATTCATTGGCTGATAGCACGGATTCCTTTCTCACATTCTCACGTCGGCTCCTTATACTGGCGAACTCGCCATCGGCTCCTCCGATTTCTCTGCCGAAAAGGCCTCTGTCAGCAGCGTGAGGAGCTTGGCAGCAAACGCAGCATCTCGTTCCCTATTCAGAGAACAAGGGTTACGCGAGTAACTCGAGACGTTCTCTTTCATAGGTTCACTGAACGCTGCATAGCTAAGATGCCTTGGGAGCGATATACCAAACACGCCAAGCTAACAACGCTGCCCAATCTGGCCCGATTATGAGCCAGATAGCACACGCGGCTGGTTCAAGCGGATAAAACCTGGGAACTCGAAGCCGTGTCAAGATCCAAGTTATAGAACCTGACAAAAGTGTGCGGAGAGGATCATCCTGCCGCAACACAAATATCCTCTAGGAGGACTCCTCTGAAAAGAGCTTGAGAGGAGGCTACACCTAGAAGAATGCTACCGAATGCTGAGAGGTGAAGAAAGACCACGCACCTCATAAGCCAGCGAAATAGCATCCCTTACCCAGTGAGAAATTCTGTGCTTTGATGCGGCAAGCTACGGCGGCCAGCACCAAAGCTAAAGTGTGCGGGGCCTGCGTCCCGAAGGCCAATTTCTGAGAAGTGAGTCTTGACCCCAAGAAGGGGAGATCAGCGGACTCGAGGCTATGGAATAGCATCCTGATCCACCACATAGCATAGCTCTCTGGACGGAGGACTCAGCCTCTGGAGGTAACGTGTATCAAGGGGGTGTCTGGCCACCGACTGGCCAACAAGAGGGCACGGCAGGTCAATAACGCCGCCACGTAGACCTCCAGGGTGGAGTGGGTTAACCTTGCGGAGGAACAGGCCTGCAAGAGCTCCAGAACTGTACCAATCGGGCAGTTGACTGGGTCGAGCTTGCGACCTCCGTACCGTGAAGTGAAACTTCTACTTCAGGTCATACAGTTTCCTCGTGCTCTGGTGAGCGGAGTCCTCGGAAACTCTTTGACGCGAGGGGAGACCTGGCGGCACTCACCGAAACAGTCGAGCTCTTGGAGAGGAGGCCTCAACATGATGACTCTTCTAGATCGAGAGGAGGACTACTACGCTCCATATATTGGGCATCCTGTGAGGAGGCTCACCTACCACTCACATAACAACCCTAGCGGAGCTCTGGCAAGCGGAGGCCTCAAAAACTCTCTGTAGCAAGAGGAGACCTGACAACACTTGCCGAAATGGTCGGGCTCTAGAAGCAGAGGCGTCAGCATGACGACTCTCTAGACCGAGAGAAGACCTACTACACTCCAAACGCTGGGATCTTGTAAAGGAGGCTCATCTAGGGCCTACCACTCACAGACTGTCCCAGCAGAGCTCTGGCAAGCGGAGGCCTCGGAAAACTCTCATTGCAGCAAGAGGAGGCCTACAATGCTTGCAGTGACCGTTTCAAAGGGAAGAACCCGATAATGGTATGCTTTGCCCCCAAAGCAAACCTCAGGAACTCCCTTGTTCGATTACCAGAGCCTGCTTGGGGTCCTCAGTGTGGGAGAAACCCTGATGGAAGTGGCGACGAAGCGTCTAACTGCTTCTACAGTGTGCAGGACCTATGGAGACACATCTGGCAGTAGTTTCCACGCTGCCAATGGTCTGCTAAGGGAACCAGTCTCCCGAAACTGATCTCTGGTTTGCTTAGAGCTGCTAGCAAGGTGCCCTGGAGCAGAGTACCAGCAGGAGACGGCCGAACTGCACTGTCCATTGAGTGGACCTGACCTGACTTACATTTCACTACTGATTATATCTTGTATAATTGAGTATGTGACGATATAAAACCAGCTGCTCTAGAGACCCCGAAGGGGTGGCGAGCCTCTCAACTTCGCTACGTTTCCGGGCGGAAGAGACTGAGAGAAGTGCTTGCTTGAGACCGCTGCGCTCTGGAATACTGGCAGGGTTGGCGGTTTTTTTGTTGCAATATAAAAGCAGGAAAAACGAGCGGCATTTAATTTGTAAACGCCTTTTTGCAGAAAATGGCTGCTTCCAGGATCTGGAGAACTCAAGATGCAGATCGCTGAAGAAGAGCAGCTTTCTCCACGCAGGCCTCGAATTTAGGCCCCTCAGAAACCGCTCATCGAGTTTAGACGACTGGGATTCGCGGGGCTCGTGGGGCCAATCAATAGAGAGCTTCCCTGAGGAGCGCACCAGCACGTCTATAAGCTCTGAGTAGGCCGCGCTTCCTCGTCGCTAGGCGGGAGAGCGTCGGCTGAAGCAGGCCCCGAGATAGTACAAAGATTTTTCTAGCCCAGAAGAAATTGTTTAGCATGCCACCCACGCTTGTGGTGTCCGGCAATCACAATGCTCTGGGTCAGTTGGCCAATCAGAGTAGACTGTGCTTGTCGGAAGGAGGGACTTTGTAGAAACGAAACGTTTGAGAGAGGCAGGGCAAAGAGGACCTACAATAACTTACAGTATTGAAAAAATACGTGTTTTTTTTACATTAAAGCATGTCAACATATTCTGTTACACCAAATACACAACATAACGATCTTTAAAAAAGCATCATATGACCCCTTAAAGTTCAGCTACAAGTAAACTTTTTTCTGACTTAATTTTTCTTACTTAAAAACATGGGTTGGAGCTCTTAATTTTGAGCTCTCGAAGTGCATTTGATTTAATAATTTAACCTTAAAATGTAAAAAATTCAAAAAAATGTTTTCCAATTTTTCATTTAATAATTAAATAAATATTGTACCGTGGACTTCATATTGCGATATAGTATCATGAGATTTTGATATCGTTACATCCCTACTGTGATCAAATCTGTATTTTCATCATCATTACTCCAGTCTTCAGTGTCACATCATCCTTCAGAAATCATAATAATATGCTGATTTGCTGTTCAAGAAGCATTTCTGATTATTATTATGTTATGTTATTATGCTGAAAACAGTTGTTCTGATTAATATTTTTGAGGAAACCGTGATATTTTTCAGGATTCACAAAGAATAAGAAGTTTTAAAGAACAGTATTTATTTGATTAGACCCTTTGGAACAATATAAACGTCTTTATTGTCAGTTT
This sequence comes from Schizopygopsis pylzovi, assembly GCA_027422435.1. Taxonomy (NCBI): domain Eukaryota; kingdom Metazoa; phylum Chordata; class Actinopteri; order Cypriniformes; family Cyprinidae; genus Schizopygopsis; species Schizopygopsis pylzovi. The sequence continues at coordinate 1,571,179 of CM049820.1, read as the reverse complement.
TGATCAATTGAATGCATCTGTGATGGCTATTAGCTTAAATTAGATTAAAGGACACACTTGCAGGTAGTGTGTTGTGGCTTGTGCTCACAGTACCTGTTCTGCTTCTCGTTGTCCAGCAGTCTCTGCATGTCTCGGGTCCTGCGCTCCGCCTGGTTCTTCTCGTCCTCCAGAGCGGATCTCCAGTTCTCCCACTGTCTCTCCTTCTCCAGGAGCTCATCGTTCAGACTCTCCAGCTCCACCACCTGCTCCTCCAGCATGCTGCAGGTGGTCTTCAGAGTCTCAATGTTCTGCAAACACAAACACACACCGTCCTATAACACACCACAGTATATAGTGCAAACGTCCAGCTTCAATCCTGTCTCTACAGATAATTCCTTCATGGCTTGGTTTGTGCTCTGACATGCACTGTTATCTGTGGGAGCTTATTTAGACAGGTGTGTGCCTTTCTAAATCACGTCCAATCAACTGAATGTACCACAGGTGGACTCCAATCAAGATGTAGAAACATCTCAAGGATGATCAGTGGAAACGGGACACACCTAAGCTCAATTTTCAGCGTCATTGCAAAGGCTGTAAATTAGGGCTGTCAGTTTAATGCATTAACTTAATTAATTAGTTATACAAAAAATAACTAGATTAAAATATTCTAAAGCAGATAACGCACTGGCCCCGCCCCCAGACTTGTACATCATCTTACATTTCATACAGTTGGCTGTTGACAAATATGATGCAGTTATGGCCTAAAATTCAAGATATGGGTTTTTGTCTCATATTTATTTCACATAATAAGCAATATCACATGAGCAGCGAGAGCAGAATTACACGAGTGCTGTTTGTCCCGAATATCACAAGTTTAAATGTGATTTTGTGAATTAATGATTATGTGTTTTATTGTTTTTTGTGTGTTTTTTGAGCAACACAGCAGTGTTTAGTTTCTGAATGAATCTGCGTTTTGAACTAATCGTGTGAATCAATGATTCAAAACCCACTCATAAAGAGCCGTTTAAACGAATCGAAGACATTTACCGGTAGATGAAGACATCTACCTGCTGGCAGATTTAGAGTATAATTTCATAAATAATAATAATAATAATAATAAAAACATTAAAGGGAGAGTTCACCCAAAACAATGTAAATTCTGTCATCATTTACTGTCGTTTCAACATGTTCAAACAAAAACTTTTTATTTTATAATCGCCATCAATTAATTGACTATTTATAAGGAGCGGTTAAAGCAAAGAGAACTGGATTCGCTCCACAGATCGCGGACGGAGTTCATTTAAAATAGTTTTGGCGTTGTTTTAGTGTGCAGATGACGTGTTGGCTAGTGATCGACCGATAGTGATTTTTTATAACCGATACCAATTATTTGCATGTTTATGTACCCGATAACCGATATGGAGAACCGATATTTATTTACTGTTATAAAGTTAACATTCTTTCGTGTAAAATTTAATCTTCAAATTACAACAATAAAAACATTTTATTTATAAAAAGCATCATCAGCAACACTGATATTGTCACGGTTCATGGGTTCCCGGTCCCGTCCTCACCGTGTCTTGTCTGTATGCATGTGCGTATGTGTGAGCAGGTGTCTGTGGGTGCGTGTGATTGAGGCTAATCCGCTCCAGCTGAGAGTCATCACCATTGGGCTATATCAGTTCCTGTCACGCTCTCTCTCTTGTCAGATCCTTGCAGTTTGCGGTCGACGTTTACGAGGCGTTTCTGGTTCCTGGTTTTCGCGATTCCTGAGCCCTGCTGCTTTCCTGGACTCCGATCGCCGGAGACTCGTCTGCCCATTGCTTCCCTGCGCTACCCGCCTCAGCCCCTACGGAAAGCTCCGTTTCTGCCTACGGAAAGCTCCGCGTCTGCCTACGGAAGCTCCGCCCCTCTGCCTACGGAACGCTCCGTTTAGTTTCTCGCTGTGTATTACTTCTTGTAATAAACTCTTTTTTTCCGCAACTGAATCCTCCCGTCTTCATTGTGACAGAAGGATCTGACCAATCTTCATGGATTCAGCGGAGACTCGTGGTTTGCAGGAACTGTTAGCCGGCAACAACGCTCGTATGGATCTCCAGGAGGAGAATATGTTGAACACCGGGCGAGCTGTGCAGGCGTTAGTAGCGCAGGTGTCCGAGCTCACAACCCAGGTACAGTTATTAAGATCACCCGCTGCGCCACCCACACCGCCTAGCTTTTCCATCCCCGGGAACCACAGCCCTCAGCACGAACCTAGACTCCCTGCACCGGAGATGTATGCCGGAGATCCTAACCTCTGTAGAGCGTTTCTGACGAAGTGTTCTCTGTTTTTCTCGCTCCAGCCACTGACGTTTGCCACAGAAGTTTCCAGGGTGGCACTAGTGCTCACGTTGCTGTCAGGAAAGGCAGCATTGTGGGGAACGGCGGTGTGGGAGAATCGCCATCCCTGTTGTTCCTCGTTCCACTCACTCTCTCAGGAGATGAGGAGGGTGTTCGATCGCGCGCTGGTCGGGCGCGAGGCAGCACGCATGCTGGCCGACCTCCGCCAGGGGGAGCAGTCCGTTTCTGACTATTCCATCCAGTTCAGGACCCTGGCAGCAGAGTGTGAGTGGAACGGGAAGGCGCAGTGGGACATGTTCCTGCATGGGCTGGCCGACCGTATCCATCAAGAGATTGATGTGGTGGAGTTACCTCTCGGATTGGACGAACTTGTGGATTTGGCCTTACGCGTGGATGCACGGCTTCAGCAACGCGATCTTCGCGGTCGACGCAAGTTAACACCGAGATATCCTTTCTTCGACACCGGCGATACGGTCGGTCACTCGTCGGTTGACGAACCCATGCAGGTGGGTAGAGCTCGGCTCTCCCGGGAGGAGAGAGATCGTCGGAGGACGAGGGGACTATGTTTATACTGTGGCGCGGCTGGCCATTTCCTGGTGAAGTGCCCCGTAAAAGATCAGGCCCGACAGTAGGTCTGAGGCTACTGTCGGGTGGGGTATCTCTCAACAAAGCCTCATCCACCACCCTCCTCCCGGTGAGGTTGCAATGGGCGGCCGAACGACATGAGGGGACGGCGCTGCTAGACTCCGGAGCCGAGGGTAACCTGCTGGACATTTCCCTGGCCCAACTCCTTCACATTCCCTTGGTTCCCCTCCGTCACAAGATCTCTGTCAGCGCCCTCAATGGACAGTCACTTCCCCAGATCAGTCTCTCCACGGTACCCATCACCCTCGTCACCTCAGGCAACCACTCAGAGACCATCACGTTCCTCGTCACCCACTCACCCCTGGCCCCGGTGGTGTTGGGTCACCCCTGGCTCACACAGCACAATCCTCGGGTGGATTGGGGTCGTAACACCGTGTTGGAGTGGAGTCGAGCCTGTTATGCCTCTTGTCTTGTGTCTGCTGGTTTTTCTGTGTGTGATTCTGTGTTGCAGGAGGAGATGGGGAACCTGTCTAACGTGCCCGAGGAGTATCTCGACCTGAAGGAGGTGTTCAGTAAGTCCAGGGCCGCTTCTCTCCCTCCTCATCGTCCCTACGACTGTGCTATAGACTTAGTACCAGGTATGTCTCCGCCTAAGGGCAGATTATACTCGCTTTCTGTTCCGGAAAGGGAGGCCATGGAGAAATATATTTCTGATTCTCTGACAGCCGGGTTCATCCGCCCCTCTTCTTCTCCAGCGGGGGCAGGATTTTTTTTTGTCGCGAAGAAGGATGGTTCTCTGCGACCTTGTATTGACTACCGGGGCTTGAACAACATCACGGTAAAGAATACCTATCCTTTGCCGTTGATGTCTTCAGCCTTCGAGAGGTTGCAGGGAGCATCCATCTTCACTAAGTTAGATCTTAGAAACGCTTATCATTTGGTTCGCATAAGAGAGGGGGATGAGTGGAAGACCGCGTTTAATACCCCCAGAGGGCATTTTGAGTATTTGGTTATGCCTTTCGGGCTCTCTAACTCTCCCGCGGTCTTCCAGGCACTCGTCAATGACGTGTTGAGAGATATGGTCGATCAGTTCATATATGTCTACCTGGATGACATATTGATTTTTTCTTCTTCTCTCCAGGAACATGTTCAACACGTCAGACGAGTGCTCCAGAGGTTGTTAGAGAATGGGCTTTTTGTCAAGGCGGAGAAGTGCGCGTTCCATGCACAGTCGGTTCCTTTCCTGGGTTTCATAGTGTCGCCGGAGGGAGTTCGCATGGATCCTGACAGGGTTAAGGCTGTGGTAAATTGGCCAACCCCTGATTCCCGCAAGGCCCTGCTGAGGTTTCTGGGGTTCGCAAATTTTTACCGGCGTTTTATTCGCAATTTCAGCCAACTAGCCGCTCCTCTGACCGCCTTGACCTCCACCAAGATGACGTTCAGGTGGTCGAATGCAGCCGAGGCCGCATTTACCAAACTCAGAGGCCGCTTCGTTTCGGCACCCATTCTCCGGGCCCCTGATCCCACACGTCAGTTCGTGGTGGAGGTCGACGCGTCAGAGGTGGGGGTAGGTGCAGTGCTATCCCAACGGGCCACCTCGGACGACAAAGTGCATCCCTGCGCGTTCTTTTCCCATCGACTGTCTCCTGCCGAACGTAATTACGACATCGGTAACAGAGAGTTGCTGGCCGTCAAGCTAGCGTTGGAAGAATGGCGTCACTGGTTAGAGGGTTCGGGGGTTCCTTTCATAGTTTGGACCGACCATAAGAATCTTGAATATATTCAGTCCGCCAAACGTCTTAACTCCAGGCAGGCTCGTTGGGCACTATTTTTCGGACGTTTTGATTTTTCCATCTCCTATCGGCCGGGTTCTAAGAACATCAAACCCGATGCCTTGTCACGTATTTTTGACATTTCGGACCGCCCGGTGTCTCCCGAGTGCATTATACCTGAGAGATTGGTTGTCTCTGCAGTCACTTGGGAGATCGAATCGAAGGTCCGCACGGCCTTGGAAGGGGTAACGCCTCCGCCTGGATGCCCAACGGGTCGGTTGTTTGTGCCGGAGGGGTTACGGTCCAACGTCATCCAATGGGGTCACTGTTCCAACGTGGCTTGTCATCCAGGAATCGGTCGCACCATGTTTCTGATTAAACAACGATTCTGGTGGCGGGCCATGGCTCGCGATATCCGAGAGTTTGTTTTGGCCTGCTCAGTCTGTGCTCGGGGTAAGACTTCCAATCGACCTCCAGAGGGGTTACTTCAGCCGCTGTCAGTCCCTTCGAGACCCTGGTCCCATATCGCGCTAGATTTCGTCACTGCCCTCCCACCCTCCCTGGGTAATACGGTTGTTTTAACCGTAGTGGACCGGTTCTCGAAGGCGGCCCATTTTATTCCCTTGCCCAAATTGCCCTCAGCCAAGGAGACAGCGGCTACGGTAGTTGATCACGTCTTTCGCATTCATGGCCTCCCGGCAGACGTGGTTTCCGACAGGGGTCCCCAATTCGTGTCCAAATTTTGGAGAGAGTTTTGTCGACTACTGGGGGCGACTGTGAGTTTGTCTTCTGGGTTTCACCCTCAGACCAACGGTCAGACTGAGCGGGCCAACCAGGATCTCGAGAGGGTGTTGCGATGTTTGGTCACTCAGAATCCCACTTCCTGGTGTCAGCAACTTTCATGGGTTGAGTACGCTCACAACTCGTTACAGGTGTCGTCCACGGGCCTTTCGCCGTTTGAGTGTAGTTTAGGTTACCAGCCACCTCTTTTCCCTAGTATGGAATCCGAAGTCGCGGTCCCCTCTGCCCACGCCTTCGTCCAGAGGTGTCACCGTACCTGGACGAGAGCCCGAGAGACTCTCCTCCGGGTGGGGGCGTGCACCAAGGCTAAGGCTGATCGCCACCGGTCGAAGCCTCCCGTCTACGTCGTTGGTCAAAAAGTGTGGCTTTCTACCCAGAACATTCCGCTCCGGTCCGTGTGTAATAAGTTGGCTCCCAAATTTATTGGCCCGTTTCCTGTCACCAAGATTATTAGTCCGGTGACAGTCCGCCTCAAACTCCCTCCTGCGTACAGGAGAATTCATCCCGCGTTCCATGTTTCCAAAATTAAACCCGTTTTTCGGTCTCCCCTTAATCCGCCTACTCCGGTTCCTCCCCCGCCGCGACTCGTAGATGGGGAACCCACCTATTCGGTCAATCGCATTCTGGACTCGAGGCGGAGGGGACGAGGTTTTCAATACTTGGTGGACTGGGAAGGTTACGGTCCGGAGGAGAGAAGTTGGGTTCCGGCCAGGGACATATTGGATCACTCCCTTATTGATGATTACAATCAACAGGTAAGGTCGGCTGGGAGCGCCGAGAGGCGCTCCTAGGGGGAGGGGTACTGTCACGGTTCATGGGTTCCCGGTCCCGTCCTCACCGTGTCTTGTCTGTATGCATGTGCGTATGTGTGAGCAGGTGTCTGTGGGTGCGTGTGATTGAGGCTAATCCGCTCCAGCTGAGAGTCATCACCATTGGGCTATATCAGTTCCTGTCACGCTCTCTCTCTTGTCAGATCCTTGCAGTTTGCGGTCGACGTTTACGAGGCGTTTCTGGTTCCTGGTTTTCGCGATTCCTGAGCCCTGCTGCTTTCCTGGACTCCGATCGCCGGAGACTCGTCTGCCCATTGCTTCCCTGCGCTACCCGCCTCAGCCCCTACGGAAAGCTCCGTTTCTGCCTACGGAAAGCTCCGCGTCTGCCTACGGAAGCTCCGCCCCTCTGCCTACGGAACGCTCCGTTTAGTTTCTCGCTGTGTATTACTTCTTGTAATAAACTCTTTTTTTCCGCAACTGAATCCTCCCGTCTTCATTGTGACAGATATTAACAATAAGCAAAATAATGTTTTCAAATGTAGAAAATAAAGGACAGAAGTCATAACTTCATTTTAAACTACAGTTTTAGGTTTATAATCTGTTTAATAGACTAAAGAGTGAAGAATAATTCACTGAATAATATTCTCTGGAATATTGAAATAAGCTATAACAAACAAAACATCGTATTTTATTGCATTTCTTAACTGTTTTATCAGAATTATTAAAATGTTTTTGTCATTCTAAATTATGAAAACTGCTGACAGCGCGGTTTATCTATTTACACAGAACTATACTCAAACTGTGTGTGTGTGTGTGTCCACTGCTCCAGGTGTGTGTGTGTGTGTGTCCACTGCTCCAGGTGTGTGTGTGTGTGTGTGTCCACTGCTCCAGGTGTGTGTGTGTGTGTGTGTGTGTGTGTCCACTGCTCCAGGTGTGTGTGTGTGTCCACTGCTCCAGGTGTGTGTGTGTCTGTGTGTCCACTGCTCCAGGTGTGTGTGTGTGTGTGTGTGTCCACTGCTCCAGGTGTGTGTGTGTGTGTGTGTGTCCACTGCTCCAGGTGTGTGTGTGTGTGTGTCCACTGCTCCAGGTGTGTGTGTGTGTCCACTGCTCTAGGTGTGTGTGTGTGTGTGTGTGTCCACTACTCCAGGTGTGTGTGTGTGTGTGTGTCCACTGCTCCAGGTGTGTGTGTGTGTGTGTGTCCACTGCTCCAGGTGTGTGTGTGTGTGTGTCCACTGCTCCAGGTGTGTGTGTGTGTGTCCACTGCTCCAGGTGTGTCTGTGTGTGTCCACTGCTCTAGGTGTGTGTCCACTACTCCAGGTGTGTGTGTGTGTGTGTCCACTACTCCAGGTGTGTGTGTGTGTGTGTGTGTGTGTGAGAGTGTGTGTGTGTGTCCACTGCTCCAGGTGTGTGTGTGTGTGTGTGTGTGTGTGTGTGTGAGTGAGTGTGTGTGTGTGTGAGAGAGAGTGTGTGAGTGTGTGTGTCCACTGCTCCAGGTGTGTGTGTGTGTGTGTGTGTGTGTGTCCACTGCTCCAGGTGTATGTGTACTTGGATGGGTCAAATGCAGAGAACACATTTCACTGCTGGTTATACTCTGTATAATTGTGCATGTGACAAAAAAAACATATATATATAATTTTGTTTTTACAAATCCAATATCCGATTATGGTAAAATGCTCAAATATCGGGAAAATTATCGGTACACCGATATATTGGTTGATCTCTAGTGTTGGCACACCTGTTTCTGGTTACTGAGGTGCATCTCTCGGTCGGCCACCTCTCTGCGCAGACGGTCCACGTCATGACTGAGCTGCAGTCTCTCCTCGCTCTCCACCGTCAGCTCGTCCAGCTGCTTGGACAGGTAGAAGTTCTGCCGGTTCAGCTCGGCGTTCTCCTGGGTCAGCTGAGTCAGCTGCTCCTCCAGGTCCGTGATCACCTGTGACGACACGCCGCGTCATTCACCCTAATCAATATACACGAATCCTGCATCAAACACAATCATTAGAGTCCTTCCACCGCTACCACTGACACTGCGGGAATATCCCAGATCCACGAACACTGCAGCTACAGGAACCGAGCGAAGCAGATGGAAATATCAGAGCTCACGAGACACGGAAACTGAGCAATAGTTTAAACTGATTTCAACTTGAATAGACATAGAGGGTGTGTAGAATAGAGATGGAGATATATAAACCTAATGTAATAAAATATAAGACAGATAATCACAATTCAATGTGTTATTTCTATCTTATACGACTTTGTACTCGAGAAAATGTATTTTAAGAGCCACTATGAGTGTAGAAACTAAGTTTACAGCTATATACATAGACTTTTAATGTTTAACATACACGTGTGTGTGTGTGTGTGTATACATACAATTATATAAAATATTGTTTTAAAGAAATTAATACATTTATATATAAAGGTCTTAAAAAATATATATATATTAGTGCTGTCAAACGCTTATTCGCGATTAATCGCATCAATAATACAATTTAGTTTACATAATATGTGTGTATAGAATATATATTTATTATGCATATAGAAGTACAAACACATGTATATATTTAAGAAAAATATATGTGTATATATTAAATATATTTCTATACAATATAAAATATAAGAAACATGTTAATATTTTCAGATAATCTGTATGTTTGTATTTTTATATACATAGTGCACATACATATATAATGTAAACAAAAACGTTCGCGATTAATCGTTTGACAGCACTAATATATATATATATATAAAATTATACATATTACTCTATTATATTACACATATATAATTATTAAATGTATATAAGTACATGCATATAAATATCTCACAGTGATGTGTTATGAATTATGAACGTGAACTATCATAGATTTGACCGATACAAGACGATGACCCCGAGAAAGCGAAACGTGAGCCCTTTTCATTTCCATGGCAGGATTTTTAAGCTCAAATGTAAGACTTTTTAAGACCTGCACAAATCAAATGAACACCATATAAGCGGGGTAGGGCAATGTCTACGGTAAACTATTAAACATGTAATTTTAATGTTACATAAACTGTAAAAAGCATGATTTACAGTTCAGATACAAAAAGAAAGTTTTATAAAATGATACACATTTCAGCCTTTAAACCATTTGGATGAGTCAAAAGTATAATTATATTATTTTAAACAATTATTATATTCATTAAATAACATACAAACACATTTTACCGTTTAGATTTCTATAATGAATGATGTATTATCGATCCACCGTGTTTGTAGGATAAAAACATGGGTCGATTTTCACATTGGTCTGAACAAAAACAACCCGATGTTCCTGCAATACCAGAGGCGGCGGTTCTAGACCCTATTTTTTGGGACAGCGCCATCTAGCCAATTATATTCCTACAGAGGAGACCTGATTCAAACAAACAGATGCATAGACTAGATCCATGGAAACTAAAAAAACAGGCCATTTTCATCAAATTTAGAGTTTATGATTATGGCTTTGAAAAACGAATTAGGTAAAAACATTGCAAATTGTATTTTTTAAATGAAATGTAAACCGCAAGTGGTCAGAGGATTCGAGCAGCTCACTGATCTGAGGTCTGTGATCGGGGATAAATGAGGCATTAAGGTGACAGCAACATTCCCCAGTGTGTATTGATTCTGCTGTGTGTGTCACTCGGGCTCACGGCCAACAGAAGAAGATAACCACTGTTTAGATCTCTGCTTTCTTCGGCTCTTCTAATCAATCTCTTTATCCCATCCCTGAGGATCCTCAAGCTAAATATAGAGGCTATCGAGCACAACACACCACTGAACGCTTTCCATTTCAATCTCTTGGAGCTTTAGTCAGACTTGAAGTGAATCAAAACAAGGTTGAGAGAAACAGTTGAAGTCTGTTTTCATATTGAAAAATCCCTTTCACAGACTTTTACATTAACTGTTCCCATCTGGTGGAACGACCTCGAACTCAATCCGAGCAGCTGAATCCTTACCCATCTTCAAGAAACGGCTAAAAACACATCTCTTCCATCTTTATTTGACCCTCTAACTCTAGCACTCTCTATTCTAATTCTATTTTATCTAATCTGTCTTCTTTTTATTTAAATAAACACACATTTGACCCTCTATCAATTGCATATTTATTCTCTAACTGCTAGCTTTTCTTGTAAAACTAACACTAAGATTAATTTTTCTATATTTTACATACTAGTTTTCTGAAAACAAAAATCCTTCCTACGTGTACTGCGTTCGGCTAACCAGGACTTGTAATGGCACGTGCATGTTGTTGCTCTTTTGTTGGTTTTGATCGCTTCTATAATGTCCTCATTTGTAAGTCACTTTGGATAAAAGCGTCTGCTAAATGACTAAATAAATAAATATTGAAGAGAACCATCATATTCGACCCTCGTGAGCAGCGCAGGGGATTGTGGGAAATATTAGCGCACACTTACCGAGCAGCTGTCTCTCAGCGCGTCAAACTTGCGCTGAATCTCATCTCTGTGGTCCTGCAGGAGAAGGACAAACACATGATGCTGTGTGTGAATATCTGTTTATTATTTGACACTTTTAGCCCTGAAATCACTTATATACACTTTTTTGTTTTGTCTCAGAAATGCACTCATTGTACACCTCTCTCAGACCTGTAGAGTTAAACAGGCTGTGTTTGGGTCTTCGTAGCTCCCACGTGTAAATAATGCTCAGTAGTCCCTCCCGGAAATATATCTACTGTAGTATAAATGGTAAGACGCATGATTAGTTCAGCAGTGTGTAGTATGTAGTGTGCTAGGGCTTCTCAAACTAGAGTTAGTGCAGCTCATTGAGTTCTGTAATAATTAATTAAACCATAAAAATATCACATTTAAATAAGTATATTTTTTTATAAATAAAACCAAATAAAACATAAGATATAATACATTTAGTGTTTACTTTTACATAATAAACATGTTATTAGTTCACCTGGCTGCATGTCATGTCACCGAGTATTATTTTAGCATCACTGATGTCCTGTTATAGTTTTATTAAAAACATTTGTTAAATTTGAGTTAAAGCTTTAGTAATTTTGGTGAGATTTTTGTCATTTTTATTTTATTTTATATATACTAGAAATAGTTATTAATTTGTATTTCAGTTTGAGTTATTATTGTACTGCAAGCTACACTAAAAAAATTTGAAATACTAATTTTAATTTTCTCGCTGTTAACGTTTACTTTATTTTAAACAACTTTTTATGGTTTTAGTTTTTGTTAACCATAATTATTCTTATTGAAATTATTTGCTGGAGCCTGTTTATTTTATATAAATATTTATAATTTAAATATTTTATTTGTTTACCAGCATGTCATATGACCCAATGCTACTATTATTTTATTTTCCATTTTAATAAAACATTTGCAGTAATTTTAGAACCTTCAAATATAGTTTTTCTAGTTAAATCTTCCAATTTAGTACATCAAGTTAAACTATATGAAAATGAGAATACATAACCGTAGCAGAAGTTATGCGTTTTAAAGTGAAAACACACTTTAAACGGGGCCTCGCAAACTAAACACGGTTTGTCCAATTATGATCAACAATTAATTATCGCTGAATTAGGCAACGCTGTGCTTCTCCATTTCTTCAACTGCTTGGCAATAGGGGTTGAACGACTTCTGATTTTTTTTTTAAAGTTGACATTTATGTGATGAAAGTCAAGTCGAAGTCGACTAGTCACCTGATGAGGTCATTAATGAACAAATAAGTCTGGAGCTGTGACAAACAGCTTGTGTACAGTTATGAAATATGACACAGCGATGCCCACATGACTATTGCACATATAACAGCTTATTTTTATCAGTTCTTTAGTCTTTGGGTCGTTATATTTCTCATCTGCTCGTTCTAAATCAGATACAGTAAGTAGTACAGTAAAGATTATATTCATATGAATGCATGCATTAGTGAGAGCGGTTGCGTGTGAATTAATTCTACCTGCAGCGTCTCTCTACTAGTAGTGAAGCTGTGGGATTTAGTTATTAAGAAATATATGCTTCAACTTTTCAGTTTCTAAGCTGATGTATTGTACGCGCTACTGTCTGTAGCTATTAGGGGTGTAACGATTCATCGATATGGATCGATATATCGATACGATGTATGATGATATGATGCATCTATGCCACGTGTAATATATCAATATCTGTCGTATAAAAACGCACCTTTATTTTGGCACAGTCCACATTTTCATATAATGTCCGTCTATGCATTACCACCAACACGTTTATTCTCCTTCAATCTCACATATCAGGACTCGATATAAGGACTGCCCGAAGGCACAAGACGAGCATATAAAATGCTCGGGATTGTTGGAGTAACAGTCGCGCGCTGTGTGAGAAGATTCCCGCGCACACATCTGAAGCGCGCGCACACACACACATCTGAAGCGCGCGCACACACACACATCTGAAGCGCGCGCACACACACACATCTGAAGCGCGCGCACACACACACATCTGAAGCGCACGGACACACACACACATCTGAAGCGCACGCACACACACACCTGAAGCACGCGCACACACACACATCTGAAGCGCACACACACACACACATCTGAAGCGCGCGCACACACACACATCTGAAGCGCACGGACACACACACACATCTGAAGTGCACGCACACACACATCTGAAGCACGCGCACACACACACATCTGAAGCGCACGCACACACACACATCTGAAGCGCACGCACACACACATGCACACAGACAGCCGCGTCAACTCTACGTGTTCCTGTGTGGCTCAGTGGTAGAACATTGCGTCAGCTGAGCGAAAGGTTGTGGGTTCGATTCCCAGGGAACACATGTACTAATAAAAATGTATAACCTGAATGCAATTGTAAGTCGCTTTGGATAAAAGCGTCTGCTAAATGCATAAATGTAAACGTTAATCGTTAATACTGAGCTCTCCTCCGCTTTTTTTTTGTGCATGGATGGCTAAATACAGACAAAACTACATCAAAATGCATGTTTTGGCTAATATCCCTGTAAACCGTAGGTTAAGAAAAGCATAAGTCTTAATGTAAACAGTGGAGAAAAAGGCATGTGTATCAGTATATTAAATCTGTGCTTTCATTCTTAATGAGAAAGAAAACTAATAATAAATATAATGCTGTCAAAGAAAAATACAAGTGCTCACTGCTCCTGACTAAATAACCTTTGTAACATCAACAACTATTCATTTACAGGCTATTTAATTTATACAGTGAAGACTATGCAGTTATTTTACGTTTGATTATTACATTTCTGTAGCGTACCTGAAAATGTGTTTTAGACTGAGCTGAAAAGCACTGTTTATTGAACTTGTGTCTTTCTTCTATTGTATTTATTTTCTGCTATTGCTTGTAATTTGGTTATCTGTAGAAAATATTTTAGTATTTAGTAGCATTTTTAGATTTATGTTCATGTTATATATTTTTGGTTGCATTTGTGAGTTAATAAAAATGTAGATGGTTGTTTAAAATGGGTTTATAATATCATAATATCGATATATCGATCGATATACTCCTGTATCGTATCAAATCATATAATTTTTTTATGAATCGGCAAATATCGGATCGCTGGGTATGAGAATTGATATCGAATCGAATCGTGATGAACCGTCCGATTTACACCCCTAGTAGCTATCTGTGCGTGATGTATTGTACGCGCTACTGTCTGTAGCTATGTGTGTGTGATCTGTGTGTGATGTATTGTACGCGCTACTGTCTGTAGCTATGTGTGTGTGATCTGTGCGTGATGTATTGTACGCGCTACTGTCTGTAGCTATGTGTGTGTGATCTGTGCGTGATGTATTGTACGCGCTACTGTCTGTAGCTATGTGTGTGTGATCTGTGTGTGATGTATTGTACGGCTACTGTCTGTAGCTATGTGTGTGTGATCTGCGCGTGATGTATATGTACGTGCTACTGATCTGTAGCTATGTGTGTGTGATCTAAAGCGCGTGATGTATAATGTACGTATCGCTACTGTCTGTAGCTATGTGTTTGTGTGATGCTAATGCAAAACTGATGTATTGTACGTGCTAACCTGGTCTAGAAATAGCTTAATGTAAGTGTGTGATCTAGCGCGTGATGTATTGTAAACGTGCTACTGTCTGATAGAAAACTAATGTGATAGTGTAAGAAAATCTGTGCTGTCGATGATAACTTTGTAACGTGACTACTGTTCTGTAGCTATGTGTGTGTGATCTGCGTGTGATGTTATTGTGCATATTACTGTCTGTAGCTACTGAAATGTGTGTTGATCTGAGCTGAAATGATGTTATTGTACTTGGCTACTGTCTTGTAGCTATGTGTGTGTGATCTGTGTGTGATTGTTATTGTACGCGCTACTGTCTGTAGCTAGTGTGTGTGATCTGTGTGTGATGTATTGTGTGCTACTGTCTGTAGCTATGTGTGTGTTGATCTGGCGTGATGTTAATAAAATGTATGGTTGCTTACAATGGTCTGTAGCTATGTGTGTGTGATCTGCGACGATGTATCTGTACGCGACTACATGTCTGTTAGCTATGGAATGTGTGATCTGCGCGTGATGTAATTGTATGCGCTACTGATCTGTAGCCTCATGTGCCCTGTGTGATCTGCGCGTGATGTATTGTACGTGCTACTGTCTGTAGCTATGTGTGTGTGATCTGTGTGTGATGTATTGTACGTGCTACTGTCTGTAGCTATGTGTGTGTGATCTGTGTGTGATGTATTGTACGCGCTACTGTCTGTAGTCTATGTGATCTGTGTGTGATGTATTGTACGTGCTACTGTCTGTAGCTATGTGTGTGTGATCTGTGTGTGATGTATTGTACGTGCTACTGTCTGTAGCTATGTGTGTGTGATCTGTGTGTGATGTATTGTACGTGCTACTGTCTGTAGCTATGTGTG
Source organism: Schizopygopsis pylzovi (assembly GCA_027422435.1). NCBI lineage: Eukaryota > Metazoa > Chordata > Actinopteri > Cypriniformes > Cyprinidae > Schizopygopsis > Schizopygopsis pylzovi. The sequence goes on along the minus strand of CM049820.1, from coordinate 1,556,040 downwards.
TGTGATCTGCGCGTGATGTATTGTACGTGCTACTGTCTGTAGCTATGTGTGTGTGATCTGTGTGTGATGTATTGTACGTGCTACTGTCTGTAGCTATGTGTGTGTGATCTGCGCGTGATGTATTGTACGTGCTACTGTCTGTAGCTATGTGTGTGTGATCTGTGTGTGATGTATTGTACGTGCTACTGTCTGTAGCTATGTGCGTGTGATCTGCGTGTGATGTATTGTACGCGCTACTGTCTGTAGCTATGTGTGTGTGATCTGAGCGTGATGTATTGTACACGCTACTGTCTGTAGCTATGTGTGTGTGATCTGTGCGTGATGTATTGTACGCGCTACTGTCTGTAGTCTATGTGTGTGTGATCTGTGTGTGATGTATTGTACGTGCTACTGTCTGTAGCTATGTGTGTGTGATCTGAGCGTGATGTATTGTACGTGCTACTGTCTGTAGCTATGTGTGTGTGATCTGCTTGCGATGTATTGTACGCGCTACTGTCTGTAGCTATGCTGTGTGTGATCTGTGTGTGATGTATTGTACGCGCTACTGTCTGTAGCTATGTGTGTGTGATCTGCGCGTGATGTATTGTGTGCGCTACTGTCTGTAGCTATGTGTGTGTGATCTGCGCGTGATGTATTGTATGCGCTACTGTCTGTAGCTATGTGTGTGTGATCTGCGCGTGATGTATTGTATGCGCTACTGTCTGTAGCTATGTGATCTGTGTGTGATGTATTGTACGTGCTACTGTCTGTAGCTATGTGTGTGTGATCTGTGTGTGATGTATTGTACATGCTACTGTCTGTAGCTATGTGTGTGTGATCTGTGTGTGATGTATTGTACGTGCTACTGTCTGTAGCTATGTGTGATCTGCGCGTGATGTATTGTACGTGCTACTGTCTGTAGCTATGTGTGTGTGATCTGTGTGTGATGTATTGTACGTGCTACTGTCTGTAGCTATGTGTGTGTGATCTGCGCGTGATGTATTGTACGTGCTACTGTCTGTAGCTATGTGTGTGTGATCTGTGTGTGATGTATTGTACGTGCTACTGTCTGTAGCTATGTGCGTGTGATCTGCGTGTGATGTATTGTACGCGCTACTGTCTGTAGCTATGTGTGTGTGATCTGAGCGTGATGTATTGTACACGCTACTGTCTGTAGCTATGTGTGTGTGATCTGTGCGTGATGTATTGTACGCGCTACTGTCTGTAGTCTATGTGTGTGTGATCTGTGTGTGATGTATTGTACGTGCTACTGTCTGTAGCTATGTGTGTGTGATCTGAGCGTGATGTATTGTACGTGCTACTGTCTGTAGCTATGTGTGTGTGATCTGTGTGTGATGTATTGTACGTGCTACTGTCTGTAGCTATGTGCGTGTGATCTGCGTGTGATGTATTGTACGCGCTACTGTCTGTAGCTATGTGTGTGTGATCTGAACGTGATGTATTGTACACGCTACTGTCTGTAGCTATGTGTGTGTGATCTGTGCGTGATGTATTGTACGCGCTACTGTCTGTAGTCTATGTGTGTGTGATCTGTGTGTGATGTATTGTACGTGCTACTGTCTGTAGCTATGTGTGTGTGATCTGAGCGTGATGTATTGTACGTGCTACTGTCTGTAGCTATGCGTGTGTGATCTGCGCGTGATGTATTGTGCGCGCTACTGTCTGTAGCTATGTGTGTGTGATCTGCGCGTGATGTATTGTGCGCGCTACTGTCTGTAGCTATGTGTGTGTGATCTGAGCGTGATGTATTGCACGCGCTCCTGTCTGTAGCTATGTGTGTGTGATCTGTGTGTGATGTATTGTACGCGCTACTGTCTGTAGCTATGTGTGTGTGTGTGTGTGATCTGAGCGTGATGTATTGTACGTGCTACTGTCTGTAGCTATGCGTGTGTGATCTGCGCGTGATGTATTGTGCGCGCTACTGTCTGTAGCTATGTGTGTGTGATCTGCGCGTGATGTATTGTGCGCGCTACTGTCTGTAGCTATGTGTGTGTGATCTGAGCGTGATGTATTGCACGCGCTCCTGTCTGTAGCTATGTGTGTGTGATCTGTGTGTGATGTATTGTACGCGCTACTGTCTGTAGCTATGTGTGTGTGTGTGTGTGATCTGCGCGTGATGTATTGTACGCGTTACTGTCTGTAGCTATGTGTGTGTGATCTGCGCGTGATGTATTGTGCGCGCTACTGTCTGTAGCTATGTGTGTGTGATCTGCGCGTGATGTATTGTGCGCGCTACTGTCTGTAGCTATGTGTGTGTGATCTGAGCGTGATGTATTGTACGCGCTACTGTCTGTAGCTATGTGTGTGTGATCTGTGTGTGATGTATTGTACGCGCTACTGTCTGTAGCTATGTGTGTGTGTGTGTGTGATCTGCGCGTGATGTATTGTACGCGTTACTGTCTGTAGCTATGTGTGTGTGATCTGCGCGTGATGTATTGTGCGCGCTACTGTCTGTAGCTATGTGTGTGTGATCTGCGCGTGATGTATTGTGCGCGCTACTGTCTGTAGCTATGTGTGTGTGATCTGCGCGTGATGTATTGTACGCGCTCCTGTCTGTAGCTATGTGTGTGTGATCTGCGTGTGATGTATTGTGCGTGCTACTGTCTGTAGCTATGTGTGTGTGATCTGAGCGTGATGTATTGTACGCGCTCCTGTCTGTAGCTATGTGTGTGTGATCTGCGCGTGATGTATTGTACGCGCTCCTGTCTGTAGCTATGTGTGTGTGTGATCTGCTCGTGATGTATTGTACGCGCTACTGTCTGTAGCTATGTGTGTGTGATCTGAGCGTGATGTATTGTATGCGTTACTGTCTGTAGCTATGTGTGTGTGATCTGAGCGTGATGTATTGTATGCGTTACTGTCTGTAGCTATGTGTGTGCGTTACAGTGCATCAGTGCATTAGATCAGAACGTGATTAACTTTCCTGTACAATAAAGTGTTTAAAACCGTTCAGTTTCCAGCATCCAGTAATAGAATCACTAGTGGTGGGCCGTTATCGGCGTTAACGTGCTGCGTTAACGCGAGACTCTTATCGGCGATAAAAAAAATATCGCCGTTAATCTATTCTCAAAGTTGGGTTGGGAGCTGGGTCTATACTACGCAAGCTATGATGACTTTCACCCTGATATTTTAGCGCGGATGTATACCTAGCCGAATTGCACTGTAGGGGGCGAGAACGAGTCTTCGAACTAGAGGCTCGCAGTCCGTGATGGACAGATTGTTAACGGCTGGTCTATGTGGTAATACAATCGGACAGGACATCCAAACGCTCACCTATCATTCATCAACCTCAAATATGGCTTTTCCTCTGAAAGATGTATGTAGTAGCAACTTTACATGGCCGCTCAATATGATGTTAACCTAGAGAAATGTGCGCTATTGAAGTGTTTGTGTGGAAGCGCGTTTGCTGCAGGACAGGCTCCGGTGCGCTCACTTGCTCTTAAAATCTCCGTCATTCTTGGTCATACAGATAAAAGTAGCCTAATACATCTTTCGAATCTGTAAAGACTCTACGTTTATTTGTGTGCACTCAGAATAACAACGAAACGTTGCGCTTTTAAGCAAACAGGATGCGCTTTAGGTCTCATGTGAACTTGAGAATTCACTCCCGTGTCACCCTCTGCTTCGAACCTGTGTGTATGCCTAACGTTACTGTGAAATTACCACATCAGACGTGACGTGCTAACATGGATGCAGCTATGAAGCCGCCGGGTTTTCTTCAGGAAAAATTTATTTTTAAGAAGCTTCCCAATGGAAACTGTAAACAGTTCATCACGACCTCTTATGTAGGCCTACAGTTAAAAATTCATGTTTAACTGAATAAACAGTTAGTAAACACAAGTACATCTTATTGAACATAGTTTATTTTCATCACCAATTATCATAGTAGAACAGCTTTCTCAAGCAGTTTGTGATGCATTTTGGAAACAGGAGATGAGCCCCTGGTCTAATGCGCCACCTGGCTTGAGAAACCCGTTCTCAAAGACTTACTTTTAGCCATTATTTGGGTAGCACACATATTCTGAATGCCTTCGGCAGAATTCAAATGAGCCATTTTAATCTAGATTAATTCCAAAATTAATCTAGATTAATCTAGATTAAAAAAATTAATCTATGCCCACCCCTAATAATCACACATGTCTTGTGGAGTGCATTGAGTATGAATTAGTTTGTAATTTTAACTGTTTGGAAACGGAGAGTAAATGTGGATTTATTATCCTATTGCGCCCTCTATAGGACCAGCGACTAGTTGACGTCAAGCTTAAAGTGTCATGCAGAGCACTGAAGAGCGCGTTCATAAAATTAGTGCCTTTAAAATGAGTTTGCGTTAACGTGTCACACTTACACGTTAACTTTGACAGCCCTAATTTATTTAAATGGTGCAAAATGAACCAACAGAGAGCCGGGAAGGTACGAAAGTTATTGAAATAATATTTGACTTGAGTTATGATTTAACAGTGTGTACTCTGCACGCGTCTCACTCTCAGCGCCGTGATCTCCTCCTCGGCCTCGGCCGTGGTCTCCTCCAGCTCGGTCTTGGCCTGCTGTAGCTGACTCTCGAGCGCGTGTCGCGCCGCCTGCAGGCTGCTGATCTGAGACTCTCTCTCCTGCAGCGAGAGCGTGAGGTCCGTCACCTGACGCTTGATCTCCAGCTTCTGCTCCTCGTGCTCCAGACCCATCTGAAACACACACACACATCACTACTACTGACACAGGTTCACGTCTCTCATGTGCGACCCTGGAGAACAAAAGCAGTCATCTGTAGCAATATCCAAAAATACAGTGTGGGGGTCAAAATTATACATTTTTCTTTTTTGCCAAAAATCATTAGGATAATAGGTAAATATCATGTTCCATGAATATATTTTGTTAATTTCTTATTGTAAATATATCAAAACTTAATTTTTGATTAGTAATATGCATTGCTAAGAACTTAATTTGAACAACTTTAAAGATGATTTTCTCAATATTTCGATTTGTTTGCACCCTTTCAAATATTGTCCTATCATAACAAACCATACATCAATGCAAATATTATTTATTCAGCTTTCAGCTGATGTATTAATCTCAATGTCATAAAAATTGACACTGAAGACTGGTTTTGTGCTCCAGGGTCACATCACCACGAGCATTCGTTCACAGGTAATTCCTCAGTCAGTCTCCTCGAAGACTTTCACACCAGCCTGACTAATGCTAACTAGTCTGGTAACCAGCTAAAGCCTGTTCTTCATCAGGTCTTCTAGGATATCTTCTAACATTCATACGTAACCAGTCATTCTCACATTCAACCTAAACTTCACCAAACTAAAATATTTGATCTTTTTTTAATTGATTTTGATGAACAGATTTTATTTAGTCTGTGCTGTTTTCTGTTGATGCACAAATAAAACGTCACAAAAAATTTTTTTTGTAGTGCCTGCCATGCAATAAATCTCAATACCTTTTAATAATCTGTAGATATGAACCAAAGGCTCCGCACTGAACAATTTTACGCCAACATTTATGCATCATTTGGATTACAAAAGTTTAACAAATAAACTAATAACGCATATTTGTCAGTCATACATAAATGAAACGGGTCAGATTTCTGTAACAGTACTAATAAACTAAATGTGTTTTAAATACACAATAACTAGCTTTATATATTTATCAACAATACAACAAATTGATTTCAGTCTCATATATTTTAAGTTAATATTGATGCCCATATTTTAACCAACCGTGTTTATAATTTTAAACCAAGCAATCTAAAGAAACACATTTTGAAAATATGATTATTTAAATGAAATCAAACGGATGCAGAGTTAAAATAAAGCATGCTGTGAGTTTTTTGAGGGCAGAAATTGGACCCGTTTTCATTTTTATATGACTGACAAATGTGCATCACAAAGTTTATTAAAAATGTGTTATTCAAATGGATGGAAATGTTACATGTACAAATACATAAATCTAAATGTATTTGTGTTTTGACACTTTTTTAAACATGGCATGAATGATCACTGGTGTGAAAAAAACGTTTACATTTTAACAATGAATTGGAGTAAATAATTATATCACTAAAAAGTTGATGTAAATTATAAATTTTTTAAACATCAAATTTATTTCAGCATTTGACAGATTCTCAATTTTTGTTATGATTTTTAACTAGTCAACTTGAAAAAGTAACTACAACACGATTCAAGTAACTTGTTCTTTATTAATCTTCAAGTTAAAGATAATTCTATTCAAGTGCAGCACACATCGTTAGCTGTCATCGTTAAACAAATCACTTATTAAATATCTTTACAGAAAAGATGCATGAACTATAACCACATCTTGTGCAAACGTATTATATGTTCAGAAATAATACGAGGAAAATGCTTTAAAATATCTCAAGTCAAGGTGATTCAAATTCAAAATGACTGAATGTATAACACAAGAAGATTATTATTAATCATAAATGTTCTGTAATAACAGCTTTAGTCGGTCTTCATGATGCAAACATCAAATATCAGACACAGAAGTAGTTACGGGGTTTTAGTGTGCTCCTCAGTGTCTAATTCTAACGCTTGGTAATATTTCTATTCAAAATCGTGATTCGTTGATTTCTAAAAAACTAAATCGTGGCAAAACATTACATTTGAATTAATTGATTAACACCAGTTCCACTTTATATTAGGTGGTCTTAACGACTATGTACTTACATTTAAATAAATAATTTAATACAATGCACTTATGCATATTTTTACATTGTACTTATATTTAAAAAAATACCTGCATGTAAATACATTTCTGTAATTTACATTTATGCATTTAGCAGACGCTTTTATCCAAAGCGACTTACTTTGGTTTAGGCTATAATTATTTATTTTTTTGTCAGTATATGTGTTCCCTTGGATTTGAACCCACAACCTTTGCGCTGCTAACGCAATGCTCTACCACCGAGCCACAGGAACATTACATTTCGCATGCATTGCAAATAATGCATATTTTGCATTAATTACATTTATAATTACACCTAAAACCCACTCTTAAACCTACACACACCACCAAACCAGTGCCTAACCTTACCCGTATCCCACCTCAATAACAGCAAAAGTGTTTTGCAACACAATACGAACACAATAAGTGCATTGCACTTGTTTTTTGATGCAGGTACATAGTAGTTAAACAGATCCCCCAGCTCTACTATGTGGTGTAGTGGTGTATTGTCCGGATCTGCTCTCACCTCTCGGAGTCTGGTCTCCAGCTCCAGCATGCGGCTCTTTCTGCTCTGCTCCTGCTGGCTCATCTTCTCCAGATGTTCCTCGAGTTTGGCATTCTGAGCTTCCAGCTTCCCCGCCTGTGACTCCAGGTAAAACTTCTGCTGCCGCAGCTCCGAGATCATCTCCTCCTGAGCTTTCCTGAGAACAACACTGAGTCAATTAGATTTCTCCTTCATTAAACTCATCTCAGAAGCATCACTGAGTGGCGTTTCTCAAAAGAGCTAAATGGTTTTTGTTTGGCTAAACTGTGAACTATTCCTCAGTCCCCTGTTATATCTTAAAACACTTGATTTAGAAGTTAAACAATGAAGAGATGCTCAGATTGAATATTAATTGCAAGCTAAATGCTTCCCCGGATTGTCGTTTGCAGATCTACAAGAACAAGTGTTTAAATATCTTCAGGATCAACCACTATTTACTCTAATATGACCTAAGACTACACTCTGAAACGCTGAAGTGTAATGTAGCCTAACAGTCAGTTCTGGAGTACAAATCCCCTTCATCTGCTTCATAGAGGAGCTCATTTTTAATGAAAACGTATAAAAGACGGGCCTACTATGAGCTATGAGGTTGTTAATCGACATGCTTTTGTTAAACCCATCAGCTTACGTTATTTTTTTCACATTTTTTGTGACGCATGCAGAGTTACACACTGTTAAATCATAACTCAAGTCAAAAAAAAAAAATCACAATTTTTTAAATGTGAAAAAAAAATTGCATTATTGATAATTTGGTTTTGATTCTCTGATTGGTGGAGAAACAACTCTTTAGCTCCGCTGCTCGCTCCAACAAAGAAGTAATTGAAATGGTTATTGCATGTGTTCAATAAACAAAATTGTTTCTAAATGCACAATTTTTATTTATCAACCAATGGCACTAATATCAACCGGGGGGGGGGGGGGGGATCTTCAGGCACTTCACGATCCGATTCTTGATCTACATTTTTCCATCAACTTTACATCTTAACCATAATTGCAGTTTCTATGCTGTTTGTTTATAGTATGAATCTCTGTAATGCAATCTTAAAAATATGGATGAATCTTCACCGGTTTCAGATTCAATTATGATTATCATTATCAGATCAATATCACGACGCGGCACTTTCTCAGTTTTCAATATTACTGCACACGGCTACATTCTCATATACATTCAAAATCAAATGTATTTTGTGCAAAATGTATGTATTTTTATTATACAAGCAGGCTACTTTTTATAATAAGTGTTCAAGTATCAGAAAGTTTACAGACAATAGTTATGAGTTTACATTTTTTCCTCAGAGTTATTGATTATTACTGATGAGATCATAGACAGTGGCAGCTTTAACAGGCTGCGTGCACAGATATATTTCCATATATCAGATGTTTTGTCAACATAACTGACATCAATTTCATGTAAAAGTATTATAAAAAGCAACCGCAGCCGCACTCTCGCTTCAGGACAAACAAACACAAAGTGCACGTGAAAGTCAGTCTAACAGTACTGCATCCAAACGGTGTAAATAAACGCAGAACTAAAGTAAAACACGGCGGGTGGAAGCAATGTGCACGTGTCTTAGCGGTAATTCTGAGCAATGAAGCCTGCCGCGTCTCTAGCGCGCACACGGGAAAAAACCTACGCAGTGTTGCCAATTTAGCTGCTAGATTTAGTACATTTTCCAACTAACCTAGCAACTCTTTTTCTCAAAAAGCACCTAGCAACAAATTTAGCTATTTTTAAAAAGTATTTGGCAGCTTTTAGCAACTTTTGTAAAGTGACTCAAACGATAAAAAGGCACATTTTCATCTAAATTACACAGAAAATAGGAAACCATTGAACAAGCTGGAGAAAGATGCCTAACAGTACAAACATCAGATGTGCATTAAGTTATCGGTCAATAATAAATGCACATTTATGATACAGCATGTTATTATGTTTGTTGTTCGGTTAGTGTACACTGTAAGAAAAACACATGTAGTAACACTGAAAAGGCACTAGTCATTTTCTGCCAGGATGGTTTTCATTAAGCTGTAACCCTGTAACCTTAAAACACAAAATGCAATGTGGAACTTAACACACAGGTGAAAACACCTGTGAAAAATAAATCATATTAACAGTACACTGTGTCCTATTTGTACAGACTTTGTGTGGCACGCTGACTAACTACCAATACACCGCTTAAAACCATAACTGTTCAGCATGTGCAGTTTTACTAGTTAATAAGAAAATACATCAAATGAGATTGAGATTTAAGTAATCTTGTTCTGCGTAAAAACGCAGTTTTTTTGTAATAGTTATGAAATGACATCATCACGCAACGACATCACAACGTCATTTAGCAAGAAATCGATCTGCCTTTAGCATCTTCCCCTGAAAATGAGCTGGCAACACTGAACCCAGGCTCAGAATCGGTGAAGAGAGAATCGATTTTTCCTCCCACCCCTAATATCAACCAGCTTTGTGGGAAGTATTCACAGTTTGAGTCTCCTAGCATTATAAAGTCTCACAGCAGACTGCTTTAACTGGGCTTCGGTGCACATTTCTGCTCTGAGATGCACACACTGAAGCTCGGAGGAGACTTTAATAAAGGTCAAAGCAACTGCTCCCTGGAGCCGTGCATCATATCCATGACCTGCTGCTAGCGTCGTGATCCAGCAGCTACAGGAACTGATGTTATAGTGTATTAACCCTTTAAGAATCCAGCGTACCGCCGGCGGGACGCCTAGTGGTGTGACAGGGTAAAGTCATCAAAAAAAATAAAAAAAAATAAAAAATGTTTTCATGTCATATATCCACGGAAAGCTGAGATTCTTGTGATTTCAACTATGTGAACCATTTTAAGATACAATAAACACAGCATGTACAATCAGTGTCTTTATCAGACCACTTTTTGTTGACATAATGAAGACATGCATGATAGTACAGACATACATAGGAATAACACAGTAGGGATGCAATATAACACCAATATAAGAAAAAAAAACAAATTAAATAATGTACTATGTACAGAAATAGAAATATAGGGAAAAAAATATTTAGATTATAAATTATAAATAAATATGTAATTTTAAAAGTGTACACATTTTGGATTCTATAAATAAATGTGACTATAATGTGTTTATGCTTCAGTTACTATGTGTCAGTAATTATTGACAGTGAATCTGGATGAGGAATTGAATAGCTCTAAGTGTAACCTTTCATTAGAGCCCAAAATGATGACTGTACATTAAAGCATTCAAGAATTACAGCATTGTATGTGTCGTTGTTACAAAGCGTCGTTTGGAGTCTCCCAAGTGTACTTTTCTTGGAAGCGTCTAGACATAAAATTAGATAAACATGTGTAAAACACTAATTTTCTAATATATTGTTTATCAAATGGTAAATTTGGCTTGGTAAGGCTTCATTCTGTGATCCCAATGTATTTTCCAGCTCATACCTCCCAGCTATAGTCATCTGCAGGCTTATATTTACAAAAAAAAAGCAGGCGGATTTTTTTTGTGTGTATTCAAAGTGCTATTACTCAATATCAGTAAGACTTACAGTGATTCTGACTGTTGAGAAACAAACCTCAGAGTGTCACCTTTCAAAGGAGACCAACACCATGCATATCATCCAAATGGCCCAAGAACAGCATGCAATTTACTTTGGGTCTGCCTTTTTAGGCGTTTTAGGCCAATTTTACAGGAATCTTAAAGGGTTAAACAGTGCTAATAAACAAAGATACTAGACTGAGGAGGGCCAAAGATCACATCTGAGCAAACTAATCACTTAAAAACCTGTTGATCAACTATTCATTTGTTCAAAAATTCGGATTCATTCCGTATCGGAGCTTTGTTTAGAATTATCTTCGTCGGTGGAATACAGCAAAAACAATTAGAAAATCAATATTACATTTGCAATAATGCTGATATTTGGGAAGAACGCCACTCTTGCTCATGTGACGTTTAACTATGTTATATATAATAAATGAGACTAAAACTCAGAGGCATTTTTGCCTCCATTTAGACTAGTCTCACATCCCTAGTTAAATTCGTTAACCCCCGGTTTCCCAGACAAGGCTTAAGCCTAGTCTTAGACTAAAATGTAAGTCTGAGTTGTTTCAGCTGAAATAAACGTGCACTTATTGATCTTAAAATATACCAGTGCCTTTGTTTCGTCTCAAGACGGACACCAGTAATGTTTTTTTCGAAGGCAGTTTTATAAAAAACACTTTAATTGAGCTATGGCCTAATCCTGGCTTAGTCTAAGCCCTGTCTGTGAAACCAGGCCTGAGTCACTGAACTCATATAATCAGTCACATGCTTTTCTACTAACTGCCCACCAGGCTTTCTAACTAGCTTCACCAGTGTATACTGGTGCTGTATACTCGAGCTGCTCTGAACTGATCATGTTTTACACTCTTACATGTTCTTCTGGGTGTAAATGCTGCTGTTGGCTGCCAGTTTATTGGCCTCGGAGAGTTCAGTGATGCGCTGCTCCAGACTCTTCATCTTGTTGTCCATGGCCTTGACGGTCTGTAGAGAAAAACACAGCATCGGGATGCTGATTTACACACTCAGTACATGTTATTCGACCATCAGCGTGGGCAGAAGAGGCGTCAGGAGAGTTTGAGAAACACATGATTTGTTGCCGCTAGTGTTGCAAATTACACTTGAGCTGACTTTTAATAACAGGACATCATAAGAGCCAGGAGCTGAGTTTGAATAAAACTAATTAAATCAGGATAACTTTATGGATGCCAGGGATGAACTCTTCATCAGTTTTAATTTGCTAGCCTGAGCTACACCAGTGTTACTGAAGTATGTAAATGATGAACATGCATCATATTAAACAACCCTGCGGTTTCATACACCGAGTCGGCGATCAGGGCGGTAATCTAGTTAGCTGAAGTCTTACTGGTTAACTGGATCAAGGGCTAAAAGGCTAGAAAATGATAAGAGTGAATCTTTCTCAGAAAGTCAAATTAATAAATAATGAAAGTTATCATTATATTTTGTTGTCATAATGATAAAATCAGGATAAATCAACTGTAATGTAGTATTTATTTAATATATAAATACTTTTTTTAAATCAGCATGTTTAAAACGATTGCTAACATGATGTACAAATACCTAAACTGATTTTTCATATTAAGAATGATTTTTGTTTTGTCATACTTGCTGTTGTTATTTTTGTTTTTGCTTTATTATGTGTCTGGTAATGTTTGATTGTTGTGGTGCTGTGATGTGTTAGTTAATAAAACATATTTAAAAAGGAGATTGATCAACATATCAAACATCACTTGAAATTAATCCTAAATATTTTTTTTTCAATAAAATAAGCTTTCAGAATTAGAAAAAAGTTGAGTGAGTGACTATCAAATTACAGTAATGTCTAGTTAAATGTGTGGAAAAGAATGTCATGTATACAAATATGCTATTATAATAGCTTTATTTTCATATGTTATGCAAACTTATTTTTTCTCTTTTGCTTTCGAGGTGAAATATGATATGGACATGTTTATATTCATAAAACATAAACCCAAACAAATACCCATTTAACAGCCATAAAGTTTGGTCTTGGATTGGATTCTAGTAGCTCAAAAACTAGACCGTGTGTCTCTAGCACGCACCGCGCACACACACACACACACACACACACACACACACACACACACAGTCTGTCAGGACTCAGAGTTTGATGTGAGTTGAAGACGAGACACTCACAGCTTTCTGCTCACTGATGAGTTTGCATTTCTCACGCGCCTCTTCCTCGTGCTGAGCTCGTTTCTGCTCCAGACACTCTTTATCAGCCAGATCTGCCTTCATCTGAGCCTCCAGAACCTGCAGAGCGCACACACGCACACGCGCACACACACAGAATACAGAGACACACACACACACACACACACACCACGGGCACACACATACACACACACAGACACACCCACCCAAACACACACACACACACACACACACGCGGTGCACACACACACACACACACACACACACAACACATGGCACACACAGACACACGCGGCATGCACACACACACACACACACACACACAGACACACAAATACAGACACACGAATACAGACACACACACACACACACACACACACACACACACACACACACGACACAGACACACACACACACACAACAGACACACACACACACACACGAATACAGACACACACACACAGACACACACGCGGGTGCACGCACACACACACATACACACAACACAGACACAGACACACACACACAGACACACGCGGCGCACACACACACACGCGCGCGACACACACACACGAATACAGACACACACACACACAGACACACGCGGGTGCACGCACACACACACACACACACACACAGACACAGACACACAGACACACGCGGGCGCACACACACACATGCGGGCGCGCACACACACACACACACACAGACACGCGCAGAGACAGAGACAGACACACACACACACACACACACACACACACACACACACACACACACACACACACGAATACAGACACACACGAATACAGACACACACACACACACACACAGACACACGCGGCGCGCACACACACACACACACACACACACACACACGAATACAGACAGACAGACAGACACACACACACACACACACACACACACACGAATACAGACAGACAGACACACACACACACACACACACACACACAGGCACACGCGGACGCACACACACACACACACACACACACAGACACGCATGAATACAGACAGACACACACACGCGACACTATATTAATAAACACACAAAACTATATTAACGATCAGGCCAGTGCTGCTTCCTCAAGAAAGTGTTTCATTCTCACGTGTTTTGTCTTGTCAGTTTAAACATAAAAGTAATTTTAAGTCATTTAAGCCCTCATCTCAAAGCGGTGCTCACGCGCTGTGATAGAGCGTCTCTATGCTCGCCGCGCGCACACCTGAAGCGCCCGAACAGACCGCAGGTGAACACCAATGACTTGAGCGGTTCTCAACCTATTTTACCACCGGGCCGCACTAATATTATTTATAGCCTAAGTATTATGATATCTGAACGATTACATTTACTTAAATAAATAATTCTACTCACCAATAATAAAACACCTGATGCTGTCGGGAACCAATTTAGTGAGATTCTGCTGGAAATGAGTAACGGCACAATGAAGTTGTGATATTAAGTTACAGTCTGTAAGACGCGCACGGAAGTGCTACTTGACACGCGGCATTACAGAAAGTGTGCGTTCACAAATGTTGATCCAAATATGGAAAGAATTTTCTAATGTAATAATCTGAAGTTCTCTCCAGAGATGTTTTGCCACATTTCTGTAATAATGATGATTGCTGGGTAGTAGTTTACGGGTGTTTGTTTTTCCCCTGAACATCTTCAAGTGAGTGGGGGGGCAAACCGAAAGTAAGCCCTCTCTCTTCACCGCTGATGCTGAGACTATTCTTGATTGAATGCGTTTCTTCACTGACTTTTTCCACATTTCGTTTTCTCCCTTGAGAAGTGTGTTCATTCTGATGCTCAATTCTGCAGAACTAATGGCTGCTGATGACTATTTGAATTCTGCCAAAGTGTGCGCTTGTAAGTGTTCGTTAAATGCGTAACATTAATTACGTGAGTACATAGGTCTGCTCATGTCTGAAAATAATATATGAAAAACTAAATTATTTTACATAACAAAAACACTAGCTTATATTTGTTTAGTACATTTTTAAGTGAATGTAAAAACTAAAACTAATTGTAAAACTGAAAGTACTTTTTATTTATGTTCAACACATAAGACGTAACATTCAGCGTGGTGTGCCGCATTCGATTCAGTGACGAGTTTCCTCGTAAACAGTCGGTTGTTGTACGCGAACGTAAACAGTGAAATAAATATCAAATGTACATAATATAACGGATCCATGCATTTCTTATGTAAATTATGTTAATCAAAAAGAGCTGTTTTAATAGCTTTAATGGATATTTGTGTTTATGTTCATGTTATTAAAGTAATTCGGTGTGAATACAATAATAGGGGGCGGGGCGAGTGAAATTAGACAAACTTGGGGGGGTGCATATCCTAAAAGGTTGAAACCCCCTGTGTTAGCGTATGCACAGTCGTACGCGCAGCCTTGTAAAGTATACTTCATTTTACAGACGTTCGACGCATGCGCTTTGCGCCAGATTGCGATGCCTCTCCTGGCCTAGCGAGGGTCGTAGGGAGCAGTTATGAAGATTACAGCGTGACGAAGGACACGGAAGAGAAACTCATAGAAGTCCGGTAAGCGCAGAGGAAAGGCTAGCCGTGACCAGGTATAGCTGCAAGCTACCGTTTGGGAAGCCGGACAGTGCTTCATCTGGAGGTGTGTGAAGACCTGTTTCTTCGGCTACCTTGTGAATCGATACCCTCACGGCAGCGTTTCCACCTTGTGGATAAACTAATGACTGCAAGAGAGTTTAATGCGCATGTGCGACCTGCGCGTACAAAGTACTCACGCCACGCGCAGTGTACGCTGTCCCTCGAGTACAAAGTATACTTTGGCCTTAATAATGTTTGCAGCATGAAATAGTCAATACGCATTTACTGAGAATAATCTACTTAAATATATTCAAACTCAAATGGCACAATCAATAGTTACTGACCCAAAAAACTTCAAGCAACAGAACAAATGTAGCGATGCATCAGTCCTGTGTGTCTTTCATCAAGTAGTGATTTCCACACATTATTATGAGCGTCTGTGCTCAACTCTACCTTGATTTTGTCCTCATAGAGTCGCTCCTTCTGGACCAGATGGGCTTCCATCCTCTGTGCTGTAGCCTGAGTGTCCCGCAAGTTTTCCTCAAGCTCCTAAACTCTCTCAGACACACACACACACACACACACACAGCACACGAAAGCAGACGACACACACGGAGACACAGTCACACAAGACAACGTACACACACGTGTGTCAGGTAACAGGTAGATCCAAACAGTTTCCAGCAGTAAAATCCCATCACCAGGTGAAATGACGAAGTGAACTTGCTTTGAGAAGCTAAGCGCTGCTCGACGGGACGTATGAAAGTGTGTGTGTTCCTCACTGAGAGGTGAGTGTGTGTGTGTGTGTGTGTGTGTGGCAGCAGATGGGACATCCTGTTAGTGTGTGTGTGTGTGTGTGTTCTGTCATCTGCTAATCTGTAGGAATCTGAAAAGACAGACGCACAAGGATGACGGTGCAAAGACAGACGTGAAGAGACGTGTGTGTGTGTGTGTGTCTGTGGCTCACTGGTGTGTGTGTGTGTGTCTGTGTGTGTGTGTGTGTCTGTGGCTCACTGTGTGTGTGTGTGTGGCTCACTGTGTGTGTGTGTGTGTGTGTGTGTGCTGTGGCTCACTGTGTGTGTGTGTGTGTGTGTGTGTGTGTGTGTGTCTGTGGCTCACTGGGTGTGTGTGTGTGTGTGGCTCACTGTGTGTGTGTGTGTGTGTGTGTGTGTCTGTGGCTCACTGTGTGTGTGTGTGTGTGTGTGTGTGTGTGTGTGTGTGCTCACTGTGTGTGTGTGTGTGTGTGTGTGTGTGTGTGTGTGTGTGTGTGTGTGTGTGTGTGTGTGTGTGTGTGTGTGTGTGTGTGCTGTGGCTCACTGTGTGTGTGTGGGGGTTACAGGTCAGCTGGTTAAGCAGGCGTGTTAGTGGTTTAATCTTTGCTAGTCTGATCCGTCTCTCTCTCTCTCTCTCTCTCACCAGTATCTTCTCAGCCATCTGTTGGATCTGTTGGGATTTGGTCTGGATGTCGTCCTTCAGTTTATTCTCTCGACGCTCCACCATCTCCAGACGCTTCACTTGGTTTTCCAAAGTCTTTCTGCCCTCCTGAACACAGCGTGATTGAACAACTATTACAGATTCATTCCTCCTGAAGTAACCCGAGCTTCGGGAATCACACCACACCTGTCACGAAACTTATCAAGAGCATATTACACGTCAAAATCAAGAGGAAGAAATTATGTTTGCATATATAAAAAATTAGCTTGTGATATTTTCATTATAATTCAGCACATTTAACACATTCTCATTACTATAAATATTGATTAGCGTAAAAGCAGCATTTGCTGTACTAAACACACTACTGTTTAAACGTTTGAGTTCAGTAAGATTTATTTATGAAGAAATTCATACTTTTATTTATCAAGGACACGTTAAATTGATCAGTAAAGACATTTATAATGTTACAAAAGATTATTTATATTTCAAATAAATGCTGTTCTTTTGAACTTTCTGTTCATCTGTGAATCCTGAAAAATTAAATGCAGCAAGATTTCCATAAAAATATTGTGCAGCACAACTGTGTTCAACATTGATAATAATCAGAAATGTTTCTTGATCATAAATCAGCATATTATTATGATTTCTGAAGACTGGAGTAA
This sequence comes from Schizopygopsis pylzovi, assembly GCA_027422435.1. NCBI lineage: Eukaryota > Metazoa > Chordata > Actinopteri > Cypriniformes > Cyprinidae > Schizopygopsis > Schizopygopsis pylzovi. Next base: position 1,538,419 of record CM049820.1, on the reverse strand, counting down.
TGATGCTGAAAATATAGATTTAATCACAAGAATAAATTACAGTTTAACACATTCACAGAGAAAATAGTTATTAGAAATTGTAATAATTTTTTACAGTTTTTTGATCAAATAAATTGGTGGGTAGAAGATACTTCTTTCAAAATCAACTTTTAAACAGTAGTATACTTATTTAAATAACAAAATATACAGTATTTTATTATATAACGCAATAAATTTTTTTTACTATTTAAATAATGAGATCTAATAAGAATCATAATTATGACAATTATTAAATAAGAAAAACACCTAGGCATATTACAGCAATTAAAAATTGTCATGCAAAAAGAGTTTATATAAAAATCTTCTTGGTCCTAAAAACTTTTTTCATTTTCTTTATACAACTTATTTTTTTGTCCTTTTTAATAATGGTGTGAACAATGATCCGGTGATAAACAATTATTTCAATCAGGCCAGTTAATTATCTGATATTTGTCCATTTTGAGATACAGTATCAGCAGATAACTGTGTCAGCCACTTAACAGAAGCATTAACGTCAGTCCCACAGTCCACATTATCTGTGTGTGTGTGTGTGTGTGTGGTGGTGTGTGTGGTGGTGAGTGAGTGTGTGTGTGTGTGAGTGAGTGAGTGAGTGTGTGTGTGTGGTGTGTGTGTGAGTGAGTGAGCGTGTGTGTGAGTGAGTGAGTGTGTGTGTGTGTGTGTGTGTGTGTAGTGAGTGAGGGTGTGTGTGTGTGTGTGGTGTGTGTGTGTGTGTGTGTGAGTGTGTGTGAGTGAGTGAGTGAGTGAGTGAGTGAGTGAGTGAGTGAGTGTGTGTGTGTGTGTGTGAGTGTGTGTGTGGTGTGTGTGAGTGTGTGGTGTGTGTGTGTGTGTGTGTGTGTGTGTGTGTGTGTGTGTGGTGGTGTGTGTGTGAGTGAGTGAGTGTGTGAGTGAGTGTGTGAGTGTGTGAGCATGTGTGTGTGTGTGAGTGAGCATGTGTGTGTGTGTGTGAGTGAGTGAGTGGTGTGTGTGTGTGTGTGGTGAGTGAGTGAGTGAGTGTGTGTGAGCGCTGTGTGTGTGTGAGTGAGTGAGTGAGTGAGTGAGTGAGTGAGTGAGGTGAGTGGTGTGTGTAGCGTGTGTGTGTAGCGTGTGTGTGTGTGTGTGTGTGAGTGAGTGAGTGTGTGAGTGAGTGTGTGAGTGTGTGTGTGTGTGTGAGTGAGTGTGTGTGTGAGAGCGTGTGTGTGTGTGTGTGTGTGTGTGTGTGAGAGAGTGAGAGTGTGTTTGTGAGTGTGTGTGTGAGTGTGTGTGTGTGTGAGAGAGTGTGTGTGTGTGTATGTGTGTCTGTCTGTGTGTATGTGTATGTGTATGTCTGTGTGTGTGTGTGTGTGTGTGTGAGGGAGCGAGCGCGTGTGTGTGCGTGTGTGAGAGTGTGTGTGTGTGTGTGTCTGTGTGATCATGTGTGTGAGCGTGTGTGTGAGCATGTGTGTGTGAGAGAGTGTGTGCCGAGTGTGTGTGAGTGTGTGTGCGCATGCACGTGTGTGCATGTTTATGTGGTTTATGAGGACACAAATTTGTATAATGACATGGGTATGACATAGGTATTACAAGGAGAAGGTGATTTATGAGGACATTTTTTGGGGGAAAGTTAAATGCACCGTCTCCTGTGAGGGCTAAGTTTAGGTTAGGGTAGGTGTAGGGCAATAGCACATACAGCTTGTACAGTATAAAAACCATTACGCCTATGGAGAGTCCCCGTAAACCATAAAAACCAACATGTGTGTGTGTGTGTGTGTGTGTGAGAGAGTGTGTGCGCCGAGTGTGTGTGTGAGAGAGAGTGTGTGTGCGCGCATGTGTGTGTGAGTGTGAGAGAGTTTGTGCACGTAGTCAGTGCCTGTCGAGCCTCGTTTGCAGGGTCTGCAGCAGCGTGTGCTGTGTGGTCAGTTTGTGTGTGCAGCGTCCAGCTCTGCTCAGAGCTCTTTGGCTGACGAGATGATTATCAGCACTGTATCAGTGACTCTGTGCTCGTCTCTGTCAGGCGTCTGCGCCTGTCCGGGTCAAAGGTCAAACACATGCAGAGCTCATTAGTAGACGAGCTGCATTACACACATTATTCATGTAACACTTAGTTTTGGGTCAAGAGGTCAGTCTGTGACCTTTAGATCCTCTAAAGATGTCTTTTAAAATACACATGCAAGATTTCATTAGTGACAGATGAATACAGTACATTTTCAGTAACACATAGTTTTGGCAAAAGGTTCAAGAGCTTGACTTTTCAGCTTTAAAATGGTCTTTTTATAGTACACAGCAAATATTTTTAATTTCATAAATTTTTATTTTTTTTCATTGAATTATTTAAGACAATAAATGGACTTTCATATTTCTCGAAACTTTTTTTGCGTGAACTAGTATTCAGCAACTGTAATGGGATATTTTTTGCATGCTTTCGACAACTTACAATAAAAAAACAGGACTTTTCTAAGTTTTTGCCACTTAACCATATATTTTCTTGATGCTCGCATACACTATTTATAACTTCCTTTGTGCATACTTTTATTTGCACACCATTTTGCCATCTTACTATGAATAAAATAAGAGCATGGATGCACATGAATGAACATATCTATTTGCTCGAAATGTGGCTTTTCTTATGGTAGTACCTGTAATATCAAGACCTAATGTCCAATTGAACACATCCTTTGTGGAGGCCAAGAAACCACACCATGAAATGGGCTGATGGCACAATAGGTGGCTCAATGTGCATTGTCCTTTATGCTAAGTTTCTCGTGCACACATTAAAGTCTGTATATATATATATTAGGAATGCACCGATAACACTTTTTCCAGTACTCGTCCGATACGATACTTTTATTTTTGGTACTAACCGATACCGAGTACCGATACTTTCATTGTATTTGTATTTTTTTTTTTAAATATTGGGTCCAGAAACCAAAAGAGTATGTTAGTGTTAGTGTAATGTATAATGTTAGTTGGTTAACTTCATTTAGTCAAACCAAGATAGTCAAACCAAAATGTCTCACATTATCACAGTTTATTCACTATGGCTTAGAAAATGGTAATAAAATATGAGAAGACTCGGAGTTAAACTGTGTCAGAACAAATTCATCTTGATAATGTCAGATAACTTTGATAGAACGGTATGTAACTGTGGATTACAATCAACCAAAAATGATTAAAACAGCTGTTTGTATGACAATATTTACACAACAATCAATACTATGTCGGGCCACCCTTAGCTTTAATGACAGGCTGTAGTCTCCTGGGCATGCTGTCAACCAGGTTCAGACTCGGTCTCAATCATCTTTGGTCCCACATTTGTATCAATGTTACTGGTAGTCCACTATATGAAGAATTTTTGGGTGTAATATGTCACAGTTTATTTTATTTTGCTATCCTCAGTTACTTAAATTATCTATAGTGTACTGCACCCACTAGTAAAAAATATCACAAATGTATTTTGATATTTGACTGTATATTCCTTCGGTTAATTTCCATTAAATTTAATATTCTACAGGTTTTTGTTACTTTCACTGTTCATTGTTTTGCTCTATGGTACGTCATCTTTAATTGAATAGCATTAGAGCTGCTCCTTAGTACTGTAATCACGCGGTTTGAACCACTCGTTATAAATCTGTGATATTTTAGAGAATAGACGTCACTTTTTTTCATCTGATAACAACTTTGCTATTTAGATTTACAAACCATACATAAATGCATTGAATGACTGTTTGTTAAGTAATTGATCAAACAAGAGACGTATTTGTACCGGTGCAAATGAAGGGCAAGTCATACAGCCTGGCGCATTAGTCAACACAGGTCTGAAGTTATCACTGTTTTCAATGCTTAGTAAAATGAATTATGTTTATATGAAGACATCGGGTTAATGCATGCTTAAGCAGATTTATCGTAATAAAAAATCGCCGTTTGCTATTCTCAAAGTTGGGATTAAGCTGGTGTCTATATCAACCAAGCTATGATACTTTCACTGATGTTTTAGCATGTTTAGCGAATTGCACTCGAATCTTCGAACTATGTCGCAGTCCCTTGATGACAGTATATGTTAACGGCTGTTATGTTAATACCTGGCATGCATGTACAACTCATCGATCATCATCAACTCAAATGCTTTCATCTGAAAGCATTAGAGTGCACTTTCATGCGTCAATACTGATGTTAACCTACGAGAAATGTGCGCTATGAATTTGTTGAGCGCGTTTGCTTCAGCTCTGCTCTCCTTGCTCTCTAAAATCTCCGTCATTCTGTCATACAGATAAAAGTAGCCTAATACATCTTTCGATCTGTAAAGCTCTACGTTTATCTGTTGCCTCAAATAACAAGAATACTCGGTTTTACTCAGGATGCGCTCTCAGTCTCATGTGACTTATTCTCTCCTGTCACTCTCTGCTTAACTCTGTGTACTGCTACTTACTGTGAATACCTACATCAACTACGTCTACTGGATCATTGAGCTCGTTTCTTCAGGAAAATGCTCATTTTAAAGCTTCTCAATGAACTCGTAAACAGTCTCTACTCCTCTATTCTCGTCTCTGCTGAAAACATAGCCAGTACATCTCTGCATCTTCTCTCATCATCTTCATTCACTCTCTCAATGCTTTCGTGATCATTCTTACGAATGAGCTCCTGTCTATCCATGCTTGACTTCTCATCTTAGCATTAGCTTTCTAACTCTTCAAATGAGCCATTCTAGATAACTCTCAGATCATTCTCAAATCATCTCTCTCTCTCTCTCTCTATCGTTAAGTAACTTGTGCATTGGTTTATTTGTTTTTGACACATCCGACCGAAGGGATAGAAAGGGATAGAAAGGGATATTCACTCGACAAGCTCGTGCATCTGCGCCACCGCACGCTATACAGGCGTTAATACTGAATGTTTAACAATATATTCATTGCATACATATACTTTGTAGACATCCTTAATCTCTAATAACTCAATTCTGCTGTCTGTTTTTCTTTGTCTGAATACTGCACTTATCACATGCTGTGTGGTATCGGCGTTTGGTATCGGGGCATTTTAAAGAGTACATGAGCTCAGTATCGGGCCTCGATATCGGTGCATCCATAATATATATTTTTATTGCAAAGGTCCTTAAGGCTATGTAATACGGTGATAAGAATATTGTGAGAAGAAACCCAAAAATGCTTATAACCTGCAATTTTGCATAATGAAAAAATGCATCTTGAATTGATTCAGTCGTATTTTGACTGACTTCTTGTACAATACATTTATTTACTTATAAACAAACTAAATAGAGGCAAACACAAATACTTTTCCATACTCTGCTTTCTTTTTTCCATTCTTTTCCAGACCCCGTAGGAACCCTGAGACTCTAGTGTCTTAAACATGCTGGATTACACACTGAAGTCATATACTGTGCTGTATGTCTGTAGCATGTGAACATACAGCACCTTTGAGAGTTTGTCCTGCAGCTCCTGGATCTTCAGCTGCTGCTCGGCGTTCGTCTGGAACACAGAAGCTCATAAAGTCCCACACGGTGACCATCACAGCACACAGAGTCATTAGAGGACGTTAAAACTCAATGACAAGGCCATGTTTCAAAGACACGTTTAGCACCTGAGCAGCGAGGAAAGTGTAGTTGAACTAAAACTAGTGATGCACGATTTATCACTCACTATATCAGGATTGACCAACAGTTGTTTATTTACCAACTGCATCAGTCAGACCAGGCTGATGTGGAAAAATACTAAATATGATATTAAAAACAATATCAGGGCTTATGCATTACAGTCAGTGTTATTGTAGGATCACTGGAATACTTTATAGTTTTTATTCATATTTTCCATTTTGATTTTAGCAATAACAACTGTAATTTTGTTGTGTGTGTTTTTAATAAGACATGTCTATATAGTTTATATACTTCAAGATAATCAAGATAAACTAAAATAAAAAAATAATTTTGCCTTAGCTAAAATAAAGCAATAATATGTAATATGTTTTTGTAAACAACTATAACTCTGGGTCCACTGCAAACAGGACTCCTAAAAAAACAATGGTCCATCTTAATTACTAAAATACATTAATTAAAGTGTAATTTAAAGTTATTTAGTCAAGCATCCTGTTATTTGTGATCTACGCTGCATCTACAGTATATACAGATCTCATAATAACATCAAATACAGGGTTTTTTAATAGCAAATGCAAATCTTCAGTAAAACATGGTGCTTGAGTGTGTAGTTTTAATAGATGAGCTTATCATCGCATTTTATAAAAACATTTATTCATGAAGTGTCCTCTCAAAAATGAAACTACTTGACCGGAGAGAGATTTCACAGCATGAAGAGCACAGTGAGGATCATTGAGGATGATTAAATACACATCAACACACACACACACACACACACACACACACACACACACACACAACACACATCAAAACGCACAATAACACAAATGCGCACAAACACACATCAACACAAACCAACACATGCGCACACACACAACAAAATCAACACAACACATAAGCACACACATCAACACACACGTGCACCAATACACATGCGACACACACACATCAACACAAACACACACATCAACACAAACACACATGTGCACACACACACACACACACACCAACACACCAAAATGCACACACACACATCAACACACACATGCACACACATCAACGCACACACGCACCAACACACGTGCGCACACACACATCTGCACACACATCAACACAAACAACGCAAACACACACATCTGCACACACATCAACACAAACACACACATAAAGGAGCCCACAGGGACGTCCCGTCCATCCCAGGGAAGGTTGAGTCTAGCGTGTGATCCACCGTTCTGCTCAATTATTCATTTGGAGGATTTCAGATGAATTTCAGTGTGTTTGACTGATTTGTACCTTCTCGAGTTTAGAGAGCAGCTCCTCCACCTCTGCTTTGCCCTGCTCCTTCGCCTGAACACAACACACAACAGGGTCATAAAGAACAATCCCTCACTCACACACACACACACACACACGCACGGGACTCTCCACACACAACGACAAGCGAGGCACACCACACCACACACACACTACACTTACACTCACACACACATCACACATCACCAACAACAACACACCGAATTTACAAGCGAACACACACAACACCATCACAAACACACATCACACACACACACACACACACACACACACACACACTCACAAACCACATAAACATGCGCCACACACACACACACACACACCTCCACACACACGCGCACACACACACACACACACACACACACACACACACATCTCTCTCTCTCACACACACACACACACACTCCACACTCACGCGCACACACACACACAGCGCACACACATCACGCGCACACACACATCACACACACACACACACATGCTCTCATCTCTCTACTACACACTCTCTCACATCACACACACTCACATGCACACACACTCACCGCACACACTCTCACGCGACACACACACACAGCTACACTCTCACTCTCTCTCTCACACACACACACACACACGCACACTCTCTCTCTCACACACACGCACACACCACACACACACACACACACACACACACACACACACACACACACACATCTCACACTCACACGCTCACACACACTCTCTCACACTCTCACCCGCACGCACGCACGCACGCACGCACGCACGCCGCCGACGAGCACACACACACACACACACACTCTCACACACACACACACACACTCTCTCTCTCTACACACACACACACACACACACACACACACACACACACACACCACACACCTTCTGGATCCTCTGCTGGTACTCGGCTGCTTTCCTCTTGAGCTCTTCGCCGGTCTGCCGTGACTCTCGCAGCTCGGTCTCGTACAGGTCGCTGCGGCGGCGGGCGGCAGACAGATCCTCCTCCAGCTGCCTGATGGTCACCTGCATCTCCTCCAGCTGAGCGTGATACTCCTGAACACAGCACCGACTCCATCAGAAAACACTGCAAGGCTACAGTTACAGCCATAACACTGTCCAAGAAACACACACATCACAGCACACAAGCATGATAACCTGCAGTACAGTGTCTGATACGGTGTGATATATGACATGGTTATGAGCTTAGATTGAATCTTCTCCAAAAGGAGATCAAGTTACACAACTTAGTGTCTTATAATTATCTCAAGTCCTTACTATGTAATCTAGAGAGCAACTAATCTGAGTGTAATTGTTTTTAACTGGTTATATGTTGGTTTTGTAATGTATATCGTAGCTATGTTGTTTATATCTTGGCCAGGACACTCCTGGAAAATAGTTTTTAATCTCAGCGAGTCTTTTCTTGGTTAATTACAGGTATTAATGAGCAGTGTTACTTTAATATTATTCATATACTATTAAGGTTTTTATTAAAATCATTAATTAGCTTGTATTTATTTTCGCAACTCATTTTTATTTCATTTTTGGTATTTTATTTTTGATTTATATTATAATTTATTATGCAATTTTATCGTTTTAAACTTTTTTCAGTTACTTGCCAACAAATTTTTTTTTTTTTTACATTTTATAATTTTTTCTTCTAACTAATTTCATCAAATTTTTTCATTTTCAAATTAACAAATCAATAATAAACATGGGTATTTTCTAATTATTTATATATCATTTTAAATAAAATCATTGATTAGATTTTTAAAAATATATATTTTCAGTTAATTTTAATATTTTAAACTTGTTTCAGTTACATTGCCAACTAATTTTTTTTTTTTTACATTTTATCATTTTTTCATCTAACTAATTTCATCTAATTTTTTCATTTCAAATTAACAATGTTTTTTATTATGTTATTTCTTCAGGTAACAATAATAAACATGGGTATACTTCTAATTATTATTTACATGCTTATATATATTAACAACCATTGATTAGGCTTTTAGTTAAATATATATTCTTCAGTTAATTTTAATATTTCAGTTAATATTTCAATGTTTCAGTTACATGCAAATTTTTGTCATCTAATATTTATATTTTATTTCAGCTTTATTTGAATTAATACAATGTTGTTAAGGTATCAATAAAGGATTACTTTAATATTATTTACATGCTAACATATATTACAACCATTTATTGGCTTTTAGTTTTATATTCTTAGTCCATTCTTACATGATTTCAATGAATTATTTAGTAATTTTAATATGTAAAAATGTTATTAATTTAGTTATGGTTATTTATCATCTAATAACCACATGGTTCAATGATTTTGCAGTTAAACATGATGTTCTTGAGCATTTTAGTTTTACGATTTATTTCTACATGATTTCAATGAACACAGTGTTCTTAATATGTAAAAGTGTTTTAATAGTTATGGTAAGAATAATAACCCTGGTTCTGAGCAGGTTAATGAGGGTTTGAGCGAGGACGATGCATTAAGGATTTAAACGAGCGGCTGAAATATAATGTGAATGATTACAGGCTGAGATTCTTCCTGAACCCAAGCCGGCGGGTCTCGTGAGGTTAATTGTGCTGAGTTTAGAGGTCTGAGAGAAACACACGTTCACAACCAAAGACAGCATCTTAGTTTGGATCCAACGAGGAGACATTTAAGATGCTAAACTACAGGACAGGGACTCTGCAGGTCCATCATCAAGTCATTTACAGCTGCTGTAATGGAAAATATCACTATTAAACCACAGACTCCAATGAATGATTATGTGTTCATATCACACACTAAAAGCACTAGAGCCTGGATAATGCATTAAACAATGAAACCGCAGGTCAATATTTAAGATTTATGTATCTGAATTGCATTTGGATTACATAGTTTATCATAAACAAACTAATAAACGTAATGCGATGCATATTTTTCAGTCCTACATTAATGAAACAGCTGAGAATCGGGTCAGATTTCTGCACTCAAACAATCACAGCATAGTTTATTATTACCTATTTATTATAAGATATTCATCTATTTGGTTTTGTTTAAATTATTATATTTCAAAATGCATGTATTTTAATTTCTTAGAATCAGCTATTATTCATAATTTTGTGAATATTATATATTATATAAACAAGGCTAAAATATGACTAGCTGTGGAACAAGTCATATTCAATCAGTCAAAATGTATTTTTGCATATTTTCTGTAATTGGTATCCCATTTATGATCGGTTCAGTCACTTCTTTCAGAGATACGTCTATCAAAATGAGACATCTCAGTAAAATAGCTAATGCTTTTTAAAGATGCAGCCCTTATTTTGTGTGTGGTGTGTGTGTGTGTGTGTGTGTGAGAGAGAGTGAGTGAGTGGGTGTATGTGTGCATGTGCGTGTGTGTAAGTGCATGCGCGTGTGTGTGAGTGCGTGCGTATGTGTGTGTGTGAGTGCGTGCGTATGTGTTTGTGCGTGTGAGTGCATGCGTGTGTGTGTGTGTGTGTGTGTGTGTGTGTGTGTGTGAGTGTGTGCATGGGTGAGTGTGTGCATGGGTGCGTGAGTGCATGCGTGTGTGAGTGTGTGCCTGAGTGCATTCGTGTGTGTGTGTGTGTGTGTTTGTGTGTGTGTGTGTGTGTGTAAGTGAGTGCATGCGTGTGTGTGAGTGCATGTGTGTGTGCGTGCGTGCGTGCGTGCGTATGTGTTTGGGTGAGTGCGTGCGTGCGTGCGTGTGAGTGCATGCGTGTGAGTGAGTGCATGCGTGTGAGTCAGTGCATGCGTGTGTGTGTGTGTGTAAGTGAGTGCATGCGTGTGTGTGTGAGTGCATATGTGCGTGCGTGTGTGTGAGTGCATGTGTGTGTGTGTGTGTGTGTGTGTGTGTGTGTGTGTGTGTGTGAGTGCGTGCACGTGTGTTTGTGTGAGTGCGTGCACGTGTGTGTGTTTGTGTGAGTGCGTGTGTGAGTGTGTGCATGCATGTGTGTGTGAGCGCATGCGTGTGTGTGTGTGAGTGCGTGCGTGCGTGTGCATGCGTGTGAGTGCATGTGTGTGTGTGTGTGTGTGAGTGCATGCGTGCGTGTGAGTGCGTGCACGTGTGTGTGAGTGTGAGTGCGTGCGTGCATGTGTGTGTGTGTGAGTGCATGTGTGCGTGTGGGTGCATGCGTGTGTGTGTGAGTGCATGTGTGCGTGCGTGTGTGTGAGTGCATGCGTTCGTGTGTGTGTGTGTGTGCGTGCGTGCGTGTGTGTGCATGCGTGCCGTGTGTGTGTGTGTGTGTGAGTGCATGTGTGCGTGCGTGTGAGTGCATGCGTGCGTGCGTGTGTGAGTGCGTGCGTGCACGTGTGTGTGTGCGTGTGAGTGCATGCGTGTGTGTGAGTGTGAGTGCGTGCGTGCGTGCGTGTGAGTGCATGCGTGCGTGCGTGTGTGTGTGTGTAAGTGCGTGTGAGTGCATGCGTGCGTGCGTGTGTGAGTGCGTGCGTGCACGTGTGTGTGTGCGTGTGAGTGCATGCGTGTGTGTGAGTGTGAGTGCGTGCGTGCGTGCGTGTGAGTGCATGCGTGCGTGCGTGTGTGTGTGTGTGTGAGTGCGTGCGTGCGTGCACGTGTGTGTGCGCGACTGTGCGTAGGTACTGATCGTTAGAGGAAGATTGAAGTGGAGATTGAATCGGGCTGATATTGATCGGAGGAGGCTGACAGTGAAGGCTGTGTTGTGGATCAGATCTTCTGAGACGTCAACCAGTAAGACACTTAATTACTGCAACATAACGAGAACAAAACGTCTAGCATTCTAATAAACACTCACAACACAGACCTTTTAGTAATCTGCAGTTATTATCAAGCAAACACCATTCAATAAAAATGCTGGCAGCTACAGTATACAATACTGAGCAAGAGTGTATGGTCAGTCGTTTTTTTTTAAAGAAATTAATTAATTAAGGATGAATTAAATTGATCAAAAGTGACAGTAAAGACATTTATAATGTCAAAAAAGATTTCGATTTTAAATAAATGCTGTTCAATAGAACTTTCTATTCATCTGAAAAATAAAATGTATTACAAGTTTCCACAAAAATGATTTCTGAAGATCATGTGACTCTGAAGACTGCAGTAATGATGCTGAAAACACAGCTTTGATCACAGAAATAAATTACATTAACACATTCATAGAAAGCAGCTATTTTAAATTGTAATGATATTTCACAGTTTTTAATGCATTTTTGATCAAATAAATGCAGCCTTGTTGAGCTTCTTTCATAAAATCTTTGGCCAGATGTGTTGAAAGCTATGAAAACATGTTTAAAAACTGTGCACAAATCAAAGATCTCTCTTCATCTGATGCTCAGTTTCTCTGTAAATCCTGCTGGTTTGTGACAAAGCCGTTCTCAGGGTTCAAAGACGAGCTCGACACAGGTTCGCCAGCACAGGATTATCCACTCATTCGTGTTTCTAGTTCAGTGAGTGAAATATTATTCCCCATAATGCCTGGAGCTCATGTTCATGCACAGAGCCAACACAACTCAAACAGCATCATGTTTGCTTGACGTCTGTGTTCATCAATACATAATTAGAGACTAATCTAACTCTTAATAAAACCGATTTTAACAATCTATTGCTTGCTGGTTGTTACACCACCAGTCTGCAAACAGATAAAGTGGCTCTTGTTAAATGCTTTATATTAGTCAGAGCTCATCTTTACACACACATCATCTGAAGATAATGACGCAAAACTTCTTTCTTTTGGCCTTTAATGTGGTGGAAGAAGTGTGTGCAGCAATGGATGCTCTGCATCAGTGAATGGGTGCCGTCAGAACGAGAGCTGATAAAAACATCACAATAATCCACAGTCCATCAGTTAACATCTGGAGAAGACAAAAGCTCAAACAAACCCAGCATTAAGATTTTTTTTAACTCCAATACGAGTCCATAATAACTCTTCCTCTCTCTCATTCTGACGGCACCCATTCACTGCAGAGCATCCGTTGCTGAGACACTGATGCGGAGACACATTTCTACAAATCTGATGAAGAAACAAACTCATCTACATCTTAAATGACTTGAGGTTGAGCACATTTATCATTACTGGGTGAACTATTCCTTTAATAACCTAATTGATCTGATTTTCTTATCTAATCTGGTTTAATGGGAAACCAAAGTGTCCACTGACTGCACACTTCAGAATCTCTCAAACTCTGATCCGGTTGGTTTTGTTCATGCCTTTAAACTGAAAACATTGTTCACTGTAAAAAAAATAAAAAGTTTAGAAAACGTAAAAGTTGAAGGCAAAGCAGCTTCAGCAGATTGTTGATTTTTCATCAGCTTGTTTTTGTAGGAGATTTTTGAGTTTTCTCAACTTTTGATTTTTTACAGCGTTGACATGCCTCTAAAGAAAACAAATGAAAAACATGCTTTCAAAAGTGAGCAGCTGGAGCTGTGACGTCTCATAAAACACAGAAAGATCCTGAAGATCAGTCTGAGGTGATGAGGAGTAAGATACTAGTGCTTCATATTAGTATTACGCTTAAAATCACCCTGCATTATAATCCTACACAATGACCCATAGATAATAAACTATTACAGCTGTTTCCATGGAAAACTAAATGACCAATGACCATCTCCTGCTCTCCTCTTTCCCAAAAGACAGTCACAGATTCATTGTCCTCTTAAAGCTGACGTGAAGCCACTTCACAGACTAGTGATGTAATAACTAATAAACAATGGTAAGTTACTGTAAAATCGCTTAACCAAGTACGATATGTTCTGAATCAACATTTCAGAACCAATTTCCCATCCACCAATCAGATTTTAGGATTATGTAGACCTGGGCCCGTATTCTCAAAGAATCAATTTAGAGAGCTCCTAAATTTAGCTTGAACATTTCTAACTAGGAGTTTTAGTTTACAAGTGATTCAGGACCAATCTGAGAGCAACTCTGATCGAGGAAAAGACAGAAACTGTTATCTTAGTGAGGAGGTGAAGCTGACCCTGTTGCTAGGTAAGATACAGTCTATTTGAAGACTGTGATTGGTTGGTTTTCCAAGAAGGAAATAAAAGAGTGCTTTTAAGAGTTAGGGTTTATTTATAAGCCTTCACTTAGAAATAACAGGCGTAATTTTACCTGTTTTACCATACACTCTCTCTCTCTCACACACACATTATATATGTATATATATATATTCTTTATTTACCATGCTGTCATACTTAACGTATTTTATAGGAAACGAACAGCGACACATTAAGGTTCAGAAAGTGCTGTCAGATACAGACTCCAAAGCATCGCTGCTGCATAGTTGCATTTTCCAGCTGCCAAATATGTTAATGTAGTTAATGTACTACATTAGAGATTCCATTTCTGGCACTATGGCATTACTGCGAGGTGTCAGGAGATTTTAGCATGTCTCAAATAAGATCGGTCACAAACATGATCCCGGCATGATATAATGTGTAGCGTCTTATTATCTCACTGTCATGCATTGTGTGCAACACATTTCTTCTCCCTCTTCATGTTTCGTCCATTTTCTCCGCTGCTAAAGAAACTCTTAAGCCTCTTAAAAGTCCTCGTTCGTACTCCTAACAATTTTGGACCTTAAGACCTCTTTTAGGGGTTAAGATCCTTTCTGACTGACTTTTTTCTTTACTAGGATATTTTCTTTCATTTTAAGAGGAAACACCCACATTTCTAAGAATTTTCTTAGAATAGTGTTACTAGGAGCAACTCTTAGCACCGGGTGTGTCTCACTCGTCCTTTAAAAGTGAAGCTGCGGGCTCTTTGATCGCCCCCTGGTGGCTGGCTGCAGAACAGCTCATAAACCCCGCCCTCTCCGTGTAAACGAATGGGACTTCAGTCAAAAAAAATATAAAATATTACTCTTTCAATACAATTTTCCGAGATATGGTTTTGGTCATTTAAGGTAGTTGTTATCACGCTGATATATGTTCAATTGTTCATTTTTGTGATAAGTTTGATTTTAGCTAGTAATTTGATGCTATAAAAACGGGGCGTGTCATTATGGTTGATTGGGTCTGCGGGTGTTTGATTCCGCGGCTCCACCTCACGACTCTACTGCGCAGACTCTGGCTCCAAACTAACCTCTACTGCGCAGACTCGGGCTCCAAACGAACCTCTACTGCGCAGACTCGGGCTCCAAACGAACCTCTACTGCGCAGACTCGGGCTCCAAACGAACCTCTACTGCGCAGACTCTGCCTCCAAACGAAGCTCTACTGCGCAGACTCTGGCTCCAAACGAAGCTCTACTGAGCAGACTCTGCCTCCAAACGAAGCTCTACTGTGCAGACTCTGGCTCCAAACTAACCTCTACTTAGCAGACTCTGCCTCCAAACGAAGCTCTACTGCGCAGACTCGGGCTCCAAACGAACCTCTACTGCGCAGACTCTGGCTCCAAACGATGCTCTACTGCGCAGACTCGGGCTCCAAACGAACCTCTACTGCGCAGACTCGGGCTCCAAACGAACCTCTACTGCGCAGACTCGGGCTCCAAACGAACCTCTACTGCGCAGACTCTGGCTCCAAACTAATCTCTACTGCGCAGACTGGCTCCAAATTACGTAATTTACTCAATATGGCAGCAGCCATACTGAGATGCATTCGCTTCACTTTTCTGTAGTGGAAGGAAGCGTAGATGCATCGTCCATCTTTTTTACAGTCTATGCTTAACACTAAGCTTTTTAATGAATACGGGCCCTGGTTATTATCAACCAATCTCTACTGCACAGACTCTGGCTCCAAACGAATCTCTACTGAGCAGATTCTGGCTCCAAACGAATCTCTACTGCACAGACTCTGGCTCCAAACGAACCTCTACTGCGCAGACTCTGGCTCCAAACGAATCTCTACTGTGCAGACTCTGGCTCCAAATGAACCTCTACTGCGCAGACTCGGGCTCCAAACGAAGCTCTACTGCGCAGACTCTGGCTCCAAACGATGCTCTACTGCGCAGACTCGGGCTCCAAACGAACCTCTACTGCGCAGACTCTGGCTCCAAACTAATCTCTACTGCGCAGACTCTGGCTCCAAACAAATCTCTACTGCGCAGACTCTGGCTCCAAACGAACCTCTACTGCGCAGACTCTGGCTCCAAACGAACCTCTACTGCACAGACTCTGGCTCCAAACGAACCTCTACTGCGCAGACTCTGGCTCCAAACGAACCTCTACTGCGCAGACTCTGGCTCCAAACGAACCTCTACTGCGCAGACTCTGGCTCCAAACGAACCTCTACTGCGCAGACTCTGGCTCCAAACGAACCTCTACTGCGCAGACTCTGGCTCCAAACGAACCTCTACTGCGCAGACTCTGCCTCCAAACGAACCTCTACTGCGCAGACTCTGCCTCCAAACGAACCTCTACTGCGCAGACTCTGGCTCCAAACGAATCTCTACTGAGCAGACTCTGGCTCCAAACGAATCTCTACTGCACAGATCTGGCTCCAAACGAACCTCTACTGCGCAGACTCGGGCTCCAAACAAACCTCTACTGCGCAGACTCTGGCTCCAAACGAATCTCTACTGAGCAGACTATGACTCCAAACAAATCTCTACTGCGCAGACTCTGGATCCAAATGAATCTCTACTGCGCAGACTCTGGCTCCAAATGAATCTCTACTGTGCAGATTCTGGCTCCAAATGAATCTCTACTGTGCAGATTCTGGCTCCAAATGAATCTCTACTGCGCAGACTCTGGCTCCAAACAAACCTCTACTGTGCAGACTCTGGCTCCAAACAAATCTCTACTGCGCAGTCTGGCTTCAAATGACGTAATTTACTCAATATGGCAGCAGCCATACTGAGATGCATTCGCTTCAGAATGCATAGAAAAGTGCATAGAAACTATAGAAAAGTGAAGCGTAGATGCATCGTCCATCTTTTTTACAGTCTATGCTTAACACTAAGCTTTTCATGAATACGGGCCCTGGTTATTATCAACCAATCTTCTTTTAGTGGTAGTTAATGGACTACGGGTTAGAACGGTGCTTGCTTGGCAGAAATCAAACAAACCATGTTGATCACATCCTTCTGGGAAAAATCCCAGTGATCACAATGGTTTGTGTGTAACCAGAGACTACAGGTAATCAAACCAGTGCAGTAGTCAGGAAAAACACTGTAATGTGTGTTTGTGTTTGTCACGATCACTGACAGGACATTATATTAAACAAACGACTGCACGCAGAAAGGAAAACACCAATAAACCTGGCAGCCGAGGAAAAAGCAACATGATTTGCATATGGAGGAACTGAATGATGCGTGATAATTAGTGATTAGCCGGCGTTTAGACGAGTCTTCTCAGACTGGGCTTAATTACGGGATTCAGTTCTGCGAATGAATGGCTAATTAAGTCCAGCTAATGGAGGCGATGCAGGATGGACCACTGATACGATTTCATATAATCATGTGCTTATTCAATATCAATTATTTGATGAATAACTACAAATATTATAGAAACTATAGTTTTTAGCCAAATATCTGTTTCATATTCCATATTTTTGATACTCTGCTATTCAATAGTTTGGGGTAAGATTTAAAAAATTATAAATCCTTTTTACTTTAATCCTGCAAGAATGCATTAAATTCAAAAATTGACACTAAATACATTTATAATATTACAAACGTTTTCGGTTTCAAATAAATGCTGTTCTTTTTTACTTTCTATTCATCTGTGAATCCTGAAAAATAAAATGTAGCACAATTTCCACAAAAATATCGGGCAGCACAACGGTTTTCATCATTGATAATAATCAGAAATGTTTCTTGATCATAAATCAGCATATTATTATGATTTCTGAAGATCATGTGACACTGAAGACTGGAGGAATGATGCTGAAAATACATCTTTGATCACAGAAATAAATTAATAGCTGTTAAAACTAGGGCTGTCTGTTTAACGTGTTAATTAGTTATGAAAAAAAGTAAGCGATTAAAATATTTTAATGCAGATAACGCACTGACCCCGCCCAGACTTGTATGTCATCTTACATTTCATTCAGTTGACTTTACAAATATGATGCAGGGCACAACTCCATAAATGCAGTTATGGCTTAAAATTCAAGATATTGGTGCAAAAATGCCCCTGAATGAGTTTATGTCTCATATTTATATCACATGATAAGTGATATCACACGAGCATCGAGAGCAGTATTAGTGCTGTTTTTCCCGAATATCATAAGTTTAAATGCGAATTTGATATTGTGTTATATTATAAACAATAGTATGTGTTTTTGCTCAATTTTGCAGAGAACATAATGACTTTTAAATTCACATCAGAATCGTTGCTCGGAGCGGTGTTTAGTTTCTGACTGAATCAGTCGTTTTGAACGAATCGTGTGAATCAATGATTCAAAACCCATTCATAAAGACAGCCGTTTACTTCATTACTGACTGAATCATTTAATTAATTAATAATAATAAAAAACAATTAAGGGATAGTTCACCCAAAGAGTGTAAATTCTGTCATTTACTCTCGTTTCAAACCGGTCTTTTGTTGTAATAAAGCTGTTTTGGTTATCGATGGCTTTCATTGTATGAACAAACAATACTGAGATTTTTCTCAAAGTATCATCTTCTATGTTCCATAGTTTATGTTTATAGCCTAAATGTTTATGTGTAATAAATTATGTTGAATCAAATAAAAAAAATATTTAAGTAATGTCTTCTTGATACTTTCTCTGTATTTTCACAGTCAAGGGTATTCAGATAAATGAATGGCTACATCATGTAATTAAAATCTAAAGCAGCGGTGTGGTGAAGTGCGGTTGATCACCTGCTCCTTGATCTCCTGGAGTTTGTTGCTCTGTTCTCTGATGTCATGGAGGAGCTGGAGAGCTTTATCATCTTCCTGTGACACTTCAACACGAGCCTGTTCCAGACTGTGCTTCAGACTCTAAACACACCACACACACACACACACACACACGTCTGTTATACTGAGATGCAGCGGCGGATGGAACGCAAGGTCAGAACAAAAAACGAACAGCGTGCCAAGAGTGCCTTTATCAGCAGGTGTATTTGCATTAAAGACAGAACATCAAGAGTGCAGATATGAAATCGAGTCAGTTTTGCTGTTCTAGATATAAAACAATAGATACGTCCATCAGAGAGTGCACTGATAAAGTCCTGCTGTCAGAGGGAACGAACTAAACAACTAGCCGTTAGCCAAGGGATAATAATCAGCCTTACCTCTTGAGCTCAAATTAGACCAATCTAGATTTTCATTTAGAATTTTTTACTGACTTTTAAAGAAAAAGAACGGATTTTCAATGTAACTAATATAGTAAAATCACAAGGTCACAATGTTCATGCAATAATAGTGAATAATGCTGTACATCTATTATGCATTACGATGCACAATATATCCGTGACCATGTTAATAAATGGTGGAAATCACCCAATAATTTAGGATAATCTACATTGTCAGTTAGTAGTAATGGCCCTTGGTGTATTTTTAGATGCATATGATCAAAAGTAATGTTCATCTATAGTGAGATGGCTTCAGTACTTTTAAAAGAGTAGATGTTGATCCCCAAACACAGCATTAGTTGTGAATAAAACGTATATATTATTGCATAAAATATTTGCATTTAAACACAATTTCCTCTCCATGTGCTTAAGAGAACAAAATCTTCACTTCCTGGGAAACTGGTGTAAAGTATCAGTTTTTTAAATAAAAAATAAACAAATAATTCCCCACATAATAATGATTTGTGCCTAATGAAGCAATAATGAAATGCAATAACAAATGCTATTCTGTAAGTGTTTCCGTTGTAGTTTGTTACAATGTAAAAAAGAAAAAGAAAAAAAGAGTCTCAAATAAGCATTTTTTTTATCACATCTTGGTGTTTCCATTTAGGAAAAATGTATGCAAAATTTGCATAAAACTGTGGATGTTAATAACACAGCAACTGCCTTTCATTTGCATACACGCGAGTCCGTTTGTGTGCATTCTGAAATCTAATTACTTCATTTCCCCCAAACTTTAACAGCTGAACCAATGCTTTCTTCTCAACGGTTTTATGTGATGTTCCAGTTTAATGTGTAGCTTTAGATAAACACGTGACTTGTGTTGTGTTGATGATCAAGAAGATTCATGGAAATTCAGCAAGTGATGTTTTAGATAATGAAGCACTAAACAACAGTTAACCATCTTTTCTGATGGAGGACCAAACCTGCAAAAAATTAATATGGATGTAATAAAAGGAAAATAAAGGAATAAAATGACTCGATCAAATAAATACAATTCATTTTTAATGACATTTTAAATCTACCTTTTTCTTTTTTTATTATTTTCTGTATTTATGTTTAACTTTCTTTTTATTTTAGCTTTATTTGCATTTATTTGCATATTTCTATTTATGAATTAAGTATTTGTGCACATAAATAAATGTCATTATTTAAATGAGGAGATAATTGACTGTGGGAATAAATACATAAACACAAAAAAAATAGTAAAATAAAGAAATACATTTATTAAAAATGAATCAAATTAATAAAAACACAGTTAAAATAAAGACAATAATAACAAATAAAATAAGAAAACAAATACATTCCTTTTTATTTATTTTACATTTATTATTATTTTTATTTTATTTTTTATTTCTGCAGGTTTTTGTCCTCCATACTTTATACAGAATGTTGTTTTTTTCTTATATTTTGCCAAAATTTCTTTCAAATGGACGCATCTCTAATTTCTTGTCCGTCATCATTTAAAGCACAGCTTGCTTGTCTCTATTAATCAAGTGTATTCTGATTCCTGAATGACTGTCACTGTTCTAGAATGAGAGTTTGGGCGTCACTCACGCTGCATTCGGTGATGTAGGTGGCAAGGTCCTGCTCCAGGATGCTCCTCTGCGTCTCGGAGGCTTTGAGCTCCACATCCTTCTGCTGGAGGACTGACTCCAGGTCAGTCATCTTACGCTGAAACCGTGAGATCTCCTGCTCCATCTGAGCGGACACAAACACAAGCACCAGGTCTAAATGCATTTAACAGCAGCGCTCGGACAACACCAACACAAGCACACACACACACCTGTGCATGAGCAGCATCAGTGACATTAACTAATAACTGACATTAATCACTAATTAATTCATCATTAATTCATCATTAATTCATCATTAATTGATTATTAATTCATCATTAATTCATCATTAATTCACCATTAATTCATCATTAATTCACCATTAATTCATCATTAATTCACCATTAATTAATTATTAATTCATCATTAATTCATCATTAATTCACCATTAATTCATCATTAATTCACCATTAATTCACCATTAATTCACCATTAATTCATCATTAATTGATCATTAATTCACCATTAATTCACCATTAATTAACCATTAATTCACCATTAATTAATCATTAATTCACCATTAATTAATCATTAATTCACCATTAATTCATCATTAATTCACCATTAATTCATCATTAATTCATCATTAATTCATCATTAATTCACCATTAATTCATCATTAATTCACCATTAATTCATCATTAATTCACCATTAATTCATCATTAATTCACCATTAATTCATCATTAATTCACCATTAATTAATCATTAATTATCCATTAATTCATCATTAATTGATCATAATTCATTATTAATTTGCCATTAATTCATCATGAATTAATCATTAATTCATCATTAATAATCTAATGAACTAATAATCGTGACTCTTTAAAGTAAGAGCTGGGTTGAATTTGTATCGATTCTCATTTTGATGAACCAATAATGCTTCTTAAACGTCATTATCAATATTTTAGCTATTCATAAACACAATAAACTCTGTCCTTCGTTACTGAAAAAGCATGAGTAAAATCATAAAATCATCTCTTCTGCTTTACTTCTAGTTATAGCACCAAATAAACATGACTGAACTTCAGAAGGTGTTGAAAGAAGCAGAACAACTTAATTAAATAAATAATTTCTCATTTAACCGATCAATCAATCAGCCACAGAAAAACGACAATAAATCATCTTGTAAACAGTGTCCCGTATAACGTCATATTTAGCTCAGGAAAGACATTCAATATCCATAAACTCATTAGTTGGCTAGAGGAGCATTTTGATTAATATGTGCACTATATTACACATTCATTATCTTTACTTAACCTGTTCTTTGAAAAAAATCAAAAATCAAACATTTTATAACAGCCACCGTTTAAATATTAATAATATTTCAACAATAAATTGGAGTAGAAACAGAATTATATCCTTTAAAAAAAAAAATTATATAAACTGCGTTTTGTGCCATTTAAATGTTTGATAATTTTAACTTTATAATATTACAGTAATGTACCAAATTACATGGTTCGTTGGAAGCTTGTTTCCATCACAGCATACATTTATTTTAATTTTTTTTAAATTTGTAATCTCAAAATTCAGACTTTTTTCTCGAAATTCTGATGTTATATCTCATAATTCTGATTTTCCTCCTAGCGATTTTTTGCAACTCACAATTATGACTTTTCTTCACACAATTGCTAGATATAAACGCAAAATTGCTATATATTGCCAGACATAAACAATACTAATACTCTCAATACTAAAAAGAAAAGTTGAATTGTTTACTATCGGTAAGCCCCGCCCCCCTTAGTTACCCCTTAGGATGCTCCCTCGGACAAACAAACAAACAAAAAGTCGCTGCCTTACTATGAGAGCCGCAGTGTGAAAACCTTGTCCCTGTCACACCGGGGTTACACAGGGGGAGCCAGGAACGAGGAGACGAGGAACTTCTTTAAACACACTTTAATTGGAAACACGGAAACACGGAGATCGCGGGAGACATGAACACACAGGTAATGACGTTATGACGTTGAGACTCGACAAAGACACTGGGAGCACAGAGGACTTATAAAGGGAAGGAAACGAGATAATTACAGACACAGGGCTGGGGACTAATCAACTGAGGACACAGGGCTGGGAACTGATGATTATGGACACGAGAGGAGGGGAAACACAAGACACAGAGAACACAGGCCTGACATTACTCCCCCCTCCCGAACGGTGCGTCCCGCACCGTACACCATCCAACGGGGAGGGGGGGTGGGCGCTCTGGAGGCCTCACGGGACACGGAGACAGGACAGGACAGGAGGCCTCCAGGGCGGCGCCCGTTCTGGGAGCCATGGCGGGTCAGGGGACTCGGGTGGCCATGGCGGAGCGGGGAGCTCGGGGGGCCATGGCGGAGCGGGGAGCTCGGGCGGCCATGGCGGGTCAGGGGACTCGGGAGGCCATGGTGGATCGGGGAGCATGGGAGGCCATGGCGGGTCAGGGGACTCGGGAGGCCATGGCAGATCGGGGAGCATGGGAGGCCATGGCGGGTCAGGGGACTCGGGAGGCCATGGTGGAGCAGGGAGCTCGGGCGGCCATGGCGGGTCAGGGGACTCGGGAGGCCATGGTGGATCGGGGAGCATGGGAGGCCATGGCGGGTCAGGGGACTCGGGAGGCCATGGCGGATCAGGGAGCATGGGAGGCCATGGCGGGTCAGGGGACTCGGGAGGCCATGGCAGATCGGGGAGCATGGGAGGCCATGGCGGGTCAGGGGACTTGGGAGGCCATGGCGGAGCGGGGAGCTCGGGCGGCCATGGCGGGTCAGGGAACTCAGGAGGCCATGGCGGAGCGGGAGGCCATGGCGGGTCAGGGGACTCGGGAGGCCATGGCGGATCGGGGAGCATGGAAGGCCATGGCGGGTGAGGGGGCTCGGGAGGCCATGACGGATCGGGGAGCTTGGGTGTCCATGGTGGATCCGGGGTCTCAGGAGGGCATGGCGGGTAGTCCCCCCCAAAAAAAATTCTTGGGGGGATTCCTCATCCCCGGGGGGCGCTCAGGAGGCGCAGGCGTTAGGGGGCACTCTGGAGGCCTTGTTGTAAGGGACTCTGGGGAGCCGGGCGGAACCAGCAGGGGCTCTGGGGAGCCGGACGGAACCGGCAAGGGCTCTGGAGAGCCGGACGGAGCCGGCAGGGGCTCTGGAGAGCCGGACGGAGCCGGCAGAGGCTCTGGAGAGCTGGACGGGACCGGCAGGGGCCCTGGAGAGCTGGACGGAGCCGGCAGGGGCTCTGGAGAGCTGGACGGAGCAGGCACTGGAGGACGCTGGCGAGGAGCCGACACTGGAGGACGCTGGCGAGGAGCCGGCACTGGAGGACGCTGGCGAGGAGCCGGCACTGGCAGCGCAGCGTCTCGGGGGCGCTCTGGCAGCGCATCGTCTCGGGGGCGCTCTGGCAGCGCAGCGTCTCGGGGGCGCTCGGGAAGCGCAATCTCTCGGGGGCGCTCGGGAAGCGCAATCTCTCGGGGGCGCTCGGGAAGCGCAGACTCTCAGCGGCGCTTGGGAAGCGCGGACTCTCGGCGGTGCTCGGGAAGCGCCGAACCGGAAGTAGCCCGCGGAGATGAAGGTGAGCTGGGCAGGACCAGCGGAGACGAAGATGAGCTGGATGGGACCAGCAGAGACGAAGGTGAGCTGGTTCCGACTCGGGACCGGAAACTTCCCAGACACCGGTAAATACCCTCTCTCCAACACAATCCCGTGGTGTCTGGGAGATCTATGGGGTGATGGTAAGAGGCCCCGAGCCGAAACAGGTGGAGGATGGCCGCGTCGTGCATCTCCGTCACTGCGGCGAGCCCGCAGAATTCCCCGGCGAACTCCACGAAGGGAAGATTCCGCCGGCGGCGAACTCCATCGCCGTGAAGGAGGATGATTAGTTTGGGTCGAGTCTTCTGTCACACCGGGGTTACACAGGGGGAGCCAGGAATGAGGAACGAGGAGACGAGGAACTTCTTTAAACACACTTTAATTGGAAAAACGGAAACACGGAGATCGCGGGAGACATGAACACACAGGTAATGACGTTATGACGTTGAGACTCGACAAAGACACTGGGAGCACAGAGGACTTATAAAGGGAAGGAAACGAGATAATTACAGACACAGGGCTGGGGACTAATCAACTGAGGACACAGGGCTGGGAACTGATGATTATGGACACGAGAGGAGGGGAAACACAAGACACAGAGAACACAGGCCTGACAGTCCCTCAATGTTTTTGCACAATTTTGGACACAGAAGGCCACCAAATGGGAATTAAATATTCTATGGAGTGATTTATTAAATATTTTAAAATAAATACGGTGTAACTCGAAGCGAGGGCTCATATTACGATCGCAGATGATAACATACAGGATCAACACTGTTCATGTATCGCAGGGTGTGATTAAATTAATCTACATTTAACCAGTTTAATATGGAGAGACACTGACATGTAGACCTTCATTCATGTGTTTTTGACCTACACCGTACAAGACGAGAGAACAGTAGGTTTGTACGTTAGCATGGACTCATAACTTTAACATGAGCTAGTTTTATCCAGAGATACCTTGATGAAGCACAAGATAACATTAACGAGCTTAAGCAGATGAAAAGTGTAACTTAATGAGTCTATGACAAGCAGAAAATGAATGTTTTTGTCTTCATTTGGATTGGGGTTGAATGCTTACGGACATTTTGCTCTGTTTTGTTTTGATTTAGGACATGTAATATAATAAATGATATTGCCCATCCTCTCAGGATACCTGGAATCAGTGTTACAAGTACCCCAGGAGCATAGTTTTAACATTTGAAGCATAAAACCGATGCAAGCTTTGCATCTTCCTATGTTTCTCTATGGCGCTGAAACCTAAAGATGTCCGAGTTCCGTGCAACTGATACTCGACTCCCATTGGCTCGTCTCCGTTTGAGGGGAGGGGCTTACCGAGAGCTCAATTGTGAGATGCAAACACAGTTCTGAGTTTTAAGAGAGATTGCAAGGAAAAGTACAAGTTGGTGTGTTAATGTAGTTTAACTTGCTTTAAATATCTGTTTTCATTCAGACTCTACCCAGAAATCTCTGTGCTCTAACCTTGTGGCATTTGTCTTGAGTGTCTTGCAGTTCTTTGCTTTTGACGTGCAGTTTCTTTTCCATGGAGTTGGTCTTGGCAGGAGAGTTGAGCCCTGTGCCAACCGATCTGACGACACAAAGAAAAACATACCTAATCAGAACCACAACAGACGTACATTTACACTCATCTAGTTATAAATATCCAAGATGAAGAAGTGTGTGAGATTTAGTTTTTCCTGGGAATGTAGGGAATAATCACACACGCATGTCTGCTCAGCCTTTCACATTCATTACACACTCATATGAATTAATTCATTTAAAACCAAAGAACATCATCTTAATTAACATGACGACATAAATATCAGGGAACATTTGCATCAGGAACACTAACCGCAAGTGTCATAAAACCACAAACATCCAAAAGAAAATGAAAACAGAGCTACATTTATCTCAGATAAGATTAACAGAGTTTTGTCATAACAAAACTCCAATCCAGTTCATTAACAAGGACAGACCATGCACATCATGTCAAGACAAGCATTCACTTTCATCACATAACGCTTGTGTCTTGCTCAAGCGATCTGAACTCGAAGATCTCCGTCTCCGCCATTAGACCTCGGCTCATTACAGCTGAAAGTGCTGAGGAGGGACACACACATACACACACAGAGTCACACACACACAAACACATCACCACAACAACTGTCCTTCATTTACACACACATGTATGTCTGTTTGAGTTCTGCACAATTTGAAATCAAATTACTGCCGTTTCCAAACTGAGCCATAATTACTCATTTTAATAGCATAATTAACCTGTGCTCTTTCATCAGCGTGTACTCATTTAATGATGTCATTTGCTCATGTAAAACAGGAAGTTAACCTTTTCTCTCTAAGAGCACATGTTCCTGAATGAAAACCGACATGCCGCAGACACATGAACTGATACCTAGTTTCGTGAGTAAACACATTGTGAATGAATGAATGATGCATTTATATAGCGCTTTATTGTATATTGTGTACACCCAAAGCGCTTCACAATCATGTGGGGGGGGGGTCTCTCTTCAACCACCACCAGTGTGCAGCATTCACTTGGATGATGTGACAGAGGAGAGAGAGACAGAGCCAATCAAGTGTATGCGCTCACCACACACCAGCTACAGGTGGAGAGGAGAGAGAGTCATAGAGACGATCAAGTGTATGCGCTCACCACACACCAGCTACAGGTGGAGAGGAGAGAGAGACATAGAGACAATCAAGTGTATGCTCTCACCACACACCAGTGTATGCACTCACCACACACCAGCTGCAGGTGGAGAGGAGAGAGAGTCATAGAGACAATCAAGTGTATGCACTCACCACACACCAGCTACAGGTGGAGAGGAGAGAGAGTCATAGAGACAATCAAGTGTATGCACTCACCACACACCAGCTACAGGTGGAGAGGAGAGAGAGAGTCATAGAGACAATCAAGTGTATGCTCTCACCACACACCAGCTACAGGTGGAGAGGAGAGAGAGTCATAGAGACAATCAAGTGTATGCGCTCACCACACACCAGCTACAGGTGGAGAGGAGAGAGAGTCATAGAGACAATCAAGTGTATGCTCTCACCACACACCAGCTACAGGTGGAGAGGAGAGAGAGTCATAGAGCCAATCAAGTGTATGCGCTCACCACACACCAGCTACAGGTGGAGAGGAGAGAGAGTCATAGAGCCAATCAAGTGTATGCGCTCACCACACACCAGCTACAGGTGGAAAGGAGAGAGAGTCATAGAGACAATCAAGTGTATGCGCTCACCACACACCAGCTACAGGTGGAGAGGAGAGAGAGTCATAGAGCCAATCAAGTGTATGCGCTCACCACACACCAGCTACAGGTGGAGAGGAGAGAGAGACATAGAGCCAATCAAGTGTACGGTCTCACCACACACCAGCTACAGGTGGAGAGGAGAGAGAGTCATAGAGACAATCAAGTGTATGCGCTCACCACACACCAGCTACAGGTGGAGAGGAGAGAGAGAGAGACATAGAGACAATCAAGTGTATGCGCACACCACACACCAGCTACAGGTGGAGAGGAGAGAGAGACATAGAGCCAATCAAGTGTACGGTCTCACCACACACCAGCTACAGGTGGAGAGGAGAGAGAGTCATAGAACCAATCAAGTGTATGCTCTCACCACACACCAGCTACAGGTGGAGAGGAGAGAGAGTCATAGAGACAATCAAGTGTATGCTCTCACCACACACCAGCTACAGGTGGAGAGGAGAGAGAGTCATAGAGCCAATCAAGTGTATGCGCTCACCACACACCAGCTACAGGTGGAGAGGAGAGAGAGTCATAGAGCCAATCAAGTGTATGCGCTCACCACACACCAGCTACAGGTGGAGAGGAGAGAGAGTCATAGAGCCAATCAAGTGTATGCTCTCACCACACACCAGCTACAGGTGGAGAGGAGAGAGAGTCATAGAGACAATCAAGTGTATGCGCTCACCACACACCAGCTACAGGTGGAGAGGAGAGAGAGTCATAGAGCCAATCAAGTGTATACGCTCACCACACACCAGCTACAGGTGGAGAGGAGAGAGAGTCATAGAGACAATCAAGTGTATGCGCTCACCACACACCAGCTACAGGTGGAGAGGAGAGAGAGTCATAGAGACAATCAAGTGTATGCTCTCACCACACACCAGCTACAGGTGGAGAGGAGAGAGAGTCATAGAGACAATCAAGTGTATGCTCTCACCACACACCAGCTACAGGTGGAGAGGAGAGAGTGTCATAGAGCCAATCAAGTGTATGCGCTCACCACACACCAGCTACAGGTGGAGAGGAGAGAGAGTCATAGAGCCAATCAAGTGTATACGCTCACCACAGACCAGCTACAGGTGGAGAGGAGAGAGAATCTGCGATTGTGCTGCGTCAGATCAACCACGAGTCAGTGCACATGACATACAGCTGTACATGATTCAGATTTTAATTGGAATTGAGGTTTCAAAACGGATGCAGGACTGTAATCTACTTCACAATCAAATTCAAAGAAATTGGTAACTTTACAATAAGGTCCCATTAGTTAACATTAACTGACAATGAACAATATTTCTGCAGCATTTATTAGACTTAATGTTAATGCCAACATTTACTAATACATTTTTCTTAATCAAAAGCTGTATTTGTTAACATTAATGCACTGTGCTCTTACATGAACAATCGTATTTATTTTTATTAACCCACACTGACAAAGGCAAATAAATAGTGTACAATATATAGTTCACGTTAACCAATGCATTAACTGATGTAGCAAATGAGACCTTCAAAAGTGTTACAAAGAAATTAATTTAAAAAAAAATCATGTATTAATTTTTTTTATTAATATAACAATTTTTTAAGATATGTTTGAAATGCCACCTTTAAATATTTGTATTTAGTTTATACATTTCATATTTATTAAATGTACTTTTGTGGATTAGGGTGGAAGAACACATCTCCCAGAATGCATTTTGCATATGCAAACCTGAAATTGTGAAGAAAAAATAAATAAAAGTAAAACTATTACCCGCTTTGACTCCGCCCTAAGTCTGCCATTGGTCAGTCAAACTGATAGACTCCTGGCTCCTCCCACCCCTTTGACTCCGCCCTAAGTCTGCCATTGGTCAGTCAAACTGATAGACTCCTGGCTCCTCCCACCCCGTTGACTCCGCCCTAAGTCTGCCATTGGCCAGTCAAACTGATAGACTATTGGCTCCTCCCACCCTTTTGACTCCGCCCTAAATCTGCCATTGGTCAGTCAAACTGATAGACTCTTGGCTCCTCCCACCCCTTTGACTCCGCCCTAAATCTGCCATTGGTCAGTCAAACTGATAGACACCTGGCTCCTCCCACCCCTTAGACTCCACCCTAAATCTGCCATTGGTCAGTCAAACTGATAGACTCCTGGCTCCTCCCACCCCTTAAACTCCACCCTAAATCTGCCATTGGCCAGTCAAACTGATAGACTCCTGGCTCCTCCCACCCCTTAAACTCCACCCTAAATCTGCCATTGGTCAGTCAAACTGATAGACTCTTGGCTCCTCCCACCCCTTTGACTCCGCCCTAAATCTGCCATTGGTCAGTCAAACTGATAGACTCTTGGCTCCTCCCACCCCTTTGACTCCGCCCTAAATCTGCCATTGGTCAGTCAAACTGATAGACTCCTGGCTCCTCCCACCCCTTAGATTCCACCCTAAATCTGCCATTGGTCAGTCAAACTGATAGACTCCTGGCTCCTCCCACCCCTTAGACTCCACCCTAAATCTGCCATTGGTCAGTCAAACTGATAGACTCTTGGCTCCTCCCACCCTTTTGACTCCGCCCTAAATCTGTTATTGGTCAGTCAAACTGATAGACTCTTGGCTCCTCCCACCCCTTTGACTCCGCCCTAAATCTGCCATTGGTCAGTCAAACTGATAGACACCTGGCTCCTCCCACCCCTTAGACTCCACCCTAAATCTGCCATTGGTCAGTCAAACTGATAGACTCCTGGCTCCTCCCACCCCTTAAACTCCACCCTAAATCTGCCATTGGTCAGTCAAACTGATAGACTCCTGGCTCCTCCCACCTCTTAGACTCCACCCTAAATCGGCCATTGGTCAGTCAAACTGATAGACTCCTGGCTCCTCCCACCTCTTAGACTCCACCCTAAATCGGCCATTGGTCAGTCAAACTGATAGACTCCTCCCACACTCACCCAAATGATGGAGTCAGAAACTGATGAGCAATATTTGGAAAGCTGCACAGATGCTCTTCAGGAAGCCAAAGTACCAATGGCTTTCAGTTGAAAACTCACAGAGGAAACCAAGGCACAAAGAAATGCCTAAATATAGAGAACCGCCCGCCTACAACAGTATAAAGAGACACGTGAACCTCAGAACGAACCAACAAAGAGCTCCCACGTGCATCATATGTCAGTGATTCAGAACGGAGGAAATATCGTCTGACGGATAAACATGATCTAAAAATAAAGAGTGAAATCCCAGCCTCCGCACAATCACAACAGACATTACAGACAGAGACGGAGAGAGAATAAAACGGACAAAAATACTGCAGCGGAGGAAAGATGAACCAATCGTGAATATTTGCTTTGAGCGTCATTCTGACAGCTCGTCCGCAGAGTCCTGAAGACCTTTATCTTGAGCTTGAATCAGAAACACAGTCAACAGTATTCATGTGCACAAACAGTTCAGTCTGCTCAGAGTTTCCTGCTGAAGGAGACGTCTCAAATAGAGAGAAGAGCATTCTGGACATGCTTTTCTAGTATATGACCCTGGAGCACAAAACCAGTCTTAACTCTTAAGTGTTAATTTTGTGAAATTATAGATCTGAAATAAATAATCTTTCCATTGATGTATGGTTTGTTATGATCGGACAATATTTAAAAATCTGGAATCTGAGGGTGCAAAAAAATCTTAATATTGAGAAAATCTAAGTGAAGTTCTTAGCAATGCATATTACTAATCAAAAATTAAGTTTTGATATATTTACGGATATTTATATCTTCATGGAACATGATCTCAATATCCTAATGCTTTTTGGCATTAAAGAAAAATCTATAATTTTGACCCATACAATGTATTGTTGGCTATTGCTACAAATATACCCCAGCGACTTAAGACTGCTTTTGTGCTCCAGGGACACATTCGGTGTGCTTCGGCCGTTCCTGCATCCCAGAGAATAAAGAGAGACGAGCATTTACAGTCGTTTCCAACCCCCTCTGATGAACAAATCAACTACAGAAGAGCACTGAACAGCACAGTACAGTGTGATAATTTGGGGCAATATTGTCACAAACATACGGTCACAAGTATTTGTTATTTTTATGATAACTTATTTTTGGAAACATCACACAAAAATGTTCTTAAAACAGCAGTAAAGAGAAAAACAATCAATCAGAATTCAATAATTCATAATTTGAGACATGAGTGTGTTAGATTCGTTTTCCGTCTGCTCAGCTAATTATGGCAATTACCAAATCCACGTGTTCATCACACCAATGTACATATTTTGTGACAGCAAATCAAAGTTAGTAATTATGAAGGCTATAATTCAAAATAAATTGATAATATCGTCTTTTCTTCAAAACTACATATATATTTTTAATGCGTGTAAGAATAAAATGTAATACCGTTTAAGGTCTTAATTTAGACAATTTAATGACTTTTAATGCCCTGCAGAAATGAGCAATATTAAAGTCAACGGACTTCAGTTATTTAGTGTCCTCATTCAATATCATCAAGCCAAGAAATGCAAAAATATATTTATATATTGTAAATGTATACGGCAATGTAAATGCACTCACTAGTCTTGTACCAACGACTGACTTTTGAGATATTATTCTTTGCCCCACATCTGTACAGAACACAAAACCATGGCTCCAGAAGAACAAATTAAAATAGAAATCACATCAATTTCCTCCACAGAGCACTATAATGTATAAAGACCCCAGATTCATCGAGAGCTCAGCTTCTGTAGAGACACACGTCAGCTTCGTTTTATGAGCATCAATCATGTTTGAAAGCCAAATTGCTGGTGAATACACTAAACAGTGATGGGAGAAGTCGTCGTTATCATGGAAACAGAAATAAGGCTCGGTGGTGCCCCCCCCTCCCATGAAGCATTGCGGCTGATGTAATCCAATCAGTCCGCCTTCACTCACAAACGACTTGTTTATAGCTACATTTATTTCTAATGAAAGTTGTTTTTTAACTGCACCGTTGTTTCGGGTTCGATTCCATCAAGTGTCATGGGATGAGAGCCGTTCATTAACCTCGTTTAGCACACAGTCGCTCTTATTTTCAGTTCAAAGAATCGTCTCATCATGAAGTTGGGCTTCTCAGAGCCAGTTGGTTTGGTGCATGCTTCTCTCTTCAAGAATTGAATGTGAAAGACTTTTCTAAACCCAGGCTGCTGGACAAATGATTAGAGAGGAGTAACTGCGCATAATAGATGGCAGCAGGATAATTACTTACCTAAAACCATATCAGAAACTACAATTAAAACCATAAAGTAACACGTTCGTTACCTGAAATCAGATAAACGATAGCTGAATTCAAATAAAATATATATATATTTTAAATAATCTAGTTGCCAATGCAACATTTCTCAATTTAATTTACCTTGATGTACTAAAATAAATAACTACAACTAAAATAAATTATAATTTTATAAACATAAAAAACAAAAACAAAAACTTTAACTATGAAAAATACTTAAAACTTCAAAATATTAATAAAAACGACCATAAATAGCTTTTATATAGTAGTTATAGTACAGCATATGATTTGGACGTTATGAAATTAGTTTCATTTTTGCATAAGTCAGATTTATTTATCCCAAAATTCAGATTTTTCCATTTTTAGTTTTCTGGATTCTGTTTTAATGGTATAATGAAATTTTAATAAATCAAAAAGAATCCCTAAT
This sequence comes from Schizopygopsis pylzovi, assembly GCA_027422435.1. Taxonomy (NCBI): domain Eukaryota; kingdom Metazoa; phylum Chordata; class Actinopteri; order Cypriniformes; family Cyprinidae; genus Schizopygopsis; species Schizopygopsis pylzovi. The sequence goes on along the minus strand of CM049820.1, from coordinate 1,505,183 downwards.
CAATTGAATAAAACATCAAACTTTCATAAATGTAATTAAATTTCACTATTATTTTCTTTTTTGTGTGCGTTTGAATTTTTCTGGATTCTGTTTTGATTTAATACAAATGTATTATAAAAAAAAACATTGGAAAGTAAACAAAAGCATAAAACCTTCTTTTAAAATGTAATCAAATAATTTGAATAATTCCTTTTATTTATTCTTTGCAAAGTGCAGCTCAAGCGGTTTATGCTTTAAATTCAAACAGAGGAAAAAATTGTGCTATATTCCTTAATTTATGTTTTGATAAACTGTATTATTATTATATTAAGAAGTATATTCTACATGCAGATTTACAGTCTTTTTTGCACTTGAATAAATCCCAGGCACTAGTGCTCATCACAGTTTGATACAGTACATTAATGTTTCCGTGTAATAATCCACATGGATGAAATCATAGAGCCCTAACTACGATTACAGGAGCATAACGGCATGTGTCCGACTATCAAAACTGTGAAATGGAAAGTCTGGACACTTAGACCCCCTGGAGAGCCTCTAAACACACACACACACACTCGCCCAGATCTAAAGATGCTCTCCACAGCATCACACCAGTACGGTCTAACCGGATCAGAGGTTTGCTGAAAGCAGTCCATTACCCAGCGCTTTGGAGAACCCGACGCATCCCAGGGGTCTGATCAAAACGGCCTAACCGACTCCATTATGGGGCGCATGTGTGTGTGTTTGGGCTCAAAGTGTAATTAAAGACTATGCATTTCAAACTGAGCCCATTGAGAACGTGTTCTTCGAGAAAATCCGGGAAAAATAAACTGCAGTGGGAAAATATCTTTGAACTTATGAAGAATTATATTTCACATTAACGAGCATCTATAAAGGCTTCGGGTGGAATTCAATCATTGCAGCATTAATATCAAACTGTTGATAACTCAAGCCAATTTTAGGCATGGATCTTCTGAGACAAATAAATCTAACTTTAGACATGTCCTCAGAATCTACTAGCATAAAAATTTCCTCAGCACAGATTTCTACCAATAATGCAACCCCTCCCGAGTATGTTTTCTTACAGAATCATCCAATTTGGGCTAAAGACAAGGATGATTGTGGGTTGTTGACAGGTGTAGAACCAGTTAAATTGACAGGAACTCCACCTCCGGTCACCAAACAATATCCGATTAATAAGGAAGCTATACAGGGAATCAAACTTATTGTAGAAAATTTGCTGATGCAAGGAGTGCTAGTTAAAACCAACAGTCCATGTAATTCACCCATATGGCCCATCAAGAAATCTAATGGGACATGGAGACTTACAATAGACTACAGAGTAGCCAATAAACATATTGAAAAAATCACCCCCCTAGTGGCAGATCCATCTACAATTTGTAATGGCTTACCATTAGATTGTAAGATTTTTTCAGTAATTGATATGTCTAATGGATTCTTTTCTGTACCGTTGCACTCTGACAGCCAGCCATGGTTAGCTTTTACAGTTGACTATGAACAATACCAGTGGACACGATTGCCACAGGGATTTCAAAACTCCCCAACCATATATCATCAGGCTGTCAGACGTGATTTGTGTGACCCAGAATGTCCGGTAAAACAGTCCACTATGATCCAATATGTCGATGATATTTTGATTGCCTCAACAGATCATGAGGTACATCAAACTGAATTGGCATCATTGTTGGACTATTTGCATAAAAAAGGACACAAATGCAGCTTTCACAAAGCTCAAGTTGCTAAAAAGCAAGTCACATTTCTGGGTCAAACAATTGGTGCAGGAAATAGATCCATTACACAGGATCGAGCGGCTTCAGTCAAAGCCATACCTCCGCCTAATACCATTAAAACACTCCGCTCATTTTTAGGAACAACAGGTTATTGTAGACCTTGGATTGAAGACTATGCCTCGATTGCTCAGCCTCTCTATGATTTGTTGAAAGGCCATGGTAAAGATTCAGATACTGTTTGTATGGAAGAATTTCATCTTAAAGCTTTTAATGATTTGAAGAGAGCACTATGTCAAGCACCAGCATTAGGAATTGCCCAATCTGATAGACCCTTTGTGCTTTATGTCCATGAACACTTAGGCTTTATGACTGCATGTCTAATGCAAGATCATGGGGGCAGCTTACGCCCAATTCATTACTATTCCGGTAAACTTGACATAGTCGCTCAAGGTATGGGCCCATGCCTCAGAGCAGTACAGGCAGTTCATCTAGCGCTTCAGGCTTCATCAGGAATGGTGTTAGGTCAGACTGTAAACGTAAAATGCCCTCACACAGTGTCCGCACTAATGAATCAAGCAAAAGTCACTTCTGTCACCTCCTCCCGTTGGGGAAATTGGTTAGCAACTCTCACAGCCCCGAATATTGTTATACAGCGTGCACCAGTCACGAACCCATCCTCATGTATGATGTCTGCAATGACTGAATTTGTGTTAGAGGGTGAAGGCGAAATGACTCATGATTGTGTTACGCTTACATATGCAGCGACAAGTGAAATAGCAGAAACTCCCATAGAGAACGCAGAATTGGAGTTGTTTGTTGATGGTTCAGCTCAAGTTATTGAAGGTAACAGACGAGCAGGATATGCAGTAACTTCCACTACTGAAGTAGTTGCTTCAGGTCGTCTTCCAGATCATTTTTCAGCTCAAGCTGCAGAACTAGTAGCCTTAACTAGAGCATGCACGCTAGCTTCAGGATCGGTTGCAAATATCTACACAGATTCCAGGTATGCTTTTGGGGTAATTCATGATTTTGGTGTCATTTGGCAAACCAGAAAATTTCTAACTTCTGCTGGATCCCCCATTAAGCATGCTGGATTAGTGAAAGATTTAATGTTTGCCATGAAACTCCCAAAGAAATTAGCAGTGATCAAAGTGAAAGCACATCTCACAACTAATACTACGGAAGCTAAAGGTAATGCTCTTGCTGATGTAGCGGCTAAACAGGCTTGTTTCTATGCAACTGTACAAGTGTGTTCAGGTAGTACAGCACAGAAGATAATTCTACCTCCTGAATCAATCGTTGATCTGTATAAAGACGTTCCTCTATATGAAGCATGGACATGGTTAGACAAAGGAGCCACTGTGGATTCATCCGGCTGCTGGACCAAAGGGGGAAAGTATGTTGCTCCCGAATCACTGTTGCCATATTTGGCTCAACAAATACACAGTTTGGGTCATAGTGGTCCAGCAACGATGAATCACAGGTTCTCAAATCAATGGTGGAATCCAATTGAACTTATGAAGAATTATATTTCACATTAACGAGCATCTATAAAGGCTTCGGGTGGAATTCAATCATTGCAGCATTAATATCAAACTGTTGATAACTCAAGCCTTCGCATGCAAACTCTCACAAGTGCGTCAGAGCGTCTGAAGTGGGCGGCAGTGGCATTGACTAACTCTGGGCTGATTCTGTGAATACTGTAGCTATCGATCTGCTGGAGCGCTGATGCATTCCTACATCGGCTATTCTTAGCACGGCTGACAGACAAAGACGAGGCTGACTCACAGCCTATGTTCGGTGAATGTTCTCCCGATGTTCAACACCGCGGCTCTCAGCGAGAAAGGTCAGGAAAACCAGTGTGGAAGGTATCATATAAGCGGCTTACAGATTTCATAGCGTTCATGAAGAACACGCACAGAATCAGCTGATGAACAACATTAAACAAACTGAAGATAGCTTCACATTATGATCAGAGCAGATGCTTTCCTATCAAAGCATACTTGGGCTTTAAAAAAAAAAAAGACTTTTCTTGATAGTTAATGTATTTATGACCCTGGACCACAAAACCAGTCATAAGAGTCAAATGTTTTGAAATTGAGATTTATGCATTATCTGAAAGCTGAATAGATAATATTGCATATTACTAATCAAAAATTAAGTTTTGATATATTTACAGTAAGAAATGTACTAAATATCTTCATGGAACATGATTTTAATATCCTAATGATTTTTGGCATAAAAAAATGATAATTTTGACCCATACAATGTATTGTTGGCTATTAATACAAATATACCCGTGCTGCTTATGACTGCTTTTGTGCTCCAGAGTCGCATCTGCTCTGAAAATAACACTGTTTTCACTAAACGAACGAGGAATAATATTTAATAATTGCCACATACATAAAATGGACAGTTTGAGTTGATTAACCGCCCAATCAAAATGACTACTCTAACCATGCTTTCTGCTGCTTATATTTAAATGAGACACTATTAAAACATCCGAACGAAGATTACACAATCTTCAGGAAACTTACACGATACATAAAAAGCCCCCGCCCATCGATCTTAATAAATAATTAAAAGCTTTGCTTCTTATAAGATTTTTATTTGTAAGCCTAAATGCATAATATATTGTAATGTAGTTAGCATTAGGTTAGGATGTATTGGGGGGGGGGGGGGTGTTTTTTGGGCAAGTTTAAGAATGTATATCATAACTGCAATGGAATAATATTTGCCGTTAACCTGACGTGACATTTGTTTTGTCATTGCAAATAATAAAAGTTACTGAATGTTATCATGCATACTAGCTAACTTTAAATATGTCATGAATATTCACTGTCACCTCGTGCAAAGAGGAACTACACTTTCCTGACAAATACTCGGACCTCGATGCTCGATGTTAATCGCCAGGACTCGATCATATTCATAATAACTGCAATAAGAACACAACCCAGATTGAGTTGCAAAGCAAACACTGCTGTGTTTTTAAACCAGCATGCAAAAAACACATCTGCGTACTTTAAACCGATGTGATAAAACATGTCAGCAGCCATCCACATATTAACAGAAGCATAGACCCATCCAATCACTGTTCCCAGATCAGAATCATAAAGCACCGTATCTTCAGATAATCAGGGTTTGAAACACGAAAGACGATGATGTCGCTCATAAAGATGCTTTAGGAGCCGAACAGCCCGTGGTCACTGTATGGAAAAACACACGAGGACAATATCTCATTACTGGACAAACTATAAACCAGTTAGTCTTTGAAGAACGAACCGTGAGTCACCGAGAGAAGTCATCATTACAGTATGAACCTGCACCGACTCGACCGGAAACAAGCGTCATATCATTAATGCATTAACTGATCGCTGCGGTCTAAAACATTATAACTCTTTGTTTGGGAGTCAGTTATCTCTGAGACAGATGCTGGCTGATTTACTGTCAGCGCTGACGGAGGAGGATTTCAGTTTCTAATCAATGGGATTCATATATTTGTGTTCATGCATTAAGCAGATGCTTTTATTCAGAGTCACTAAAAGGTTTACATTTGAGCGGTTCATGTATTTCCCTGGAATTGAACCCATGATGACCTGCTATATTCAATATCTGAATATATTTACTAGTGTAAAGTCTCCAAAATGCATCCTACAAAGCATGTTACACACAATTATTACTGTAACGCATCCAGATGCTGTTTTCAGTCATTATTATCGCTGCTATCTACATTAAAATCAGCTGAATAAAAACAAGTACCGCAATTACTTCCAATGATTAAATACTTTACGATCGTTTTATTTGATTATAATGATTAATATTAGAAAGAAAAAAAATACATTATGCATGATGATAATGAGAATTGGAGCAAAATTAAATAAATAAAAACATGACAGTAATTATCTTTTTTGCATTATGATAACAATTAATAGGCGGGGGAAAAGAAAATGAAATAAAAGCAATGAAAAACGTTTTAGTAATTAGAATTTCTTTGCATTGTGAAAATAAAAATTGGGGGAATTAATGAGGGTTTTTGTATTATGGTAATGAGATTTAAAGTTTTACTCACAAAGACCTGT
>CM049820.1:1484374-1494374 GCA_027422435.1 Schizopygopsis pylzovi | reverse complement strand
CGGCAGCTTGAGGCCTATTCTGGATCTACGGCGTTTTAATTTTTCCCTCTACAAAGGGAAGTTCAAGATGCTGACGATGAAAACCATCATGTCTAAGGTCCAAGGGGGGGACTGGTTTGTCACCATCGACCTAAAGGATGCGTATTTTCACATCCAGGTCGTTCAAAGACACAGGAGGTTCCTTCGGTTTGCCTTTGGAGGGAAGGCTTACCAATACAAGGTCCTGCCCTTCGGCCTGGCTTTGGCGCCGAGAACGTTTACGAAATGCATGGATGCTGCACTGGCCCCTTTGAGGCTCCAGGGCATTCGTGTACTGAACTATCTGGACGATTGGCTCATTCTGGCTCACTCCAGGGAGCTAGTGAGTCGTCACAGGGATATTGTTCTCGGCCACATCCATTCGCTTGGCCTCAGGATGAACGCCAAGAAGAGTGTGCTCCTCCCATCTCAGCGAACCGTGTTTCTGGGGTTCGTTTGGATTCCGTTCAGATGCAGGCCCGTTTGGCTCCTGCCCGGATACCCGATTTAACAGCATGTCTGGCCCGCTTCAAGTTAGGCCATCATGTCTCTGTAGGTACCTACCGCAGGCTGTTGGGCCTCATGGCAGCGGCCTCCCCTGTGTTGCCCCTAGAGTTGCTTCACATGAGGCCGTTCCTTTGGTGGATGAAGGAGCTGAGGTTACACCCCACTGTACCAGCCACTCGCCTTATCAGGGTATCGCGCAGTTGCTGTCGACTCCTTTTACTATGGCGAGACCCCGCTTTTCTCCGGAGCGGGGTGAGAATGGGTGCGATCCACCGTCGCCATATGATAACGACGGACGCATCAATGACAGGCTGGGGCGCGGTCTTCGAAGGCAGACCGGCGAGCGGGGAGTGGAAGGAAGAGTTCCTCTCTTGGCATATAAACTGCCTGGAACTCAGGGCTGTCTTCCTGGCTTTGATGTATTTTCTCCCCGTTCTCGGGGGGTATCATATCATAGTCAGAACGGACAATATGGCGGTTGTGTCCCACATAAACCGTCAAGGAGGTTCACGGTCGCGCACCCTGGACAGGCTTGCGCGCCATCTTCTCCTTTGGTCTCAAGACAAGTTCCTCTCTTTGAGGGCGGTTCACATTCCGGGAATACTGAACCTTGCGGCCGATTTTCTGTCGAGACAGAAGCTCAGGCCGGGGGAATGGATGTTGAACCGTCAGACGGTATCCCAGATCTGGGATCTGTTTGGCAAAGCGGAGGTGGACCTCTTTGCTTCTCAAGAGTCATCCCAGTGCCCGCTCTGGTTCTCCCTGAGTTTCCCGACGACTCTGGGCATAGATGCGTTCGCCCATCCGTGGCCGAATGTCAGTCTGTATGCGTTTCCGCCAATAAAGCTGATTCCGGCAGTACTATGCAGAGTGAAGGCGAGCAGTGCCCGTCTCCTTCTCATAGCCCCATTCTGGCCCTCCCAGACCTGGTTCTCGGAGCTAACTCCCCTCTTGTATCGACCTCCTTGGGAGATTCCGATCAGGCGAGACTTACTGTCCCAGCTTCAGGGCAAGATCTGTCATCCTCAGCCGGAGCTCTGGAAGTTGTGGGTATGGCCCATACAGGGCCAAGGGCTGTGATGAATGTTTTGCCTGTCGAGGTTCAGGAAACCATAGCCAGTGCCAGAGCCCCCACTACTAGGAAGCTGTACTCTTCCAAGTGGGGCGTCTTTGAATCCTGGTGTTTGGCTCGTGCAATTGACCCAGTTAACTGCCCTGTTGGTCCAGTGCTGGAGTGCCTTTTGCAAGAAAGGCTGACAGTGGGGGCAGCTGCTACCAACTTTAGGGTTTATGTAGCGGTCATTGCAGCTCCGAGAGAGTTGGATGAGGTCCCCTTGGGGAGACGTCGGATGGTCTCCGCCTTTATGCGTGGAGTCAGACGCCTTAGGCCTGTTCGCCCCACGGCAGTTCCTTCTTGGGACTTGTCAGTCGTCCTCGAAGGTCTAGTGATGGCCCCTTTCGAGCCCTTAGAATCAGCTTAGGTGCGGATACTGACTCTTAAGGTTGCTCTTTTGCTGGCGTTTACGTCACTAAAAAGAGTCGGAGATTTGCAGGCTTTCTCTGTTAGTGAGACGTGTATGGACTTTGCCCCGGGTCTAGTCAAAGTTATCCTGCGGCCTAGGCCGGGTTACATTCCCAAGGTCTTGTCCACATCGTTTCGATCTCAGGTGGTCACGCTTCACTCTTTCCATCCTCCTCCCTTTGCTTCAAGTGAGGATGAGAGACTCCACATGCTCTGCCCGGTCAGGGCATTGAAGCTGTATGTGGATCGCTCCAAGGTTTGGAGAAAATCCTCCCAGTTATTCGTGTGTTTTGGTGCTGGCCACCGCGGGCTTGCCACATCGAAACAGAGGATTTCTCACTGGGTGAGAGACGCCATTTCGCTGGCTTATGAGGCGCGGAACCTCCCTTCACCTCTTAGTCTTCGGGCGCATTCTACTAGGGGCGTAGCCTTCTCTCAAGCTCTTTTTAGAGGGGTACCCCTGGAAGATATTTGTGTTGCGGCAGGATGGTCCTCTCTGCACACTTTTGTCAAGTTTTACAACCTTGACGTTGATACGGCTCCAGGTTCTCAGATCTTGTCTGTTTGAACTGACCGTATGTTGTTGGTTCATTATTGGACCAGATAGGCAGCGTTTTTAGCTTGGCGTGTTTGGTATATCGTTCCCAAAGCGTGAAAAGCTCACGCAGCATTGAGTTACCTATGATAGAGAACGTCTCGGGTTACTCGCGTAACCCTTGTTCTCTGAATAGGGAACGAGACGCTGCGTTTGCTGCCAAGCTCCTCACGCTGCCGACAGGGTTCTTTTCGGCAGAGAAATCTGAGGAGCGGATGGCGCGTTCGCCAGTATGACCTGACGACGTGATTGCGTCAGAGATGGCGTCGCGCCATCAGTCAATGAATTGGCGTGATTCTATAAGGGTTCAGACATCGGTCACGCAGGAGGCGTTCCCAAAGCGTGAAAAGCTCACGCAGCGTCTCGTTCCCTATTCAGAGAACAAGGGTTACGCGAGTAACCCAAGACGTTCATCCTGATCATGTGCACACAATATACACCTTTCAACACTATTTACATGCAATGTAATTTAGGTGTTATAATAATTATATGATTGAAGAAAATGACAAGTTATGTTTTATTTTCTCTCACCTAATGTTTTATTGTTATTTGTTTTTTTAAATAGCCAAATTAAATGTTTTAATTTTCCTCAGAAATTCTGTGTTGTGTATCTGGTTATCAAACAAAGGACATTTACTATTAAAATTTAAATATGTTAGAAATGTGTGATCATTCCTTAAAAAAATAAAGTTTTCATAATTTTTGTAGTAGTGTCCGGAGCAGGGTTTCATAACCCACTTCATAACCAACTTCACTCACCAAGGCACACGTGCTGTGGTGATGTGACAATAAAAGTGATTTGATAAAAAAAAAAGACTTTTATTTTGACGGGTTGCCATGAATACCTTTACATTTCTGTGTGTATATGAAATGAGGACAGTTTTACTCAAATGAAATGGTGAAACGCTCACGAAGTGACTCTCAGAGCAGTTCTGGAGATGTTGTTTGTGTGTTTATGTCCTCATTGAGACGTCACGTGTGCTTCAGTGTGTGTGCTAAAGGAAAACGCGCGTCTCATAAGCTGTATTATCAGTGAATGTGAGCAGAGCATAGCGGCGAGCAGATCAATGAAGAAGATCAGTCGTACACAGCATGTCACAGCACAGCAGCGCTACTGCAAACAGGTACATGTTTACTAACGTTACATAGACATTTCTTGTCGGCGCGTTATTTGAACGGTCTCCGCTTTTCCGGTGAGCATGAGCGGCCGGTAACGGAGCAGTGTGATAGAGAGAAATATTAAACGAAGCGTCATGCGGCGCAGTGATGACGGCTGAGGGAGTTAGCAGGCAGAGCGGGACATCACAGGGTTATCCGTTGTGCCAGTGGAATGGCAATCTGCTTGCCGCACGACTCGATGCAGCGTCACGTGTTGCTTGCAGACGCGCCTGTATATTAATCGGCCTTATTTGCAGCACAATCAGCCGATGCCGATAAACTAAAAATGCCAAATCAATCGGTCAACCTCTAGTTCTGGATCTTGAAAATGAGACTAGACCTCTAAAGAAGAAGCACACAGCTTAGTGAAGTTTTCTTCTTTCTCTACATGTGATGCAAATACCAACAATAACAGTACAAGGGCTGCGCTGTCAGCGCAACACAATGATATTAGCAATATATCGTGATATCTTTGCTGACGATGTAAAATTTTGGAGCATTTAGTATACAGCTATGATGTTAAGTTTCACTTGCCTTATGACTACTAGAGCCGATATCTTTGCTCACTTCGTTTATAACCCATTTACTAGGGCTGTAACGATACGCGATATGAAACCGAAATCGCGACACTCAGATCCACGATACTGTGTCGCGGTGTGATAAGGGAGAATCGCGACACACCCCGTGACTACCTTTCCAATCATGTGACGCCTGCCTGCGAAAGTTGAGCTAGTGGCACACAGATTTTCCCCTGCGCTGAGCCAGAGCACTTCTCTGCCACCTTCACGTGCTATCAGAAACATCCTGTTTCCCACTTATGAAGTCGTGACGAGCTCCCTGCATTCAAATTATTTGTAGAATGAATAATGTAATAGTCCACTGGTTGATAACCATAAATATTTATGTAAAAAATATTTGTGCTCTTTTTCGTGTTAAATGTGAAGAATGACAGGTTGGATGCCACAGACTTTATTTTTTATTGGCGGATTATACAGGTGTAATTTTCACTTTAACTTCACGCAATGTAACATGATTTTATTATTGTAATCAATACTTTATTCTTAAAATATGACATTAATCTTATTTTTTTGAGAAAGATAAACTAATCAAACTGGCGCTGGCCGCTTGGTATTTAAAAAAAAAAAAAAAACTTGAATTTAACAAACATAAAATGTTCCAATCATATTTCTGAATTAAATTAATAAAAAAACTAAACGAATTAATGACCACTTTGCTATTAAAAACCAAACGGAACTATTTTAATGGCCGCAAAAGCAGATTTATAATGTTGGGGAGAGATAGAGAAAGACACGGGCTCTGGTCGGACTCCGGCAGCGAATTCTGATAAACTGCAGGGATCTATATTCATTCCCTAGTTCAATTAAAAGTTCCCCGGACTAATTGTGAACAGATTGCTCTCCCGTCTTCTTCCAGAGCATGTGAACATGTTCATTTAATATATGAAATAAGTTATTGTTATAAAGACAGACGTTAAAATAATGTTCACATAATAAGCGCCGTCATTCAGGCTGTTCACAAGAGAGGTCTGCTTCCCTTACGGGTTTCGGGCCGCGTTAATATTTAATGGATAGCTTCGGGCTCGAGTTTGTAGCTAAACCAAAACTATATGCAGGCTACGCTGCTTTCATAGGCGCACGCGCACACACATTATTGCACAGATATCAGAGATCGCGCAGCGCACAAACAGCACGGGAACTTTTTCTTAGTAAAATAGCTTCGATAGGCTATTGACTCGCAACATTATATTTCTCTGCAATGAGGAGGTAAAATCGTTGTTTAAAGTAACTAAGCCTCTTATAGAGAGAATATTAAACGAAGCGTCACGCGGCGCAGTGATGACGGCTGAGGGAGTTAGCAGGCAGAGCGGGACATCACAGGGTTATCCGTTGTGCCAGTGGAATGGTAATCTGCTTGCCGCACGACTCGATGCAGCGTCACGTGTTGCTTGCAGACGCGCCTGTATATTAATCGCCTTATTCGCAGCACAATCAGCCGATGCCGATAAACTAAAAATGCCAAATCAATCGGTCAACCCCTAGTTCTGGATCTTGAAAATGAGACTAGACCTCTAAAGAAGAAGCACACAGCTTAGTGAAGTTTTATTCTTTCTCTACATGTCCTGCAAATACCAACAATAACAATACAAGGTTAGGGAAAGAGCTGCGCTGTCTAGCGTCACACAATGATATTAGCAATATATCGTGATATCTTTGACTGAATCGATGGGTAAAATTTGGGAGCATTTACGTATACAGCTATGATGTTAAGTTCCTTGCTGTATGCTACAAGCCATATCTTTGCTATTCGTTATAACCATTTACAATTTGAATACAAGTTTTATTTCTCATGCTACTAGCAACACACTGCAAAGGTTCAGGATGGAGAGTCATAATTAAATATGGCATTGAATCGACAGCGATAACCCTGTCAACGGCCATGAGAAGAACAAATCTGATACTAAATGTCAGAATAGATCCGTGTTGGTCTTCTGTAAACGTCTTGAGAAAACAAGATTGATAAAAGCACGACATGCCTAGAAATCCCCCCAAAAAGCATCCGTGTATTTCTTTGAGTGAGTCGAGTATCTCCGGCTGTCATGACAGACAGATGAAAGACGTGAATGAGATAAACAACAGATATAGAAGTGCATGGATTGCAGTTAGTCTTATGTTTTTGATTATTCTTCTCTGGGTAAAGGTGGAATGAACTGCACCACTAATGAACCAATGGCCACGGTCAGGATCTCCGTTAAATACATTTCAGTTTGTTTTTCACCAGAACATCAGAACGCTTGGGTTGCATTTGGGACCGTTCTGTGATGATTCAATAAAACTAAATACAAGTTTGATGCTAAACAATTATTCCCTGCCATTATATATAGACAAGACTGAGCATTTTTGTACATTTCCTTTTGTGGTCCAAAAATGAAGGGCATATGGCAATAAAACTAAAAAAATAATTGATTTATTTTCATTTTTGGGTGAAGTAACCCTTTGTCTTGGAGTGTAAATGCAAACGAGTACACCTGCCTCTTATTCCATGTAATGTGAGATGTGTTCCTTTGTTGCAACAACCACACGTTTTGTAGAAGATTGCACTTGTATAACTACATTTTTTATTCATATTTTCATTAAAAGGTACCTTAAAGTACATGTGATTTTTAAAACCGTTCTGTGTTCATTTAGTAAAAAGCTGCAAGTGGTCACTGCCTTTATTTTAACTGTTTTTTTATTTATTTATCTATTTTAATTGTTTATTTTGCAATAAATTATTTGCATATTTGCAGTAAGTAATTTGCATTTCATAAGAAAAGGTGTTCTATCCAGATCTTTTTATATAAATATTAGGGGTGGGCATAGATTAATTTTTTTAATCTAGATTAATCTAGATTAATTTTGGAATTAATCTAGATTAATCTAGATTAAAATGGCTCATTTGAATTCTGCCGAAGGCATTCAGAATATGTGTGCTACCCAAATAATGACTAAAAGTAAGTCTTTGAGAACGGGTTTCTCAAGCCAGGTGGCGCATTAGACCAGGGGCGCATCTCCTGTTTCCAAAATGCATCACAAACTGCTTGAGAAAGCTGTTCTACTATGATAATTGGTGATGAAAATAAACTATGTTCAATAAGATGAACTTGTGTTTACTAACTGTTTATTCAATTAAACATGAATTTTGAACTGTAGGCCTACATAAGAGGTCGTGATGAACTGTTTACAGTTTCCATTGGGAAGCTTCTTAAAAATACATTTTCCCTGAAGCAAACCCGGCGGCTTCATAGCTGCATCCATGTTAGCACGTCACGTCTGATGTGGTAATTTCACAGTAACGTTAGGCCAGCGGTTCTCAATTCCAGTCCTCGCGCCCCACCGCTCTGCACATTTCGTATGTTACTCTTATCACTAAAGACGTTTGTTCTATTCGAACGCAAGTGCCCTGCGAAGTGGACATCACACGATATTCCTCCATGATTCCAGTTCGAAGCGAACGTATTCCATTCATAGTGCATTGAAGTGTGCGAGACGTGAATTTAAATTGTATATATTTACAGACGTATATGATGTCACACTCGTCCGTGCGTAAAGATGTTGCGCAACGCAAATCCATGAATGAATGTTCTGAAGTGAAGTAAACTTCAGCGGCTTTCCCCTGCTCAGGGAGTAGGGAGCAATGGACACTGTGTAGGGAGCATGTCAATCGGAACACAGTTCATTCATGGAGCGCACTTCTAACGAGCTGATTATCTGAATCAGGTGTGTTAACTAAGAGAGACATGAAAAATATGTAGAGCAGTGGGGCGCGAGGACTGGAATTGAGAACCGCTGCGTTAGGCATACACACAGGTTCGAAGCAGAGGGTGACACGGGAGTGAATTCTCAAGTTCACATGAGACCTAAAGCGCATCCTGTTTGCTTAAAAGCGCAACGTTTCGTTGTTATTCTGAGTGCACACAAATAAACGTAGAGTCTTTACAGATTCGAAAGATGTATTAGGCTACTTTTATCTGTATGACCAAGAATGACGGAGATTTTAAGAGCAAGTGAATGCACCGGAGCCTGTCCTGCGCAAACGCGCTTCCACACAAACACTTCAATAGCGCACATTTCTCTAGGTTAACATCATATTGAGCGGCCATGTAAAGTTGCTACTACATACATCTTTCAGATGAAAAGCCATATTTGAGGTTGATGAATGATAGGTGAGCGTTTGGATGTCCTGCCCGATTGTATTACCACATAGACCAGCCGTTAACAATCTGTCCATCACGGACTGCGAGCCTCTAGTTCGAAGACTCGTTCTCGCCCCCTACAGTGCAATTCGGCTAGGTATACATCCGCGCTAAAATATCAGGGTGAAAGTCATCATAGCTTGCGTAGTATAGACCCAGCTCCCAACCCAACTTTGAGAATAGATTAACGGCGATATTTTTTTTATCGCCGATAAGAGTCTCGCGTTAACGCAGCACGTTAATGCCGATAACGGCCCACCACTAATAAATATATATATATTAGAGGTGGGCATAGATTATTTTTTTAATCTAGATTAAAATGGCTCATTTGAATTCTGCCGAAGGCATTCAGAATATGTGTGCTACCCAAATAATGACTAAAAGTAAGTCTTTGAGAACGGGTTTCTCAAGCCAGGTGGCGCATTAGACCAGGGGCTCATCTCCTGTTTCCAAAATGCATCACAAACTTTAATCTCTTCCCGTCCCAATCCCACGAAAAAACTGGAGGAAAATCCCGTTCCACTCCCGGAAGAATGACTCCCATTCCCTCCCACTCCCGTGTTGTTTTTCATTAGTTTTTTTGCCGATAACTGTCAATTACAGTAAAAATATAGTACAGATCACAGCGTGCCCACCTTATTAGTTGAATAAAAACCCAAAATGTCGTTTTTTGTTATTATATTGAACTGAAAGCCATCTTATGCACAGTGTTGCACAGATAAAATTTCATGTAAATCATCCATGCTAACACACACGTCTTCTATTTTTATTTTTTAGACATTTCACTCTCTATAGATATATTTTTCAAAGACGGAGTTTCGAAGTTTCTCGCTCAAGTTCACATGAGACCTAAAGCGCATCCTGTTTGCTTAAAAGCGCAACGTTTCGTTGTTATTCTGAGTGCACACAAATAAACGTAGAGTCTTTACAGATTCGAAAGATGTATTAGGCTACTTTTATCTGTATGACCAAGAATGACGGAGATTTTAAGAGCAAGTGAGCGCACCGGAGCCTGTCCTGCAGCAAACGCGCTCCACACAAACACTTCAATAGCGCACATTTCTCTAGGTTAACATCATATTGAGCGGCCATGTAAAGTTGCTACTACATACATCTTTCAGATGAAAAGCCATATTTGAGGTTGATGAATGATAGGTGAGCGTTTGGATGTCCTGCCCGATTGTATTACCACATAGACCAGCCGTTAACAATCTGTCCATCACGGACTGCGAGCCTCTAGTTCGAAGACTCGTTCTCGCCCCCTACAGTGCAATTCGGCTAGGTATACATCCGCGCTAAAATATCAGGGTGAAAGTCATCATAGCTTGCGTAGTATAGACCCAGCTCCCAACCCAACTTTGAGAATAGATTAACGGCGATATTTTTTTTATCGCCGATAAGAGTCTCACGTTAACGCAGCACGTTAACGCCGATAACGGCCCACCAC
>CM049820.1:1476874-1479374 GCA_027422435.1 Schizopygopsis pylzovi | reverse complement strand
CTGTCTAGCAATAGACAATAGCAAATCATGTTAATGGCTGGGTCAGACTAAAGGATTTAGTGTGTTTCGGTGTGTGTTTGGTTGTACCTGTGCACGTATCCCATCTGATGGAGCGAGTGAACGGCCTGCACGAGCTCCGCCAGGTAAAACTGAGCCATAGACTCGTCTAACTGATCTTCATATCTGTTCATCAAAGCCACGAGGTCCCCGCCGGGCAGAAACTCCATCACCTGGACACAACATGAACAGCATCTGATGCAATGATTCAGTCAAGAACAGTGAGAGAATATAATCTCTCAGCGCTCAAAAGCTTCTGGACACTTCAGTCACACTTAAAAAACATGGTAAATATCATGAAAAAAATACTAAACGGATGTGTTTTCTTCATCACCTTTAAATTTAATCAGCTAGGGTTCTGAAACCTGTTTTACAAATGTTTAGTTTGTAACGTGTGCATGTACAAGCTTTCGTTATAAATGACACGTTTGATATTTTCAGGCATGTGATCAGCTAGAGACAAAAAAGGAATTCTGACCACGCCCCTAGACCACGCCCACAGGCCACGCCCCCAACACACTTTATATTGTATCACATTAAAAGATACATCTTATACAGTAAGAATACATACTATTGTCATATAAAAAATCTAAAGCAGCACTTAATCATGATAACAATATAATATAATAAAGTACTATAATATATTATTGTAAAGTATATAGTATATAGAAATGCTATTATTCTTAAAGTACCTGCCAAAAGTTTGGAAATATTACAATTAATGTTTCTGAAATAAATATTTTCAGCTCATCAAGACTGAATTTATTTGATTAGAGTAAAAACATTTAAATAAAAATATTGTGAAATAGAATTACAAATAAAAAAAATCTATATTAATATATTATAAAACGTAATGTTATTCCTGTAATGCAAAGCATAATTTTACAGTTTTCGGTGTCGAAATCATTAGAAAATTTTCAATTTATTTGACTCTCAAGAAACATTTATGATTATTATCAATATTGAAAACAATTTGCTGATTAATATTTTGTGTGGAAATGGTGATGCACTTTATTTTTCAGGATTTTTTGATAAATATAAAGTTTAATGAACAGCATTTATTTGCATATGTAAAATATATTAATTATATTTGTTAATGCATTTATTAAATAGAAATCGTTTAAATATCTTCACTCACTTTAATCACTTTCATGCATGAATAAAATTATTAATTTCTCTCTTTTTTTTCATATACAAATATGACAAATATCATATACAAATGTTTGAGTGGTATCATTGTTTCCACAAAAATATTAAGCAGCAAAACAGTTTTCAACATTGATAATAATCAGAAATGTTTCTTGAGCAGCACAGCAGCATATTATTATGATTTCTGAAGATCATGTGACACTGAAACCTCTCTTTGTAAACAACATATTTATAAACATTTCTATTTTCCAATTGTTTCCAATGCAATGACCCCAGAAGTGAATGTAACGAGCTGCACATAACGAGTTTACAGTGATCTTGCGTAATAATTAATCACCTGTAAGTGAATCTATTACTGCACAAAACATCTCTGTCGTCTGATTGGTTTAATTAGCAGCCACTCGTCTCGATCACATTCGAAATAAAAGCTAGTGATTTCACCGTTATCCTTCTAATTAGACAATTAGCTTAAAACTGCTTCGTGAGAGAGTGGCGTATGTGCAAACCCAAAGAAAAGCCCAGAGAGACAATATCAGCCCCAAACCATACCGCAGGCTCAAATTACTGATGTACGAACCTCACAGACTCCAGCAGCACAAGAATGAACACATGCATAATGTATACGGTTCATTATTTATTGTGATTATTTGGTGATTTACAGCAGCGCTGCATCTCTAATTGAGCATCGGCAGAGTCTCGTCTGACTCATGCATCAATAAAGCATTTTATAGCCATTTTACTGGAATAGAACATAAAAGTGATCATAATCATTCAAATTATGTCCCGAAATTCCTGAGATATTATATAAGACAGCCACGTGAAGCATGTGAGGAGAAAACGACTCGTTCTCTCATTAAAACACACACACACACACACACACACACACACACACACACACACACACACACACACAGACACAGCAGACACACACACACACACACAGAGACACAGACACACACACAGACACACACAGACAGACACACACAGCACAGACAGACACAACAGACAGACACACAACACACACAGACAAGACACAGACACACACACAGACACACACAGACAGACACAGACAGCACACACACACAACAGACACACACACACAGGCACACACAGACACACAACAGACACACACACACACAGACACACACAGACACACACAGACACACACAGACAACAGACAACACACAGACAGACACAGACAGACGACACACGACACAGCCGACACCACGACAGACAGGCACAGAACAACACACAACAGACACACAACAGACAGACACACAACACAGGAGGCAAC
>CM049820.1:1466874-1474374 GCA_027422435.1 Schizopygopsis pylzovi | reverse complement strand
TCCTAGCAACAAGCTAGAGAGGGTCTTTTCAGTGCATCGCTCGGGTAGAGACAGATTACCCCTCTCTCTCTCTCTCTCTTTTACCGGGGGCGTCTGGAACGAGGGAGGTGGCAGAAATAGAAAACTGTCTCTTTAGTCACTTTGAGCTTCATGCGTTTGCCCTAATGAGAACTGGAAAGTCTCCACCACACCCCACAGATACTGCGTGGGGCGACAGCTAATCACGGTCTGTGCAATATTACACCATAACACACATTACTGATACTGTAACACTGATTCCAAACAGACATGAGTGATAAAAATACATATACACAGTTTCATACACTGTGCTGTAATAATAACTGCTGCAGATTAACTATGGAAGTATGATTATCTCCACAACGGTTTGAAGAGACTGAGCAAGTTAACACAAAAGCCTGACCAAATCTCTCAAATGGAAACGTTTAGATAAATTATATTTAAAAAGGTTTGAATGGATGCACTTTTATTGAGTATCATATATGATACAACAGGTTTTATGACTCATATAGACTGATAAACTAAGAATATGGAGACTCAAACTAAGCAAAAATATGAATTTATGATGCTGATATTAATGTAATGAAGTTCTGATGTTAGTGATGTACATCAGTGAGATGTAGATTCTGATCTAAATATCTCTATATCTCCAGTAATGTGTCTCAGTAAGATGTAAACATCTAATGATTGAGAGATGAATAAATAAACGTGAGATGTTTTGGAGGAACAGTGAACGTAAGAAACGCTCCTCAGAAGATCCTGATGATCTAAAACATGACGTAAAGCCGAGCGTCTTCAGAAAGAGTTCATCTGGAGATATTACTGCAGTTATTCTGATCAAAACCAGTCCAGATTTGACACTGAAGCACGAGCTGAAGCTGGACGCTGGTACAATTGATAAAAACACTAAACGATCAATCAGACGTCATGGAGTAGACTGAGTGAATCGTGAGACTTAGAAATGTGCATATTAAATATGATACAGGAAATGGTCATTTTTGGGAGAACTATCCCCATCAGTTCAATAAACCATAAGTTATAATGGAAAGTTTAATGAGTTTATTTTAATGAGGAATTCGCTGCTTTAAAATGCATCTGGTTTGGCGGATTAGCAGTTTTCCCAAATTAGTTAATTGTTTTTGAGCTTAGCTACATCATAACGAATCAACGTTTGATGGCTTAAGGGCTAAACGCTATAGAAGCTTGTCTTTGCCACGAATACATATTATTATTATTAACGTGATATCTCTCAAATCTGAGAAAATGTCAGTCTTTTTTCCTCCTCAGATCTTGAAGTAATATCAAAGTCAGACGTGCGAGATGTAAACGCGCAATTTGTGAGAAAAAATACCGTATATACCGTAAATATATCAAAACGTAATTTTTGATTAGTAATATGCATCACTAAGAACTTAATTTGAACACTTTAAAGATGATTTTCTCAATATTTGATTTTTTTGCACCCTTTCAAATATTGTCCGATCATAACAAACCATACATCAATGGAAATATGATTTATTCAGATTTCAGATGATGTATACATATCAATTTAGAAACATTGACACTTAAGACTGGTTTTGTGCTCCAGGGACACATATTTTGGTCAGATCCGTGCGTTTTCACATCAAAGCTTCTTTGGTTAATTGTAATGCAAGCGTCTTCACGCAGTAAAGGATTGTGGGATTGGATGCCGAGGGTTCGCTCTGCTGCTCTTAAAGGAACACTACACTTTTTTGGGGGGAAATAAGCTCATTTTACATCTCCCCAAGAGTTAAACATTTGAGTTTCCCCGTTTTTGAATCCATTCAGTCGATCTCCGGGTCTGGCGGTGGCACCAAAGTCGTGTCACTCGGCGGCCATCTTTGAAACGCCTCTCGGGCACCCAAGAGCAGCTCCTATCACTTTGTACGGGGAAACATCAAATTCTCCAAAACTGTTCACTAAGCTTACGATTCAATTTCATATTTGAAATCACCAATGAAATCGGACAACAACTGTGTCATAAACTGTGTTCTTTTGCTCAAATAAAGCTTATTTTTCAGCCAGTGTGCATGAGAGCTGACTGTTTCTATAACAAACGGGACTTTTAACGGCAGTGACGCACTGACTTTACCGATAAGTGATTGGCTCTTGCATTCAGAAGGCGGGGCTTAATGCGATTGAGCGGCCATTTTAAGCGTTGCATTTTTCCCCCGTTCAAAACTATACGAGTGACATGTCTTAGGTATTCTAGTCTTTGGCGTAGCTTAGCATAGATCATTGAATCGGATTAGACCGTTAGCATCTCGCTCAAAAATGATTATTTAAAGCTTGACTCTTCTGTAGTCACATCGTGTACTAAGACTGACGGAAAATGAAAAGTTGTGATTTTCTAAGCCGATATGGCGAGGAACTATATTCTCGTTCAGGCGTAGTAATCAAGGAGCTTTGCTGCCGTACCGCAATGATATTACTCCGCGCCTGAAAGTAGTCCCCAGCTAGGTAACTAGTTATGATATAGCAGGGGACTACTTTCAGGCGCTGCAGAAACAGTGCCGCTTCACTGAGATGAGAACAAGCGAACAAGGACCAAGAGATTGAATGATTCTGAGCGCATTCGAGTCCTTTCATCAGTCTTTCTCGATCAGCGCACACTCACAGTGATTTACAGATAAAGTCGCTGATTTTCACAGAGTTGGCGATGTATCAATGAACAGAACTGAACTTCATGCAAATGCAGCATTAACCAAACAATGCAATGAAGCTCTAAACGCTTTCTTTATTAATGTGAGATACGTTTCACATTGCAAGGACCCGATACATGAGTATCCAGGCTTCTACTGTACTGTACATTTATTGCAAATGCACCGTCATTTTAAACAATCTTTTGAAACATTTATGAACAAACATAAAATATTGGAATAAACAATTACTTTGAGTTATACCTAACTGATGCACTGAATTTCTGGCAATTGAAAATGTTAATATTTTATTAATTACATAATTATTATGCTAAAATAACATGTAAAATTTGAGGCGGAATGTTGACATAAAACTTTACTGAACAGCATTTTGAGTTCAGTTCCCAAATTCAATTACTGAAAATATATTTGTAGCTAAATTTGGAAAAACACTTATTTCAGTTTAAGTGAAAATCTCTAATTTCGGTCTCATTTCCCACTTTCTTGTTTCTGCCTCTGCATTGTTTGGATTATGTATTTGTCTTACGTTTTATGGATTCAAAAAGCGATCTTAAGGTATATAAGTATTATTATTAACTGGTAGCGTGCAGCATTCATTTTCAGTAACGTCTGATGATGCAAGAGCTGTTTTTAACTTGAATGTCTCTCTCTCAGGAAATATTCTCTATAATTCTGTGAAGTAATCTTCATGTCCTCATCTTCAGGTCAGACTGTATCTCTACAGATGAAAGACAGACACGGTTTGTACGGAGCAGGGCGAGAACACGGTGAACATTCGCTGTATAGTCACCCGGCACGATCACAAACATCCATTAGAAAGACCGGTGACACCGCTCCCACTCCACACAAAGGGAGGTTTAGCTAAATAAAGCAGCCGGATCATGTTTTTCCATCCTCTTAAAGGTGAAGCGCATCATGGATGTTAAAAACATCATCCATCTACATCTATTATAAACCAACACAAATCAAAACAATACATCCTTTGATATGTGGCACTCACACGTGCAGTAGCGTGAGGAAAATGCAGTCTTTTAAAGAACAGAATTACACTATTAGGCGAGTTAGATTACATAATCACTTTTATTTCTGGCTAAATGAAAACATTAATCTCAGTTTCGGTGTATACGAAATAGTAACCCTATAATAATTCCCATCCAAGATGTCCAAGACCCTGATACTCATGCAGTTTCATTTACAGTAACTTGTGATTGGAAATGTGTTGCATCAGATGTCTTTTAAACTATTAAGGCCCTGATATACTTCAAACGAAATCGAAGAATCGTCAAACTGATATGACGTCAGTTTGAACAAAATCAGGCTGAAAGAAGTTGGTTTTGAGTTTGTTTCAACAGTTCAAAACAGCTCATCTTTCTGGGGGAGTTTGTTTCGGCTTCTCAACACCTTTGAGATACCATTGGTCCGTGGTGATTACGCAATCAGTGGGCGTGTCCTGAAGCTCCGCCTTTTCCCCTCGGTTTGTTTCTCATTCAACAAAGATCAGGCAGGAGAACAACAACATCTCCAAGCCACTCGCAGCATAAACACACCGAGCTGCCACAAATATATCCGCACCTGAACATATCGCTCGCAGGGAGACTTTCAAGATTCAGAGAAAGCCTAGAAAGAACTCGTCTGTCGACGATGATGTAGAGAAACATCAGAAGAAAGTTTTCTTAAAGCCATGAAAAGAATAAAACTAGAGATATAAAGTAGCAAGTACCAAATACATGCGTTTCAAATAAATGTTACACCACTGCTGCTGCTCTTTCAGTTAGCACATTTAAAGTATACAGTCAACAAAATGACAAAAGAATATACTAGTGCTGGGCGGTATACCGGTTCATACCGGTGTTTATTTTTCTTATCATATGAATTTTTTAAAATGAAGTCACTTTAAGGAGTCAAATGTCACCTCGGGAGGCTAATTTTTGATCAGAAGACGCTCCTAAGTGCTCCTAACTACAAGAATTAAGACACCGCTCTTAAACTGTGTGTGAATGTAGCCGATGGCTGTGGAATGGGTTTGGCCGAGGAAATATTTTCAGTCAAAATATTGTTTTTTGCTTTGACCCCTGTATTTAGTGTGGATTTTTTCTACAATATTCACTCATCATGACATTAAAATATGTCATTCTAAGTCAGTCTACTGCAGTTTAGAAAATGTGGTTAACACCCAGTCATGCTTGAAAACAATAAATACCGTCATATACCGTGAAACCGGTATAATTTAGGAAAATACCGTGATATACATTTTTGGTCATACCGCTCCAGCACTAGAATGTACAATAATAAACCTCTGTTTTTTTATCAAATTATGACAACACACAATACATAAAAATGTGTAATAATTGATCCAGTTTGATAAAAGATCTAGCTACACCATTGTTGCATCGTTGTTGTGTTTAGGGCATTCGCAGCGACACGTGTTTACATTAATCTCCGGGGGGGGGGGGCAGTATAACATATACCAAAAAGTATTTTTGCCCCCAAACCAAGAACGAAAAGGAACTTTGTTTGAGGTATATCGGGTATATTAGTTGGTATATTAGTATATATGAGGTATATTAGTTGGCTCAGATCCCATAATCTCACCTGAAAGCATTACTCTGAGCAGAGGACTCCTGGAGAATATCTCCTCCTCCGGGTTAAACACTCACCAGACAGACGTGCTCCTGGTCCTGGAAAGCGTGCTGGAGCTGAGGGATCCAGGGACTGGAGTTCAGGGCCAGGATGCTTCGCTCTTCCTCAAAGAACGACACCTTCACAAGACAGAGAAGAAGAAGATCCTGATATACATGCAACAGATACGATTAACTCATTAAATCATCCTGGAGTAACCTGAGATTGATTTCTTGCTCAAGGACAGTGATTGCACTGAACACGGTTTATTCACTGAAGCACGTTGCACACAAAAACAGCAAGAGCTAGCAGAAAACCAGTTTTACAGTCACGTTATCGAAACTTTACAGGCACAAAAGATTTAATGTCAGCAGTGTCGGGGGAAAGTTACTTTTAAAAGTAATGCGTTACAATATTGCGCTACTTCCTAGAAAAGTAACTAATTACGTTACTTAGTTACTTTTTATGGAAAGTAATGCATTACGTTACTTTTGCGTTACTTTTTAAATATGAGCAGGGCTTGATTGTTTGTTTTAATACAATAAGTTATATTTATAGCAAATATAAAAGCTTTCACACCAAACAGTGTACTGAATAAACCTCAGACTGAAGGACGAGTAAATCACGTCTGTACAGAAGAACACAGGAGAAGTTCAACTCTCTTCAGCAATAAAACAACAATATTAGTTTATCTAAAGTCATTTTTATTACATCATCAAAGGTCAGCAGCAAACACATCGGTTAATTAAATGAGATTAGATATATTTGTGTTGTTTTACATATTTAATTATTGCAGGTCTGCATCATATTCTGAGTTTAATTTCACTGTTTTAATTCATTTTGATGAATACTGAATCTGTTTTTAGCGAGTGGGATGAATTAATACACATTCATATTTAGTCTAGATTAGATCTACAGTAAGATCATGTTCACACGACGCACTGTCATCAATAAATGGAAAAAAGTAACTCAGATATTTTCTAGTAAATTAAAAAGTAATGCGTTACTTTACTAGTTACTCGCGTTACTTGTAATGCGTTACCCCCCCGACACTGATTGTCAGTAGTGTAACGATTTATGAAGCACGGCTCAAATATTGTATTTTTGTTTAGTGCTCAGAAACATGTCCTAACACTGAACACTGAAAGTGAAATGACATCGGGACTCATTTATTATTTTAATAAAAAGACATGAATAAGCAAAAACAATAGATTTTTTAAATCACCAAGACATTTTTAGTTTTCAGGATTTTTTAACCAAACTTTGTATAAAGATGATTCTGAACTACGTTATAACGGAATTATTTGATATAGCATTTTTATTTATGCAAAATGTGTGTAAAATTGCCATAAGTGAGTTTTCTCATTATATACAATGTATCTATAAACTACGTCTAATTTTCATATTAATGAGTTTTTGGGGCAATGTGTAATGAAAAAAGAAGTGTAATAATGGGAGTAATAATTGACAAGATTTTCATTATAATATTTCATATTTATTATTAATTTGATGTGTCACTTAAATTGCATAATAAACATGCTTTTAGTCCCGGTGTGCTCATATGAGGACATGTATGAAATCAACGCCATGTTTCGGGAAAGAAAGTCATATTTTGATTTGTAACCCCATAACATTTTCCTGAGATGTTGATGACACACAGCTTAAAAATGTAATATTTCCATAAGAGTGTCACTAAACTAACATCAGCCATTTTTGAAGACCAAGGAGAGGGAGTGGTCACAGTGAAACATCAGTATCTCTGAACATACAGGACATCCAGTCTTAAATCTGTGGCATGTTTAGTCTCATATGTCCTCATACGAGGCCGCAGGGACTTGCTAAACTAAATGGATTGACAGTCTAGTCCACATCACTCTTGGTCAGGACGCGGTGTAACGCTTCAGGTTTGGAGGACACTCACGTTGTCCTGTGAACGCAGGCTGGTCTTGTCCATGATCTTCATGGCGTACACGTCTCCTGTAGCTTTCTCCTTCACCACCCGCACCTCGGAGAACTGTCCCCTTCCCACGATGCCCCTCACCTCAAAATCCTTCATACTAGGAAGCAGTTCCTGAACTTCAGCCACCACTTCAGCATCTGACAAACACAAACGGTCACAATACAACAAAAACAAGGACTATTTGACTGATTGCATATAAAGTCTAGAGATCGACCGATATAT